>JBAIZL010000003.1:59855382-60452882 GCA_036971475.1 Prosapia bicincta | reverse complement strand
ATTGGACATATTAATATTGTATTTGCAATTGTAGATAATCATTATATGGCATTGTAGTTACTCAGTGTTGTAAAATGTTATTTTTCAGATTTAAAATAGTATTTTATTGACATACAGTATATTGACGACATTGTAAAACATTGTAGAAAACGTCATATCTAGAACTGAAAATAACCTACTCAAATGAGTAACTAAAACACCCTTTGCTTTTCCCATTTGGAGAGTTAATTTAATATTTTATTGAAATATAATTTGTTACTTTAAATTTATTGTGAATATTATAATTTAGAGACAGGACTAATAGAAAATTAGTCCATAAAATTTTAAACAAATATCAACTCAAACATTAACAAATTATTTTAATTCAAATTGCAAGCAATTAAATTGTTTTCTCTTGTCAAGTATAACGAATGACTTAAAACTCTCTTTTTGCATATATATCACTACAGTAATATGCATCTAGAGTCATCCTTGAAATCTTATAACAAGATAAGATACAATGGGGACTTACTTATTTGCAAAACTCATTTCGTGTGAATAGACAATGCACGTCTCAAGGTCATCTCTGAGGTGTGTGGTAATGTAAAACGCAAGTGTATTAAACGCAATGATATTTTATAACCATAAATCAGGAAAACAATAATTAAACCTTAAAAAGGAACGAAACAAAGTAAATCGAATGGTTTAGCAAATCTCTAAGTTAAGTTTACCAGTAACGGGATAGTTTGGTGATAGTTCGAGGTTAAGAAAATGATTAGTAGAAAATGATTAGTTTTTCGGGTTACAACATATATACTTTTTAACACCAATTAAATGTTTTAAAAGGTTCGCAATGATAATTAAATTAACTAAAACTTTAATGAATCCATTATATGAAAAATATAGGCTACTCCAATTAGATCTGTTTTATATACATATCAGTTTATTTAATAATACATTAATAAATTTACTAATAAATAAACTGTACAAACCTGCATGACTAGAAAGACAATGCACGTCTCGAGGTCATCTCTGAGGTGTATGGTAATGTAAAGTAGGTAATACAAGTGTATTAAATGCAATGATATTTTATTTACATAAATCAGGAAAACAATTACATCTTTAAAAGAAACAAATAATAGTAAATTGAATGGCTTAATAAAATCTCTAAGTTTTGTTTAGCCTTAAATATATATATAAATATATATAGGGGCAACATATTATCATAAACTTTCAACAAATATATACCCGTACACTTGAAGCGGAATCATGGTGTAAATATAATCATGCCGCAGCTCATGACCAACCATGTCCAGAGCGCACAAACTCACTTCCCCTTGAGATAATTGCAGTAATAAGGCCCGTATGCCAATATCTATGTAACTCTAACCCCCATAGAAAGTGGTTCCTTGCAAACATCCAAAATTGGAACTAATCTTTCAACAACATCAGTGGAAGAGGATTCTTGAAAATAATTTTGTTATGCAGATACACTCAAAATTGGTGATTTGGGGAGTATAGTATCTCTTAATGGTGATGTAGTTTTGGGAAAAGTAAATGTTTCAGAAGATATTTGTGGAAAAGAAGAAGCAAATAATGTAAAAGGCCTAAATATGTAATGCAAAACGCGTTAACGAAACGGACAGAGTTTTCCAAGAAATTCATAAAAGGCCAATGAAATTTTTTTAAAAAAACTGTAAAAATAAGGCTTGACGATGTAGAAGATGATGATGAACTTATTTATAGTGCTGGATGTTTTTAGGAATATAAGTAAGAACTTTATTTTTATTCTAATACCTGTATTTGAGGTATTATGTGAATTACCAAAAATGAGTATAGTTTTGCACTCAGGTACACTGTTAAGCCAAATTTATGAACGTATATGAATGAATGTTCTTACAGGTCGTATGTATACATTAATAAACAATAATAAGATAATAAACTTGTTAAATCTCATATATTAAATCAAATGAGTTACAATTTATTTAAGAAATAAAATCAATGTAGTGTTTTTCACTAGACACAATCTTTATTTTTACTTGTTAGGGAAATATGTTTCCTTGTTTTGTAAAATGAAGTGAGTAGAACAAAGTTTTACAGTTTCAGGTCTGTAAGATATATAAAAAAAAATGCAGAGTTAAATACATTCAATTTAACATGGGTGATATAGAATCATTCTAGTTTGTAACGTCTTGTGTGTTAGATTGTATTTTGTAATAAGACCTTCTGATAATGATGACATGGTCATCGAAATGTACATAAGGGTTTAATCTTAAGACTAGTTTTATTTGTTATTTTTGATAATTTTTGTGGTATTGGGGTTCTTTTCAATATTTTCATTGTAATATATTATACCACTGTGCTCTTGATATTGTAAATAATCTCTTTTTAATGATTTTGTGTTCATAATTTATTACTGAAATCAATCAAAAGTAAAGGAAATTAGGCAATATATTTTACACAATGTTAGTAGTAGCCGCGACGTTCCCGAGTACGTGTTAGGAGGATTATCTCCTGGGTATGGTATTACTACGTGCTTGACATCAGTGGGTATGAATCAATTCCTTTTATGTCTCCTATTACACAAAATGTGAGAAATAACGTTGCGTCAAGTTGCCCGGGTAATGGAGTCATATACTTGATTGCAAGCAATTCGGTGGGGTTTTCCACATTTAGGAAATTACACGTGCTGGCGTTAATGGAACCTGTCCTTACATTTAAGCCTTAATATGTTGATCTGGGAAGATTCTGAATCAAAATCAATGAAAAGTAAAATCAATTGTACAGCATTAGCTTCACAAATCGGAAAAAACACTTAGATTTTAGGTATAATGAAGTTTTCTGAAAATTTGTTCAGAGCTAAAGAAGGGCTCTGTTTATAGAGTTACTGTATAATAATTAAAAGCCTAATTAGAAATTGCCTACTTTAATATCGATTTTATTAAAATGTTTACGGGGAATCTGTTTTGTAACTTATTTCAACAAATCTGTTTAAGACTTGAGAAATATTTTCGTGATCTGTTTTAAATGAATATATTTAAATACGTAATATTTTTATGAATTAACTGGAATATTTATGCTAAAACATCTCAAATTTATCATATTTTCAAAATATTTTATCAACGATATAGACAATATCAAGTTCCAAAAGAAACATTCACAGACAATCTTTATCAAAACCCTAGTAATTTGGTTTTACCGCGGATGTAATATTTTCTATTTTGTGAATATAGACTCACTTTTCATTCACATATTAAAATTTATAAAATAAAAAACACAATGTTGTAATATATTTAGATGAATCTACATTTGTAGATTTTTCAACTATTTTAACATCACTAAAGGACAAATGAAATATATCTGATCTTAACACTTTTCGTAAATCTAGAAATTTATTCATTCAAGAGAAGATAACTGTTTTTCTACTGGCTTTAACGGTTTTAACTTTTAGTAAAATGGTACTTAAACGTTTTTATACTATAAATTTACTTTTTTTTAATATTTTCACAAAGAATAATTTCATTAAGTAAATTGATTGTAACTTTAATTGTAAAATTGATTCATTTCAGAATAAAAGAAACTGTAACTACTTTACAATTATAGTAGTATTGCATTGAGAGCATTTAATCAAAAATTGGAAGGAAAAAAAAGGAAAAGCAAAAGATATATTTAAATATATTTTTAAATTTTATCGTATAGTTCTTAAACTAAGGAAAATAAGCAAAGTTCCATCATAGTTTAAAACGTGTATCTCGTCATATTCCAGTCAAATATTTATTGCAAACGGATTTTTAATTCCTAAGAAACAAAAAAATATTCACAATGAAGTAAATTAACTAAAGCTTGTAGAACATTTTTTTTAAAATTGTTTCATATTCAATGAGAAGTATATTGCAATAACAAACAAAAGTAAAAATGTGACCCTATACTCTCAAAAGTATGCGTAACTCTAGATCTTGTTTGTTACATATAATTTATAAACCATAACGAACTGATAATAGATAAATTATTGTTAGTAGTGACAGCTAACAGGAGCCATCAATTAGTTTTTACTGTTATTTTTGAGAAATATAATGAAAGAATTAAACATGTGTTCAGTTATCAAACATCCTCCTAAACCTTTTCAATTAACTTACATTTAAGTAGGCCTACTGTAAGCCAATACAAAGTCAGATGCTGAGTGTAAAATGTTACCATCTTTAGTGAACAGAGATTTGCAGCACTCAATAAGTCAATCATTTAAAGCGATCAAAACAAGAAGAACTCCCCGCTCCTGAGCTAAAACTTCACATCACTTTCCATCCAAATCTTCCTATTTACATCTTTGGGGAAGATGACTTGCTATTGGCCAGCCACATGTAATTTTATAACTGCAACTTTGGTTAGCGTGATTAATATATGCTAACCGTTGCATATATTAATAATGAATTTAATCCTTCTTTAGTGAAACAATTTCTATAATATATGATTGATTTCGATAAAGTTCATGCAATATTTATTTGTTTACGGCGTTAAAATATCTTCGATATTCTATATAATTTTCTAAAGAATGATGATCTTAGAGTAGATGAATATTTTACACACATAGGCCTAGAGTACTCAATATTTTCCATATTTCGCTAAGGCGTAGTTCATTTATGGCGAAATTATTATAGCATAATGTATGTCAGCTACGAATTCCATTTGAACTTACTACCTCTATTGCTTCATCTATCGGATATAATTCATTACTTAATTATTTCTTTCCCCATTAGTAAAATGGCTATTTGTCCTTCAAAAATATCAAGTTTATCTTTTCATAAAACCATGTTATATTTTAAAATAATTACAAATGCATTTGGACCTACCAATAATTATTCGATTTAAAGTTTGATTCTAGAATTTGTTTAAAAATTTTAAAATATTTTAAACTAGCATAAAACCCGGCATCGGTTAAAGCACCAGATGCTAACGAATATTGTTTTACATTTTTATGTTATGAAAGTAAATTATAAAACGCTTTCTCTCTTCGTAACATTTTGTTATTGCCAATCATTTGAAATATAATTTACATATTTCTATAGCATTCAATTGAATAATATTATTCCATAGATGTGCTATAAGTACCTTCTAACAATATTTCAGCATTATTCACTTAGACGGAAATTGTAGGCCGTAACTAAAAACAAATTACCTCTAGACAAATAACTAGAAACACGATTGTTTTGTAGGCTATTTATTGCATACACTAAAGCATGCCTAAACTTTATTAACTGGTCAACCTTAGAATGTTTAGTGTCCTTAGAGCATATCACAGTGTAGGCCTATATTCTAATATACACAGTGTCATATCATAGTTTGGCTAATTTTTTTTTCTGTGTTGAATATTTACGTTTTTATAGTTATAAATATTTTGGGTTAAATATATTTTTATAATTTTGTATCGTGATGTTTTCATTTAGATACACGAATCGTAACCATTATATAAAAATTAGGGTCTTCCGAAATACATATTTCGTTTTTTCACAATATTAAATTAATAATTTGTTGAATGAGATTCCAAAAATTCAGGTTGCTGAACAAATCAGTTTTTTTTATTATTTGTTTTATTATATTATTATCTGATCTATTAATAATTATATTTATTCTAGAATAATTATTGTGTGAAATCAATAACTCTTAATGACCAATGCCTAATAAATTATTTTGCCGCATTTCCATTCGACTTCCAAAAGAATATAATTATTACTTCTGTTGAAAGATATTTTTCTGAGAAGCTATAAAGTACAAATTATTTTTATGATATCATTATATTTTTATTATACATTTATTCAATAAAAAAGTGTTATTTTACAACAAGGACAGAGAAACCATATCTATGTCGTTATAATATATTAGAAATATATTCATAGCCTGAGGTTCACTTTAGACCATAGGGCTAAAGTAATTACTAATAAATCATTTTAAATTATATTTTAAAAATTAATTATACAATAGTTCTTCGCGAAAGACTTAAGTATAATTTTGTTTTAACATACCATACTATAGCTCATATTGAAGGAAAACACTTGGAATTACCATGATGTTATTGTACGAGAAACATATACAAAAAACCACTGTCTAGCAACAACAGTCATGAGCAACACCATTGTATTAGCACAGTTGTAACGACTATGTTAAAATTAAATGCCATATTTTAGGCCGAAAATGCAGTTATTAAACTTTAACTATAACTCCAGCTTTGGAGATTGACAATAGTTAATCAAAAATGTGTAGTTTTACTTTGAAATTGAAGTCCATAAAACCATCACTGGAGTATATCTTGATGGAAGCTATCCGTCACTACTCGCATAGCTGGATACTACTGTTTCCAGATATTTACATAAACACTACTATCTTAGGAAATAACTATCCATCCCATGCACCATATTTATACAACCGGGGTCTAGTGATTCTCATGTCCTGGTTTAGTTTATTTTACCGTCTTAGGTTGATTGAGGAAGGATAGATAACGTAACGTTATAGGGAAGAGACAATTAGTAATCATTTTCTTGAACGTCTACTATTTTTATCTTTGAACACGACTTTTTCAAGTTACTGAACACCTACATCTTCTAGTCTTTTCTCTCAATTCATTACCAGAACTTAATTAAATGTATAGCTAAAATAGTTCTTAGCATTTAGAAATACCAAATTACACGCCCCCTTTACAGATCTCTTCAATCGTCACTGTAAAGACTTCCAAAAACTAACAAAATATTTGCTCTCATGTTGTGTCATACTAGTCCCCATTCTTTACGTTTTCTTTTTCTCCATTCTCATCACAGTGATAATCTCTTCCTTATACTATAACTGTTAATGGTAAAACTGTATTGTTTGTCTCTCCGACTTTATTAAAGTTGATTAAAATCAATCAATCAATTCCGAAGGTTAACTGGTTGTAAGTTTGAGAAACCAGCTCCACGGATATTCCAAATCTTATTTACCCTTAGCAGTAGAAAATAAATTTTAAACACATCCCGAAATAAGATGCTTCTTTATTTTAGATATGGCAGCTCCTCCGCATAATTTCTCCTATCACACTTGACTGTAAAAAGTTCTTTTGTAATATATTTACGTTCCTTTTGATGAGATTTTGTATTATTGCTACTTGTGCACCATTGTGCTACCTTGAAACTAAGTAAATTATTTGAAAAATAAAATATCTCACTTCTAAGAGCGTAAATAAAAATGATCAACTTATTGTTTTTACTAATTTAGTTATCTCGATTCTCCAAAGAATAAAAGGTATACAGTTTTAATTAAAGGGATTTAATCAGAGTTTTATTCACCTATTCCGTGTTTTTTAACGTTGCTGTTGAAACAAATTCTGTCCATTTCACAGTCACCGCAAAAGTTAAGCTGAACGTTTTAGTTACTAAATTAAAAGTTAGGTTTGATCAAACTTTCCTTATAATTCGAATTTATTATTACATAGGAGCATTTCTTGAATAATAATGGTTGTACTCATATTGAGTACGTATTTTGTAGAAATTAAAAGTATGTGACAATATGGAAGTGTAGAAATGGTACTTATTATTCTAGTTTTTGAATTGGTCATACGAATAAAATCATATTTTGTTTTGTATAACATACAGTATAATTTAAACTATTTAGTTTCTGATAATATTTAGGTTGAACCAAGCTTTATAAATTATTTAAAAGTTTTTTGAGAATTCAAAAATCTGTGAACAAGGTTTGTTTTAATTTGATTTTAAAAGTAAATATCGATATTTTGACTGACATCAAAATAAAAAAGAAAAATCAATTTTGTTCAATATATGTTCTTATTAGCTCTATACCTCACAATAACATTAAAATTACCATTTTGACATTAATACGTTTTATTTATGTTTTAGGAAGCATTATAGATGTTAGAAAAAATATACATAAGCGATACGAAACTGTTGAAATCAAACTAAATATTAAGCAAAACTTTTTGTCAAAATACATATTAGTGCCCGGTTTCTCTAGTTTATTATTGTTTTTTATATTTAATGTCAGCAAAACATTTCTTCTCAAAAATTAGTTTTGAAATGGGTGTGTTTTTCAAGTACAATTTAACAATATATGACTACAAATAAGAATATATTAGAAAACATAACAATACCGCAACGTCTCTTTAATATTTCCCACCATACAAATCAAAACATACTGAATGTAGGGACAATTGAAATATAATGAAGTTATTAGATGGTGTTAAAATAAATGACATTTACCGTAAGGTAATCACTTGAGTAATTGCAATCGCAACAGGTTGCCCATTGTGATATTGTTAAATGTGATTGTGTAGCATACTATAATTGTGCTAAGTGTTATTAAAAAACTTTGAAAGCCATAATATTGAATTTTATAGCGAATAAAATATAGTCATAATTATAAAGTGTATATTCTCGTCCAAGTTTGTAGGTTTGTTAACTGTAGTGGTAAATTTGATTATAAATTTAATTTATATTATTTTGAAACAATTGGTAAATTTATTGAATGCACCATTCTCAAGTTCAATTTAGGGATTCTCTTGACTCTGCAGTACACTTTATTAATTATGTAACAGATAACTGCAATATTCAACACCTAAATTCCTTAAGAATTTATTTAAAATAAAACTTACAACGAATTAATGTGTTACAACATATATGATATATTTCAATAAAGACGGATTTGAGTTTGCTTCAATCCGTTTTTTTATTTTAAAATCCGTTACTTTATTTAACTGTATCCGATTATTATTATAAATTAAATTACTATTATGTATCTTTAAAAGAGCTTCCCTTATCCCTAAATCCTATATCCGAATTTTGTTTAAAGATGCCCTTCAATGATAAACTAAACTGACTAGATTAAACTGACTAGAATTAATTTCGCAGATTATAACTTATTTAGAATTATTACCTATTTGATCTTTAGCCAATGGGATGAATATAATCTCAAAAAGAGTATTTTATAAAGACAATCTACCACCAGCAACCAGTTCATATTGTGAATGAATACGGTCTGAAATAGATGCTGTTATTTCTGCTTTGTATTTAAATATTCATAAATGTTTGTTGAATATCCGACACATTAATTGTCATAAAAAAAAGTATTGCTCCTTATCATGGTCAAGAACTTTGAAAACAAATTTCGTTTGTGAATAAAATGAAGTTATTTTACCAAATCTATACTTTAAATCAAGTAATTTTAGTATTTGCGAAATCTGAAAGTTGAACTTTGCATTAAGCTTTAAAATCTGTCTTCAAAGTATAAAATATATATGTATATAAGAGAAAAGAATATCGCTTGTAAATGCATACATTTTCAATTACGTAAGGTGCAGGTTGAGCCGAAGGACTTCTACATACTTCATATAGGTTCAAGAAATATATTGTTTAAAAAAAAATTAAAGGAAGCATTTACATCGTTTTATTTAGTTGACCAAACGTTAATAGTAAAAACACTACAGAGAGAAAAATATAGCTTATGAGCAAAGTTGAAGTAAAAACGGTAATACAATTTTTTTCAGAATTTTTAAAATATTTAATACTGTATTACTATGAAAAGCCTTTATTACTTTGAACGTAAACCCAAAATAAATTATAATATTGGAATTACATCCTTTTAAAGTTGAAATAAGCAAAACCATTATGAAATAGTTAATAAATGTAATAATGTAGGAGCAAATATGTTACTAACTAGGTAATAATAAGAAAGCCATAAATTATTATGAAATTAAATTCTTTTATTAAGGGGAAAATATAAATAAATTCAAAAAGGTGTCAACGTATACCATCAAGGAAAAAAGCAATATATTACAAAAATGTTAAAGGGATAGTTAAAGAGAAGTTGGGGTTCATTTAAATAAATTAAGAAATTATAAGGATTCGTAGCTATATAATTGGAATTTATACACAACCAAAAAGTTTTAAAAAAATAAAGGGTGTTTTCCTTCTGAATATCTGAAGAAAGTGTTCTAAAGAATTTGAAATAAATAGAACACTGATTCCAAAAATACTACCCCACGTCACTCGCAAAGGTTGAATTATGCTAAGGAGAATTAAAATAGGATTCCTACAAAGACCATCTACTTTATCGTACAGTAAGGCTTTCAATTAAAAATACGCAGTTTGGTAATTATTATTATTATCACTATTATTCATATTTAACCATATATTCTGCTGCCTTCTTTAAGTGTAATATAGTGCTATATTAGCATTAAGGATGGTTTTACACTTAGATATATGTTTTCCTACTTTAGGTAGTATGAGCATATACTTGTAAATAGTATTAATTTCTTTTTCCTTAATTTAACACACTAATATGTTCTGTGTTTGAATTATGCCAGCGGTATTATATGTGCAGTGGCGAAGTAATAAATAAACACTAAAATTAAACAATGCAATGAATGCAATAATCCTCTATTTATAATTTTATATATTTTTTTAAGAATGCTAATGCTATTGGTATTGTTATTTACATGGTAACAAGTTAGGAATATTGAATAAAATATACGGTTAGGACAGCAAAGAGTAAGTTTAGGAACGTGACATGGCTACCAACATATGCAGATAAATGGAATTCCTCCTCACGTGTTCCCTTTTGTGGTTTCCCGATTGTGTGTGGAATAAAAGTGAAAATATTTTTAAAAAACGCTCCACGCAATTAAAATTTTATTAAAAATATGTTGTAAGAAACAGAACCCGCCGTGTTATTATAAAACTATTCCAAATACTATAATATAGTAAAATAATTACAGAATATTCAATATCATTATTACTGTATTAAATATATTAAAATAAGTTTTCACAAATTATGTAGACTTTGTATACATATACTCACTAATAGCGGACACATTAGGGTTCCTGAAATGGTAATTACATTTTGTATTAGTTAGGCAATTTATTTCAAAATAATAAAAGAAATTTATATATGCGATCTGTTTTTCTAAATGAGTTTCCAGTTTATAAGAGGGTAAGGGGCAGACACCAGAAGCCCTGCGTCAACTGGTCAACTCGATTTAAAAAAAATCATGTTTTATTCTAAAATGACTTCTGACACGTTAAAAATTCAAACAAGATTGACAACGTAAGATAATAGCAATAAAGATTTATATATGGGTATTTTATAAGATATCGCAATAAATGAAACAATAAATAATAAGAATTAGAGTAAAAGTTATCACAAAGGCTGTCGTAATTTACGATTAAATAAAAATACGAATGTAAATCGTGCAAATAAATAAATAAGAACAATGTGATATGCAAAGTCATATGAGTCTTTACCCGGATAGAAGCTACCGCCGTTAAAGACATTTCTGCACGGTTGTCAGAGAATAGTGAAAGAAACGCAGGGTCGAATGTGATTCACGTGAAATAATTCACAAATCTCATATTACATACTCGATTGAAGTTTGTATGATATTACTTTATGGTGAAAAGACGAAATCAGCAAAATATCTAATGTCATCTACTGACCATAGTCCATAAAATAAAGTATATTGAGTCTTAGGATTCAAGTTCTCGCCGAATTTAAGGGGGGGGTTGTTAATTGTTTTATTTTTTTGTTAGAGTTTGGTCCAAGAAAAATGTATAATTTTCTCGGTGTAAGAAAAGTGCTTTTTATGTTAATAATACTAATTTTAATTTTTTCAAAATCTTAAAAGCTCGTTACATATTCAATAAAAGATGATACAATTGAAAAGTCATATTTGTAAGTTGACTTTATAAAATATAAAAAAGGAAAATCCACGGAAATATAGCTATTTTGATAATACTTAGTTGAAGGATGTAATATAGAAAATTTAAATAAATACTTGGTGTTATTATATTAAAACCTTTGTATGAGGTATGTTTATATACTAAAATATGCAAATTGCAGGTATTGGACTACGCTGTTATTTTGTTAGCTCTAAGTGTTATTGCTTGAACATGTTAATTTATTTTATTTGTTTTAATATATATTTTGTAAACATTGTTCTATTTTCGTATTGCCTAGATTAGAGCAACAAAAAAAAAATTTACATGATTTATAAGTTTAAAAAAATAATAATTTATTTAAATAAATTTCCATAATTTCTTTTGGATTTTCTTAAGAATCAATATGTATATATAAATACTTTATTAACGTTAAACACCTAAAGTCAATAGCTATTAAGAATTGAGTATGATTTATTAGACGTTGCTGCTCCCGAAATCATAACTTTGCAATAAGAAAAGCAAATCAAACATTTAAATAATTATATTTTATTTACTGCAGTGCTAGAGGATAGACAATGTTTTTCATAATTTCGTTAGGGGTATATTCTTAACAATTTTAGGTATCTCAACACGTGAGCACGCAACATATTATTGCCGATAAGTTTATGACCTTGTTTATGGTTATTTCGAATGCAAGACGCAAAGGAAATTGTAGTCGTTTGGAATGAATAGGTAGATCTGATGAAATCATCGTTTTTCATAGAATTAAGAACATCTCTCCTTTGAATACGCCACCTCTGATATATGACTGGATCAAGTTGGGTGTCATTTTTTGTTGTGGCTAGTCTAGTGACGTGGCACGGATTCGGTTTATTCAAAATTCGCAAGATTATTCTACCTACTTTTAATATCGATAGGTGTGATATCAATAATTGACATAGAATTTAGCAATTTTAAACAGTTTTAAATAATTATAAATGATTTTTTTATTATTACATAGTGTTTGTAATATTTTAAAATTAATTTACGTAACTCTAGAATGGATATACTTTTTAACATTAGACTTATGGAAGGCACTAAACTAAACCATCCGAAGCCTCTGGGGCGGAGCCCTACAATTTACACCAAAAATTTACACAACAATTTACACCAAACCTCACACGAACCATCCTGGGAATATGGTCAACAATCCTTCAAAAATTCATGAACTTCTGTTCAGCAGTTTAGGGGTTTATAAGACGTTGCATACACACATATATACATATATCGATTTTTAAACAATCCCAACACTCTAGGGCGCAGCCCTGTGGATAGATCTAATACAAACTTCACACTCATCATCCTGGAAATAATGTTAAGCAAACCATTCTAATTTCATCGTCTTATGTTTAGCAGTTCAGGCGTCCATGATATACATACATCGGATCTTGAATCATCCTAATCCTCTGGGGTGAAGCCCTGTAAATGGATCTACACCTAACCTCACAGGAACCATCCTGGGTGTATGTTAAACAAACCTTCAAAATCTCATCAACTTTTGTTTAGCGGTTTAGGCGTGTATAACATATAACAGGCGCATATTTATATAATATTCCAAAAGCAAGATCATCGGGAAAGACGAGGACTTAGTTTTGAACCTTAAGGAGTGCTGAAGTGTTTGGGGGGGGGGGCAAATCGCAAAGGATTGTTTTTCCATAAAAATAATGTGTTCTTCGAAGAATTGTTCTAGAACTATAAATCAAATATAAAGAGTCGTAATAGTTTGTTTTATATAAATAATGAATGAAAGTGCCCCTTCAGATAAGGTATTAAAAAAAAGAGCAAGTAAAGATTAATATTATAGTTGTGCATAAGTGATGCTGTTTCGAATTCAAATTCCAAGAGCAGAGAGTGGAAGGCAATAAGAGTCAGAGAAATAAGTACAAACTTATTATATTTGATTTTAGCCAACAGAATGATTATAAACTGAGTCGATTTCTCATAAATTTAAATTCATTCCCTTTATAAATTTTAATCATTTTTTTTTAGATTAGACCACTTTTGCATTATAAAGATATCCCAAATAACAACCCATGGGATTAAAATTAAATAACAATGTATTTTAATAAGTTGTATTAAAGAACCAAAGGTTTCATATGTCCACCTTTATATTAGAATTTCTATAAATTATTCAATCAAACAATTGTCATTGAATCTTCACAATGTATATAAAAGCATTAATTGTAACTTATATAATGTCAGGTAGAATAAATTATAGTTTAATCAATTAATATGCATGTTTTAATTATTTCGCCACCTAAGGCCTGGCTATATAATGTAAGGTCTTAAGAAATTAGAACGTAAATAGTATAGCCTAAAGTAAGTGTAATTGTTTGAAAAATTTATGTATATTTTTTCATACTACAAAATTATAAGCACTTCAAAACTATGAAGCGTTTTTATTTAAAAAATCTTTCTAATACAAAAAAACCAGAGTTAATTTTCTTCATGTTAGTTAAGCAATTAGTTTTAGTAATAAATAAATAGCTATTTTGGTTTGTGTTTGGGTACAGTATGTTTAGGGACAGAATGGGTTTATCATAAGCACGTGAAATCTTTAAAAAAATATGTTTGCAAGTTTCATTTGTTGAGAAACTGATCAGCAACGGTAAATATTGATTAATACATATAAATAATATGCCTACATCTATTTTTAATAAATCTAAAAACAACAAATCAATAAAGTTATAAAAAGTGTTTAAAATTTTTAATTATTTAAAAAAATAAGCTTTCAATCTTTAAGTATTATTCAAATGTTGAGAACAAAATTAAAATTAAATATGAATTTGATACAAACAACATGAAAAAGAGAATAAACATTAAAGACGAAACATTTTTTCTTTAGGAATTGAAATCTTGACCGTAGATGGTGTTGATGCCACACATCACATCATATAGATTTTACTCTCTCTCTCTCTCTTTCAACCTATTTTACAGCCTTTTTCAATATTTTTTTTCTGTTTTATTTAATACCAAAAGTATGTTTCCGTTTGGTGGGTCTGAATAAGAATGTATATAAATATTAACCCTTAATATGAAAAACCCGTTATTTATAATTACGAGCAATAATTTTACTTTGAATAAATGATTTAGAAAAGTTCATTTTTACACATAAATATTCAACGTTGTTGAGTGATTTCATACATTTTTTAAATGAAATTGTTTATAAATTTTAGAAAAATTAGGTTAATTTTTGTTATATTAAAAATAAATTATTTTAGAAAATTAGGTGAATATGAGTTAGGCCATAATACGTTCAGTAGAAATAGATATTAAAATTATATCTGAGATGTTAACCTAAGGAGGACATTTTATTCATTGAGCAAAAAGTATTCATTGTCTATGACTTATTAAGTAAATATTGAATTATTGAAGTATGAATTGTTTAAACAGTAAAATAATATTAATATTTTAAGTTTGTAGTTTCGGGTTTCTGAAGGGTTTCTACTCTTTATTAGTGTTGTAAATTTGTGTTTACCACTTACATTCCATTTTAGAAAAATAACATAATTGTTAATAGAGTTGAGCAGAACAAGATGGTCTCTTTGACAGGGAATAAGGAAAATTGTTATACCGTGTGGACAGGATCGCCGAACTGAAGTAGACTTCAGGGATGATCAGTAAACTGCCCTCCAATGGGATAATCAGATATGTATTCCCCTGTTACTCCCGTTCTTACATTTAGATAGCTTTCTAAATCCTATTCACTAAGAATTAATTAGTGAGATATAAATGGGATTTGTAATAAACTGCAAATATAATTTATAGTAATCACATAAACAATAGTTTATGACTATCCGAACTTAAAATTTTGGTAAATTTGTTAAAACTTACTGTGACAGAACGTTTTCGATGACTATGTGGCGATCTTCATCAGTGTCTTTTGCTTGGTGATGTCGGGTCAAACGGTGCGGTTTTAAAGGTAGGTTTTCGATAGTATCAAAGAGTATGTGTTATTAGTATTGTGTTTCTTTGTTTAATATGTTTGTACTTTGTATTTTTGTGTGTCTATAGATTTCATATTGTTCTAGTGTTTCGAGATGTGGTCTTTTTTTGTTGACGTGTAGAATTTCTAGGTTATGGTAAATGTTTGTGTATTTGTGTCCGGTTTCTTTTATGTGATTGTAAAGTTTTGAGTTGATGTTCTGTTTGTGTTCCTCGACTCTTTGTATAAAGCTACGACCTGTTTGTCCTTTGTAGAATTTGTTACATACGTCAAAAAATAGGATACAAAATAGCATACAAAACTAATGTAACTACAAGTTACAAAACAACACCCACAACAAACATAAACTACAGGCACCAGGCGTACACAAACTGAGCTGCAACACACTAAAACAATATGAAATATACTGACACACAAAAACACAAAGTACAAACATATTAAACGAACAAACATAATACAAGACTAAATTTAGCGTACACTCTAATGAGATATTACACACATAATTCTAATATAAGCATTATATACAATACTGATAATATAAGTTTGATATATATGTAAACTTAAAATGAACTAAAGGTTAAAGATCGATTAAATAGACGTTACGTAAACACCTGCTTCAGAATGCGTATTGATATATCACCAAAAAATTTTAATCAAACATATTTAGTCCTAAAACATAACTTTACATTCAATTTACCCTGACCTCAGTAGAATGTTTGCTCACAATTAGAGAAATCTAGAGTGCAACGGCTTATATTATCTTCTAATTGTACAACATATAGACAGATGTTTGAATAGTATGTCGACCATTGTCTCATGTTAGATAACACTACCATTTAGATAATATTATTTTTTAACCCTGGAGATTTTTTAGAAGTGTTTTGATGGCGTTTTCTTGTTTTAGTGATTAGTGTAAAAAACGTGGTGTTAGGTTTTTATAGTGAGGTTTTATTTTTATAATTTTATTCTTTTTCCACTTGTTATAACTCATAAAAAAATAATTACCCAATACAATTACAAAATAAAGCCACAGTTTTTATATTCCTACAATACATTGAGCAAAACACATAAACCATTTAATATCGGAATAATGTATTGTAAAGTTGTTCAACATAAATTCGATAGTTCAGTTGCAAAAATGGCGTTTACTTATCGACGACAATATCAAAAATTATCTTCACATCGATAAATTTATGACGACAGAGTTGTTCTGTCACTTATCCCTTGAGATTTGCCCACAATATATCTCAATAGTATTACAATGACAATGGTAAAAAGGTAACTAGAGTACGTCTTATTTCTAATAGAATCGTCTGGTGCGGGATTTATAAGTATTTATATGTGATTTGTGAAGACGAACGAGTAGCGGATTTATGAAATATTCTATAAAAATGATATATTTTTTCAACCATATTTTCAGTCTCCTTTTTTATCGATGTTAAAGTTGATGGTTTAAGCTAGAAATGTTAGACGTAATATCCATGACAATTTCGAGTGATATTAGAGGTAGTATTTATTTTAAAACCTAGTTAAATGAAAAAAAAAACTGTTTAGATCTTCATGGAAGCCTACAGTTCTCTCAGATTCAATGATTAACAATGGCGTTTAAACAAATTAAAAACAATTCGTTTTCCGAAAGTTATTGTCTCGTCTGAATTCACTAATTCTATTAACGCATGATTACAAGTGTGGTTTAACCTATTACAATTTTATTAAAGCAAAAGTAAACGCGTCAATTCTCTTGATACAAGATAAACTTTACTTTAAAGACTAATATGAAAACAATTCAAAACATTTTAAGGCTATGAGTGCAAATAATTTATAACATATTTTAATGTTTTCCTTCCAGTCCTAATATATGCACAACGCGTAACAATGTTTAGCACAGCCCCCTTCCTCCGATTGCGTAAATCGCAATATTATTCCTTCTAGGTTTTAATCAAGATACACTCACCAATCTCCGATATAACACGACGGAATTAAGAAGCTTTCTTGTTGACGTTAGTGCTCAGAAGGTTTAAGCACTCCCCAACATGCATTTCTAACAACCTAAAAGGGATTTTATTTGACTTCTAATTGGAATTGTTGAAATATTTAGAAGTAAAATGAGTAATACAAAACTATTAGTATTTTTACTAAAGCAAAATAACACGCATGTAACATTCTCAATGTATAAGATTATCTAATATGAACTACCACTTTATTTCCGGCCTACATTATAGCTTATTGGGAATATTTATCATGAGAAAATTCAAACAATTTAAAAAAATATGGTTCTACACTAAAATATGAAATTATAATTTAAAAAGTATAATTCGAAAGTATTGCCTAAATTTGGCTGCCATAAGTTATAGCCCACCTTAAAACATACCATAAATATACTTGGTTTCTCTAAGAAATGTTTATATAGGAATCTTTTAAAAATAATTGTTATAGTATATTGATATAAACTGAAGTTATTTAAGTATCTTTAAGGATCTTCAAAGTTACAAAATTTAACAAAGAACAAAATATTACAATCCCTAAAGTAACAATATAATTAAAAATAGTAACCTACATTTTATTCAACAGCCACAAGGTAATTGGGCCTACGTTACTCTGGATCTCTTTGCCTTATCAGAATAACAGAGTGAAACAATTTGAACTATATATATAATGTTAAATACTTAATAAAAAGAATTGGTCCATTAGTAATGACCTTTTGGTATCAACCCTATGGTTTTCTCATTCAATTTATGACACAACGGGCTAAATTATCCTATCGTTTTGTAAATATTTATTATATGATGGATATATTGTATTTGGATATTTTTTGTATTTAATTTTTCAACTGTTCTATTTGTTCTAAACTGAATTTTGAGAACGTTTTGGCAATAAGTGAGTAAGTTCTGTTGTTGTAGTTTCATTAGGGGTTTTATTGATTATTAGATTTTAACTTATATAATTAGTCGGTCTGTAGTACTATTTTGCAGTATGCTATGAATAGTTATCCTTTCCGAAATGTCAATTTCTTTTTTCCTCAAAACCGTTAGCCACCTTCATTATGTCATATTTTCGAGCAATTTGGTTTTACAAATCAACCCTTTTGCGCGTTTTCCGGGTTTATCAAGTAATGTTGATAATCTGAAGGAACGAAAAGTTAGTGTCCGTCTAAAGCATTTTCACATCTATTTATTTGCTTCGATTATACTTTTTGTTTGTGTAGTTTTTTTAAAATGATCTCTAAATTTAATTTAATGGATAAACACCATTTCTCGGTTTCGAAGGTAAAACGATAGTAATATTTGTTGTTTTTTTTCCAAAACGATTATGCCCTATTTCGAATTACATAAGGGTTGTTTTTAAAAGCAACAGTTGGCACTCATTCTATGGCCACTCCTTGGGTCTTCAATGATCATTCTTTAAATAAGATTTGTCACGTCATGTATAGTAAATCGGATAAGAGCTAGTTTGAGCTGTCTGGTTATATATGTTTTTGTACTAGTCCTTCAGTACTATCTGGTTTCTGTAAAGTAAAAGTGTTACTCTCTTAAACCCTCTGTGTCTATTTTTTATTAAATTATTTTTAAATCTTATTGAAGTTTCCAAATAAGTTTTGTTTGCATTGTTAAATATATTAGGATTTGGAATTATTGAAAAATTTGATAATTTCAATAATTGAAAATAGGTCTTCTATTTGTCTTCATTGTTAGACGACGTAATGTATTTTTAAAATTGTGGCTTAAGTTGAAACTTAGATTTCCAGGTTTTATAGCTGTACTTGGGTGGTCTTCCGGGACTCCAAACAGTTAATCGGTTTCTCCATTATATAATTGTTACAAACCGAATTTTACCCATTTCATGTGGGCTCGTCATGCACTTCTTCTTGCTATAGAACAAATTACGTCTTTAATGGTAAATACAGATGTGTCATATTGTCCTTAATTGATCCTAGATTATGGTTTTCTATTTCTCTTACCATTTACTGTAACCTCCCGATTATCCGGTTTGCGGATTATCCGGAGTCTGCCATTGTTTTACATATATCCAGTTTTTATTCCAATCAGATTCATGTGTTTAAATTTCCAAACGGTGAATTACGACGTATATACATATAAGGCTTAATAGAAGTTCAGATGAAGGGAATAGATATGTAAATATGTACGTACTAATTTTTACATATAAAGGGAAGCATCCCGCCAGCGAAATAAAAGGGCGAGTAGACTATTGTATATAAGAGACAATGACAAAATGCTTGGACGCCCGAAAACCTAATGCGTATCATAAGATTGTAAACAAATGTCAGCTAATCTCGGCTATAAATAGTCTAGGACTTAACATATGCATTATCCATGTCTGTCATATACATTATCGATCTTTATGGCTTTGTGACACAAGTAAACACTGTGCGACAAAATGGTTAGATCTCACATTAAAGCTAAATCAATGCTCACAAAAAAAAACAAACGAAAGTGACAGATTTTTTTTTTTGTATTATGTGTAAAGGAAATTAAATATGTACATACATACTTACTTTTGACATATACTTATGTACGTATTGCAAATAGTTAAATATAAATGTACATTTTATAATCCGTTAAATACATCGACATTTTAAATTATTTTGTGTATTTATTTTGTCCTCTGACGATTATTTGTGAATTGCATTAACCGGGGTCATTATTTCTGTAACTTATGTTATTTTAATCGATTATCGATCGTTTTGCGTATTCTTTGTTCATAGCGGATTATCCGGGGAATTCGGTTATCCGTGGTTGCCGGGCCACGCTATTCCACGGATAATCGGGAGTTTACTGTATTTACAGGCAGCTAGTGCTGTGGTTTAAGATATAATAGGTATTATAAATTAGCCTTTTGATTTCGATAATAATAAATATTTTCTCCAAATTACATCTCATAGAAATGTTGATCTCATTTGCTAGCTTATGCTTGTACTCCATCCGATAGGTTTCCATTATTTGTAATAATAATGCCCAAGTATTCGAAGGACATGACCTGTTTTACGTTTATATATATATATATATATATATATATATATATATATATATATATATATATATATTTATATATATACATTATATATATATACATACATACACACACACACTCACACACACACACACACACACACACACACACACACACACACACACACACACACACACACACACACATATATATATATATATATATATATATATATATATAAATATATATACACATATATATAAATTAATATATATATATATATATATATATAATATATATTATATATATATATATATATATATATATATATATATATATATATATATAGCAAACATACGCCCCCTATATTCTCTTGGTATTACCCAAGACTTAGTTATTTCGAAAGAGATTGTTAAAGTTGTTATAAAACGTGTTTGTGTGTAAAATAATTTCACTCTAAAATTTACAGGTCCCATCACATAGTAGCAACTAATGTTTTCATACTTACAATAAATTGAAATTATTCCACAACAACTTTTATTATATTTTACTAAAATTCCTTTACCAACAATGGTTTTATTTGAAAATAATACACACATATTTTAACATTAGGTAAATTTTTAATATTTCATGAGTGAACTGAAATAATTTTTAAAATAATCATAAGTTTAGGGACAATAAAAGGTCAGAAGAATGCATTGATAATTGGAAGAACTGTTGAGAGTTTTATCATTGAGAAAACCGACGCAACAGTTCATATCATTTGCAGCACACTAAAGTTATAAATTCTTATTTATGCAGACATTGCGTCTAAAGTTTTTGTTTCCTAATATTATAGGTATTTTAATGTACTGCAAATAAAATTCCCTATAATAAACGAATCTATTTCATGTTATAATGCTCTTCACAAATATCATTCTAATATCAACATAATATTTGTTTATTGTGACACAGTTAGGTTCCTAATTTACTGCATGTGACTAATTAGTAATAATTACAACTAAGAACAATTTATCATACAGTATGTTTATAACTTTATCCGTTCAAATCTTTTCGGAAGAGCTACAGTAAAGAATTATGTAGCTATAAGTAGTATACTATATGTTATATGTTATGAAGTAAACAGTACCGGCGTTAAAACCTTTTCTTCTCATTTCAGCTAGGATGTTTGTTTACCGTATTATTATTTTTTAAACTTAAATACGAATGAAGTCTTAAACCTTCTCGTATCAACAATGTAAGGTAGCTACTTAAAAACTCATCTGCTTCGTTTACTGGGTGTAATTCTTTATGTAAAACATTATATTTTATTGAACGATAACTTTTAATATAAATTACATTATTACAAATATTATTATTTTTAAATCATTAACTACTATAAATTAGTAATTACTAAGGAAATGTAAAATTCAATCTAATGAAAAACGTTTTTTTAAGCAATTCAATTGAAATTGTATTTGTTTACGAGAAATAAATAGTCAAACTATATTTATAACAATAAACAACACAAATAGTTCAAAGTCAACGATTTTTCCTTCTATGTGTATATTGGCTGTATATTATTCTGTACACACACACACACACACACACACACACAAACACACACACACACACACACACACACACACACACACACACACACACACACACACACACACACACACACACACACACATAAACACATACACACACACACTCGCGCACGCGCACACACACACACACACACACACACACATAAACATTACTCGTGTGTGTGTGTGGGTGTGGGTGTGTGTGTGTGTTGCGACGGGTAGAATCGGGATTAACAAATACTGTCGCAATGATATTAAAATTTCGTAATGTAAAAATGAGAAAGCTAAGCCATTAGCAGGGATAAGGCGTTTAGTATAATTTCAAAAAAAACAGGTAAATTACATGGAAACGAGAAAAACCCTCAAAATACACCTACAACCACCATCGACATTCGAGGAGACGCGGTTTTTCAAGAAGAAAAAGAGATGCCCTGTACCAAAACTCGCGAAAACACCAAATAAAGTAGCTAAACCCAAATTAATGAAACCGACAAGACTTTGATCATTTTGGAACGAGGTCGCAGTGTGTGAAAAATAAACAGATGCGACGGTTATTGTCGCCTATAAATTGTAATTTATAAATTAAAATTACGATTGTTTAACTTAAAGGGTTACATGGGTTTTTAATATAATTGCTGTTTTTTAAATATATTAAATAGTTAAAGGGGTAAATGGTTAATTCCTATGACAAATGTTTTCAGATTATTAATTGTTTTGACATAATGTAAATTGTTTACAAATATCACTTATGTTTTTAAAGTATCGAATATTGAATTAAAAGTAGTTTTTGGTCTGTAGAGAGACTAAAGTTAGAAACAATAGAGGTACGATACAACGTGTTGTCAGTAAGGTTACTAGCGGTTGTGCAATCGTGATTCACAAAGCGAGGTGAGACGCAAAGCAATGTCGGTAAGCTTACTAAAAGTTGCGCAATCATGAGTTACATTTAGCACAGAAAGTTTAAAAACCTCTCTAAACAAAATCAAGTCATTTAGAAACAAATCAACAACGAAACTGAATTTAATACGAATGTAAACGACAAGTTCTCATTGAACCTTAACTAAGCACTTACCCGAGGTACCTTTAGTGCCTTTAGGCCTAGACAGATTCCAAGTGGTAGGACAATGTAATAACCAAGGAGGTCCATGCCACCAAAGCGGGTGTGTGGCAAGTTGATCAGGCAAACAACCGCAAGAAGCAACGTTTGCGGGGTTATCAAGAGTCGAGACATGAAACCAATGATCCATAGAGGTGATTGAAACAATCTCCGTGATGCAGTTAGCTACGAAAGTCTTCAATTGATGAGGAGAGGTATGAATCCAATGAAGTACTATCTCCGAATCAGTAAAGAAGAGAGTGTTAGCGCTTGGAATGAAATCAAGAGCTGGTTGTATTGATTTGTATAACTTAGCCAGCAGTACTGCGCCGCAAAGTTCCTAACGAGGTATGGTAAGCAATTTGACAGGGGCTACCTTACTTTTAGCATTCAACAGGCTTGTGTTGACGACCCCGTTAAGTTCAGATCTCAAATAGATAGACGCAGCATAGCCTGATTCGGAACCATCACAAAACCCAATGAGGTGTTGACTGGCTGATCGAGTACCTACATGGCGAGGGGTTTGAATAGCAGACAAACAGGCGAAGTGGACAATGAAGCTGTCCCAATGATCTAACTGCGGGGTTGGCAGAGGCTGATCCCAGTCCAACTTTCCCAACCACAAGAGATTTATTCCAAAAGGTAATAGGCGTTAAGAAGCGTTAACTAAGCACTTACCCGAGGTAAGACGTGATGTTACCTTCTGAAGAGCGAGGTAGTAGAGCTTCCACAGTACTGTGGTCGTCGGATGTTGCAGAGACGTCTTGACGGCAGTAAAGTAACTAAAACTCAATTTAAACCATGAGTAACAAGTACAAATTTCACCTTACAAAAGCACTTATAAGTTCCTACCACGTGACTACACACTGAAGTTGCACAATCGGAGTAACCGAACGACACTTTAACAAAAGCGACGAAATATCTTTCTAAATGTTCATCGACACTGTCCGAACTTTACACACATATTATTAAATGCTTGCGGTACGTTTAAATTGGCTACAAAGACAAAGCCAATGCGGAAAAGAACAGCGCGGTTTTACCAAGGACTGACCTAGTCGAGAGACGAAATACTTCTCTACTGTGTTAGGACGGAAAAACTGTACAGAAATTGTAGAACAAAGAGAGCATTGATTGCAACTTAAGAACGCCAAATCGTTGACAACCAACTTTAACAGAGTTTCACTGGCTAAACAGCTGGCCACAGGTCAAACGTCAACGAGGATCAAGAGACCAGTTGTACAGCTGAGGAATGTCGCGGCAAAATACGAAAAATACAAAACCTGCACTGAACAAGTAGAGTAAAAAGTAAGGACTGGTTTAGTTTAATTAGAGAATTATGTAATTTCGATATCAAGTATTAAAGAATTAAAGAGAACTTAGCTAAAGTAAAATTTTCCATCTGAAACTAATAATTAAAGATAGAATTTCTCAGAACTGGTAATACAAAAACAATAGACAAAGAAAGATTAAAATAAATGTAATATTTAAAATTTACAGAACTATTAGATGTAAGATGGCTAAAAACTGTGCTGTAGTAATAAATTAAAAAGTAAATAAAACACGTATTTTTTACTATCTTGCCAACAAAGAAATAATGTTATTATTTAAAACAGATATCTTACACACTCCTAAAACTAAAGGGTCATTTCGCCGTAAAGATGCCTTCAAAGAACTCATTCCCCTGGAAAACCGTACCAAAAGGGATAAATTTCAGCAAGTTAGGTATTTTATATTAAAGTCCAGTTTCCTGTTCTCTGGCAGATATTAGCGGGTCATTGCACAGTATCCTAGTTTTGGCTAGGAAAAGCCTTGTCAAAATTCTGAGCTTGCGGCGAGGCAAAGGGTGGAGGCGACGGTGCTTGGCCCGAGGGGCATGACGGCCCGCCGGCGGCGCGGTGCGCGCTCCGCTGCAGTGTGTGTGTGTGTAGTATTTGAAAACTATATCTACTTTAACTACTTTACGTTTGTACCTAATCATTTTTTTTATTGCACTCCATGTTAGTTCACAACCTTTTTATCTTAACCTAATGCTAAAATTTAATATATTGTAATTCTTTTTCTAACTTTCAAAATTATAACTTAAAGAAATGCTACAGAAGTTCTAATAAATAGTATAGAACATGAAATGCTATATTATTCTTTTATTGTTTTATATTTATATAAAACCTTTGTCGTACTCACGATCAGATCTTTCTTAATAAATATTTTCTAAATTATAAATAATTAAGAGATAAAAGACTATTGGTGATAATGCTTATTATTTTTAAAAATAAAAATTTTTCATTCAATTTAACAGTCTTACCTTTTTATTTTAAAAAATCGCTTTGGAGATGAACAAGGAATTAAACCCTTTATTTATTTTGAATTTATATCATACGGTATAATCTGCTTAAGTACTTCTAAATTATACTCTAGGGAAAATTTATTTTCAACTTGTGGCAATACTGACCCGCTGGCTGTCAAACATATCACCTGCAGGCAACTGGGTCTGACACTTGTAAAATTAATCCCTCTCATTTTTATTATTACTTTATTTATACTTCTAGCATTTGTAATATTCAAAGTCTTATTTTAAAAGAAGATAAATTCTGTATTAGAATAATTCGATTGAAACCAGGTTTTCGTTAGTAAAACGTATAATATTTATAAATTTTTAAGTTATTTAACCCTTTGGACGCCAGCCGCTCGGGCCGCAGCCCAACTCCTGACCGCCAGCCCCTCTGTCAGCGGTACTAGCGAGAACCGCCAAGGCCTGTTTGAACGTTTTTGCACCGGTTTACATTTCGCTCTGTGCTTTCGTTAGTTTTTATGCAAATGTAATGATTTTTTTTTGTTTTATAGATAATTACCTATAGATAATTTATAGATAATTATCAACATTTAGTAATTAAAAAAGTGTTACTTGTACAACAACATTATTGATAAATCAATAATGCCTAACAGAAAAACAATTTATACAAAAAATCTACTTTAGATGAAAAATTAGGTAGTAAAAAAAATATTTTTATGCATCGCATAAGTTTTTATTCAATTTAGTAACTAAATATCATACTGTGTGCAAATTTTCACAACTCTACTACAAAAAATAGTTTGTCAAAAATGCATTTGTTGACAAGAGAAGTACTTGGTTTTTTGGGGATTTTTTTCATTCGGCTGGCAACCAAATATGTTTTGCGACAGTATTTTGTTGTCCAACAGGCATTTTTTGGATCAGGATAGGAGGTATTCCTTTTCTGTTTATTTGTAACGTGCCTGTCAAATGAATCATCTTCGAATACAAATCCTTGGCCAGTGGAAATGAGGTAAAAAAATTATCTACGAATACGTGAAATCCTTTATTCAAGTAATTTTCCATGTCTAATAATTTCATAACGACAGTATACCCAAGTTCCGTGTTGACACTACCATTATTTTTATCTGTATCTCTTTTGTTTTTGTAAAAAAAAGGACAAACAGTAATGAAAAAAACACTCATGAGTAACGACATCGCGCTATATAAGAGTATGTGACTTATCAGCTTTGCCCCCCATGACAACAAAAACAAATAGCTGAGCCAAGGTCACTGGTACTGCCATTGTGAAAATTAATTCACTGTAGTGTTAGTGAATTTAACGAAAGTCCAAAACAATAGAAACAAACTTTAAAAGTGTCTAAATACATCTTAAAAATAATGTTTTCCTGGCGGTCCGATTGATCGGACCTTGGCGGTTTTCGCCTACACATCGTCGGTCTGATGAATCGGACCGTGGCGGTTTTCGCCTACACATCGTTGGTCCGATAGATCGGACCGTGACGTCCAAAGGGTTAAATATTGTATTTTTAAATATAAAGCTTATATTTATATTTTCGAAAAGTCAATACCATTTTTATATATACAACTATTCTTTGAGCTTAGCTTGTACGGTTATGTTAAAACAAATAAAACAAATACACAAGACTCACAAATGAACCAATAAGAATTATTTTGATTAAGTTGTGAGTCTTGTGTATGTAATTTATTTGTTTATATATTCTGTATAGTTTGAAATACATTTATCATTAACAAGCATCTGCTAATCATTAAAGAGCTTTTTTTAAACTGTGTAATATATCATTTTGACGTTTAACACAGCTGCTATAGGCATACTAACTTAGTACAAGTCATCTTTTTCGCAAGTAGTTCTAGTTCTAGAATTAAAATAATGTTTTGTGTTCAAATATGTATATTCATCCCCACCTTATAACAATAGCACGACAGTCTACCCTTTCTAATTCTATCTGTGATATCTCCTCACGCTCGTGTAGATTACGTTTATAATTTTTTCGTACTCTTCCTTTTATTTTATGAAATAAAAGAATTTTCTTAAATTGTTTTTGAAATAAAAATATTTGGAGGTATATCAGGAAGAAGCATCCAGTTCGGGTCATAAGAACGATTTTCGGCACAATTCCATAGTAGATAGAATTGTCCCAAATATTTACGAATGCCAAAACCAAGCTGTTAATAAAATTCGGTTACAGCACAGATTCTTTGTATTCACGTGGAGGATACTTAGACGTTGTGTCTTCTTAGTTCTCTAAAACAATTTACAAATAAATAATTATTCCTCCAGTAATAATTAGCCAATTACAGACCCTTAGATATAAAAGTAAAACCGTCACAAAATATGTGTTCACTTTTTGTTGACATAGTTATCATCATAGAAAGGTTATTACTCGACTCCTACAGTAATAAACTACTCACGTATTTTAATTATTTTTATTTAAACATATATTTTGAAAACTACATTGAAAAGTCTATTTTTCTACATATTCGCGTTGTCTTTCAATACATTTTTGGTACCGTGTAAACGTTTTTTCTATCCATCGCTATACCAATCAGCAGCCATACGGGTTAGTCATATTTCAACGCCTTGCTTCAAATGACTCTAGTTTGCAAAGCGTCTTCCTACAAGAAGTTGCTTCAGCTGCGGAAACAAGAAACAAGAGTCACTTGGTCCTATGTAAGGGAAGTAAGGCTTCTCATCTCTCTGAAACTACTCAAGCTCTTTTCAGCCTGACGAATTGGCACAATTTGAAAATCGTATATTTTAATAATACAATTTGTCATTGTAGCGTACATGCCTAAAAGTATGCACACGTTATTTATGTAGTCTCTTTAAAAAATATATAAGTTCATAAATTTAAAATTTTTCTATTAAAGAAATTAACTAGAATAACTAGTGTTTTAATTTAAATTGTCTTTCAAACTACAAAACGAAATTAATATTTTATAAAACAAATTCATTATGTTATTTTTCTATGAAAAATTAGGTTTGCCCATTGTTACAAAGTTAAGCGGGGTTTTTTGGGCTAGCCACAGTGTTTACCCTTTTGGTGTAATATTTGAATATACATTTGTTTATGAGCATACTAGTTTTATTTTCGTTTCGTGGGGAAATATTTCAAGTGACATTTGGGCTTCTATTAGATTCAAGTTGAGTGTATATTTTAATAAAACGAAGGTAAATATATTTTAATGGTTTTTTATGCTATATAGTATGCGCATTTAAAGCAACTTTAATAAATAAATTTGTTTATTTTTCAATATCAGGAATGTAACAATAGCTCAAGATAACATCAAATCCTTCTTTTAAGATTTTAAATATAGTTTATTTTCATTTAAAGTCATAGATATTTCTACCTTTCCGCTATTATTTTTTGTTAATAAGCATTTACAATAGTGAAACATTCTAGAAGAAATAGAAAAAATATAGTATCAATCCCAGTTGGTATTTATTACATTATGGTCCTGGAATAATCTAAAATATATTCCCCAACTCTATAAAAAAAATGAATTGAAAAAGACTAAAATATTACAGGCAAAATGTTAAAAGAAGTATCTTTAATGCGTACTTATATTGAATGTAACTGGAATTATATTCACCGGTCCTTTTCGAAAGATTTATCTAATGTACTTGTGTAAGTTAAATTATTTTTAGTTGTAGGATGTAAAAGTTATTACAAGAATGTATCTACCCAACTTTCAAGCCCAGAATTTCGTTTTGTTTAATTGGCAGTATTAGAAAACCTTTTTAAATTCTTTAATCTCAACTTTGTAGGGGATAAATCTTATAATATAATAAAAAAAACTATTTAATCTTTATTTTATCTTTTGGGTTAAATAGAGTAAAATAGATGTTTACCGTTTCTTGATGTATTATGTTTTAGAAATAACAATAAAATAGAATTTGATATATATAGGAAACACACAAATAAAGATAGATATATCCCGGTAGATTTTAACCATTGCTAATCCCATAAATTAGCAGTTTTTAATACTATGGTTAATAGATTAATTACTATTCCATTTCATAAAAATATATTTAAATGTGAGTTGGCCAAAATTAAAGAGATCGCTAAATTCAATGGATATGATCCTAAAATAATAGATAACATATTAAGAAAACAAAATTTTAAAAAGTTTAGAAACGATTCTACTACCGTAATAACAGAAAAAGAAAATGTTAAAAATCAATTCATTAGCCTACCATTCGATATGGATTTAATAAAAAAGACTATTTAGTAAAGTAGAAATACATTGATAAACGTTTAAACATAATATATGTTTTCTCAAATTATCACCAATACACGATAACTAACTCAATGACAAGGTCCTGATTACCCTAAATAAGTCAAATGAAACAGAATCTAAAACACATATAGATTGTAAATATATGAATTGCTGTTTACCTAGACTTATATAATACTGCAAATTTATTTCTAATTCTTACATGGGAAGAATGCATTATAGTAACTTCAAGAACTTTATTGCATTGTTGTATTAGGTGATCTTTGTAAATAAAAATACAACATCTTGTGATATTGGAGTGGATTCATTTTAAAAAGAAGCGTATTTGCTTAAACAAAAACACTAACTGTCAAAGCACTGACAGCATTCGTTATTTACTTAACTGAAATCGGTGTAAAGAAATAACAATGAATAATAGTTCTGCGTAAAACATTTTGGTGAAAATAGGGAATAGAGATTACGCGAGCGAACATACTATTAATACCGTTTGTTATACAAGAGTTTATGTTCCACACATGGGTAAACCCCGGGAAAACTGTTATTTACGAACTAATGAGTGGCGACGTTTTGTATCGCAACTTGAGAATAATTACCTAAGAAAACTCAATAACTATGCAACGTTTCGTTTATACTAATTTTAAGGTGTAACAAGTGTGGTTGTCATTGGTCCTCTCACTACTACAAGCTGTCATTATTTATTAGAGGTCTTTATCTGAAGCAGAATAATGAAACGGTTTCTTTTGAAAACAATGTATATTATTAAGCTTTACTAACGAAATCAATATGATTTGAATTATTATAAAGTATTTTTACAATATAAATTATAGAAATATGATTTAGTACCTATAAAGTCGAAACGTGAAGGCCACTACTCCTGGAGGAAATATGTTTTTGAATGTAAAATAGAAGAAACTAATTACTACAACTAAATTTAAAGTAGAGGAAATATTATAACCAGTAAGAATCAATGAATTGTTTATATTGGTTTGATAACATGAATTGAAAGATTATTTCATACTAAAAAATTCATTCAACAATGAGAAGATTTTTTTGAGCAGATCCCTACACTAAAAGTGATTATGTGAGAATTTGTTTAGGATAAAAAGCATAATGTTGCACGTTATATATAATATATAAAAAAAAGTATAAAATATACTATTGTCAGACCAAAGTGAATTAGCAAATAATAGATTTGATGGAGATTTGACATCAAAAACTGTATTGCTTTGTTTATATTGTATCAAATGATTATTTTCATTGTCCAAGAAATTTTTGTTTTAATATTTGAAAAACCTGAAACAACTTCAGAAAATTCAGAATTCACCTGGCAATGGGATCTTATGTTTGTTACTCATTTTCTTGATCATCTTAGATACCAGCATTGCGGTCTTCAGAGAAATTAAAACTATACCCATTGGTGCGTTTTTGCATTTAGGCAAATTGCCAAATTATATTAAATTCCGGCTTTTCTTTACTGTGACTTTTTATGGAAAATAAATATTTGTAATAATTATAAATTATAATAAATGCATTTTTTTGTGTAAAAATAATAATAATAATTAGATAAATACTTAACGTAATATAAATTGTTACTAGTTATTATAATTAAATTTACCAGTTTAAAAATCGCAACTGCGAAAATTAAAGTGATACAAAAAATGCGGACTAAGTAATATAAATTATTTTCAAAGTCCATTTGAACTTTGCTGATGAGGTTTTATAATAAAACTAATTGGTTGCTTATTAGTTTATTTTCAATCACACGATATATTTAAAACCTATAAAACTAAATCAATTTCGTCCTTTGATACACTATTGATTATGGTTCTACAAATAAATAACTTTATTTATTGTCAACCTATGACATTTCACAATTGAATACATTGCTTTCGATTCGTCCTCGTAGCAATTCTCTTTGGCCGCTACAGCCTCAGACACATACTGCACCAGTTTTATCTTCTGCAATTATTGATCTACCTAAAATAGTCATTGTTTAATTGTAATTGCCAGAGAGTATACACGCATTATACATGCGCTCTAATGTTTACATTCTTCAATCTAACTGAAATGACTACATGAAACTCACGTCTGATTCATGATGTTTCAACACTTTCATTATGCAGTCCCTCAGTTAAGTATAACTCACTAATGTGACCAAAAGGGTTCACTTGAGTTTATTTGAGTCACTTGATAAATTTGGCCGTTTTGAATTTTTTTTAAAGCATGCATTTGCCAGAGGTAAAGCAAATGATAAACCATACAGCATTACGTTTATAGAGGAAATGTTCTAATTGATTCTGGCCTTGAAAAAAATAAAATCTCGTCAACCGAGGCCAATTACGACAGATAAGAAGAAAACTTTAAGAACTTGGCAATGGGTAAATGCATTCAATCTCATAATAGACATTTATTCAAACGTTAAAATTCCATATGTCATGGTTGGATTTATAAAACAAAACACAAGGAAGATTTGTTTAAATATCTCAAAATAGGTTATTCTGTTAAAATTCATATTTATATTATAAACCTATACACTACCTGTATAGCAAAATAGTATAAATGTGTTAACATTAGATTTCGACTACGTTTAAACTATTGAAACATTTATTACAATATTTTAAACTTATTTCATTTGTAATTACTAAACCGATAATTATTTCCGACTTCTTTTAGTTTGTCAAAATCGACAGATAATATTAATTTCTTAGGAAATTAATACTCCAATGTAGGATAATATGTCGAAACAAATTGAATATTGTGAGTGCTACCAACTTAGAAAAAAAACTTTTATTATTGTATGGTATAATAAAACACCCTATTTTTGATACTTGTAATGTATGGCATCGATAATGCTTAAGTATTGATTACTACCAATAATTAAGTTCAGTTAAGGAATATAAAGATTTATTCAACTAAAAATAACTTAGTACAGTTCAACTAAGCAGTTTCAAAACAACCTCGATAGTTACAATTATATTTTGTGTAAATATTTTTCATATTTGTTAGCAATGTAATATAGATGATAATTATAATTTAACAATTATATTATATCTTATAAAGTAAATAATATTGGTAATAAAAATTACATGAATAAAAATAGATTAACCTAAAATAATTCGACTAAATTTTAATTTAGTTTGGGTGATATACATTTATAAGAATATAAAGTGACAGAATAATAAATTATAGTCAGGTAAACACGAATAGTTTATTGTTCTGTCTAGCACAGAAAATAATTAGTAGTTATAAAACTGTGTCTTTTGTTTGATATTTGAATTGTCACAATGTTGAAATCTGAGTAATTGAAATTATAAAATAAACAAAGTGTCTAAGTATTGGAGCGTGGGTGTGTGCGTATAAGTGAGAGAGAGGGAGATTGAGAGGGAAAGAGAGAGAGAGAGAGAGAGCGAGAGATAGAGAGGAAGTAACATTAATGTCAACTGAGCAATATTAAGTGCTGTTATGCTGAGCAAATACAAGATTGTGATCTGATTTTTAAATTTTTTAATAAGTTCTTTTCAAAATATCGAATAGCACAAAAATATAAAGGGCAGGGCTTTGCCGGTTTTACGGCCTAATAAACTGAGTCAGGTAAAGCAACTTGTGCACTGTATAACACAACTGGCGCCCTCTACTTTATATGCTGCCTACAGCGGTGCCGTTGCTCACATTCCTGACATATAGAAAATAATTTTTAATAGTCTAAAATAAAACTTTTTACATATTCTATAGATATATCTGATCAGTTCTTTGAACGAAAGTATTTGGTGTAAGTCTTTTGAGCTGCAATGGGCATGATAGAGTTCTCGGCTATTAGAACACACACACGATTCATGGAAAACATTTTAAATATTTTTTTAAACTATAAAACATGAGATTTAATAAACTAAACAATCAATAAAACTTATCGATCTGAAATAACGTAATTAGTGTAACCTAACTGGAGTTTACTTCTTAAACATTCCACACAACCTTAATAGAGTATTTTAGCTCGTAGAAGTTCCAAGAATTACAATTTTATATTTTCTGAAGAAATTCCTGTATTACCCATGTGACAATTGATTTATCACATTAGGGAATGCGAGTTGTTATAGATCCGATTTCCGGTTTAAAATAATTTTCTGAAGTGTTGAAACAATGAACAAAAAAACATACGTTTTTTGTGTGTTGTAATGTCAGTTCAAAAATATCACGGTTTAGAACGCATATGGAACTACTAATGGCGAAAACATTAATCGAAACTGATGGGTAGTTTTTATAAACATATTTGTTTTCCTAATCATACAAATAAATATAAACTGCAAGAAATTTAAAGGTATAGAAAAGTGTAACATACATTTAAAGATAAGAACTAGCAACCATAAAACCCAAAACTAGATTAGTAGATGGTTAATAACAGGAACGAACGGGAGACGTTTTTTAGTCAAGTTCGCTCTCCTGGATAACTTGGTTGGTTTGTAAAAATTATAGAAACAACTCTTTAAGAACAAATAATTTAGGAGTTGTTCATTTTATTGGCGCAATAATGAAATCTGTCGTCATCTTGATATAAGCCTCTAAGGTATAATATAACTAATGTCGGTGAAAACCTGTGAAAGAAATTCCACATTTCATCTTCTTTGTTTATTCTTTATCAGTCAAGTTGATTGCCGCAGTGACACTGACAATATATGGGTAACTATGTGTCTTTATTGCAAGCTTTACAGGAACTTTTTGTGGCTTCTTCGGGTCCTCAACATTCTTGAACATAGTTCCGCGTTCCCATCATCCTTAGCTGATCGTCCATTCGTTCTTGTATGATCTCGATTTCTGGAAAGCCTACGATAATCTTAGCAACATTTCCAAAATATTATATGTTAGGCACTCATACATTCTTCAATATTACTTACTAGTTTTATCTTCAAAAATATTTAGTGTGCGTATAAAGGAAATGCGTATATTAGAAAGTGTTAGTCAGTTTAAAATTATAACGGCAAGTATTGTCGATTGTTTATTTTCTTCTATCCCTTAATATTTTTAAAAATAATAAAATATAACTTACGCTATAAGACACTAGAATTCGCATTTTTGTATTTAATCCTAAAGATATACTACTGTTTTTAGCGAAAACACTTTGAGACGTAATTTGATCATTACAAACCCTATTGTGATTTTCTTATTTTAATGTTTAGCAAAATTACGAAGAAACAATTAAAAACCTTAATTAATGGATATGTTTAATTCTAGAATAAATTACCTCCCGACGTATTTTAATTTTTCAGAATTTACTTGAACTTCGTCAAGTTTATATTTTACCAATAGAGTAAACTTCAACATAAAGATAATTTTCCTGCCTTACTCGGAAAGTATTCTTAAGAGTTTCGTCTAAAACAAAATAAATTATGGCCAATAATAAAGTTCCAAATTTAAAATATGGTCAAATCAGTTAACAGAAGATCTACAGAACGAAAATTACTCAACATTACCATTATGAAATTAATTTAGTTCACGGTGTGTGTGTGTGTGTGTGCAAATGTGTGTTTGTGTGTTTGTGATATTTAGTATTAGGCTTACAATATATAATTTTTTATGAAAATCTTTTTCAAAGGAATTAAAACGCTTTCATAATAGTAAAGCTACACTGAGAATGCATACACAGTTTTCAGATGTGCAATAACGTTCCAAGAAAGAAATATTATTTAACAAAATTCTTGTGAACTGAAAATACACACTCCATAGTGTATGTATAAGTTTTCATTTAAAAATAAATCAAAATATTTCTCAAATTCGATGTGTTACTGTAAAAAATGTACAGTAGAAGTTTATAGTGACATCTACGAATAATTTAAATTTGCATAGCTTTTTTGTAATTAGAATGTTTTATCTAACAAAGTTATTGTACACAATCTGTCTTATAAAAGTTTACATATTACCCTTTACGGACTAGGTCAGCTAGACACGATCCTTTTTTAGTAGTCTGGATAAAGACCAGACCTACTAGTCATGAATGTCGTCATTGTTTAATTGATTTCTTTGGTTCTATAAAGTTTATTTTCTGATACGTCAAGCACAAAACTAGACATCCGTGCCTTCTAAGGGATATTGTCGACTCTTAAAACAATGCATGTTTTAACTATTAGTAGAAGGTTTACATTACTTCAAGCATAACCATTCTTCATAATATGTATACCTGTATAGACGTTACTGAAAAATTACAATAACAACTAATGCTATGTTTTGATCCTTATTTGTAAATTAAATTAGCGACATTATGAAAGGACCATGATATAAGTAGCACGTATCGCTGGGTAGGTCCTATAATACAAACAATTATTATTTTACCATTTTAGCTTTAAAATATATTAAAGAAATTTAAAAACATATTTGATGAGGTGTACACTCACAAAATGTTTTGTTAAATAAACACTCGGTTGATACTTCAGTCAAGAAACCTTGATTTATTAAAACTTCCGCTACGTTTCGATGACGATTTGTGGTCCTCATTCAGGCCTCATATTCTCCTTTGTACTATAGCTTTTAAAATAGCTTCAGAGCCTAATTTAGTTGTCGAAACTGAACCAAATTTTTAATAAATCAAGGTTTCTTGACTCACGTATCATCCGAGTTTTTATCTAACAAAAAACGTTTTTTTACTTGGGATATTTTGATTACTCCTTTATTCAGGATAAGATTTAGTTATTGCTTGAACTAAACCCAACTGGTTTGGTTTTTGAAAAGAAATATATATTATAAAATAGAATAGCGAGGCAACTTGAATTCCGTTTTTAGGTTTCTGATATTCGGATGTTGCTTAAATGTTGGATAAACATGACGTAGTTAGTTTTAATAGATAGAAAACATTTGAAACGCCGCAAGAGAAGAAATTTTGAAAAAACAGTAGTCTAGTAACCTCCATAAGTTCTAAATACTAGTAGGAACGTACAATGTTTTAAAAGTAAAAACATATATTTTCAAATCCCTTTTGATTAAACAGAGCTGTCAACTAATTATAACAGCGAAACTCCCCAGATACAAGAAAAATATATTACTTTAACTTATACAAATATTGTGACCACCAAGTAAAGTGATACCAAGTTGATCTCTAACCATTCGTTATAGATTGTTAGGGATATTGTTTCCATATATCCGTGTTTTACCTCACGATGCTATTTGCCTCATATTGATACCTACAAAGCTATAGCTAAAACTTTAACTTAACTATTTAAAACTACTTGTTAAATCATTCTATAATGTAGTTTTTGAAGATGTCAGTAAATTTTACTTCAACAAATCATTCCGTTTCTTGGAATTGTTACATCTATATCACAATATTTACACTTAGTTGAACTGTACTAAGTTATTTTTGGTTGAATAAATCTTTATTTTCCTTAACTGAACTTCATTACTAGTAGTTGTCAATACATATGCATTATTGCTAACATTACACTAGCATACGGTACAAAAAGCAAACGAAGCGGATGCAGGGGGGAATGGACCGAGAACGGGTGATGGGGCGTTGCAACACACATGGACATACATAATAATTTAAATGTTCTACACACATTAAAACAAAGTAAAAAAATTAAAAACTTTAGAAAAATACGAGATATACATCGCACACATTTTGAAGCCTTTTCCATTACATGACACACAACCAAAATAACCCACCTTATTTCACAGTCATAAATCCATCACGTTACAGGCTTTGTACGTAACCGATGCCGTCAGTAGAGGGTTAGCTTCGTAAAAGAAACGAATGTTTTGAAACACGTCAACAAGTAAGCAATTACGTATTCACTTAGTTAAGTAGTCTACTTTTTAAATATAGTTTAATCAGTGGGTTCAAGATGATTACATCAAGCAAATTTTATTTTAATATTTGGTCTAAATATTGTTTACATAACATGCATACGTTAGTGTTTTATTTATTTATATATTGTTTAGCAATTGTAATACGTATGTAATGCAAAATCCATATGTTACTAAATAAAAAACGATGACAAACTGGAGTTATCACGTGGCATAAAAACGGTTTAGAAATATACCGCAAGATGTCACGATGCCCTAGCTCGTCCGATATTATAACTATTTTGCACTCATAAAACATATTTTTTTTAAATTTTAGAAGCGAAATATCACAAAATAACTGAAGATATTTATTTTCCGTTAGAGCTTTAATGCATTTTTCAATTTTAAATATTATCAATAAACTCCCGGACGTTTCTTTACTTATCTGTATATAAGAGTCAATTAACACCAAAACATTGGCTTCGTTTTACGTCTACAAGTATTTATCAAGATGGAAACTTGTGTATTTATTTAGTTTGGTTGCCTTTAAGTCGACCACTTACACATGTGAGGCAGCCATCACATACAGAGTTTTCGTTAGATAAGGTTATTCAGAATCCATACGTTAAAGAATGTGCTCTTTAAGGCCGTCATGGGCGGAGAGTGACTTTTGAGATGTACTGGGAGTAAGGGCTTTAAAATACGTTTAAGGTTTTAGAAAACTAAAATCTCCCTGGGAGATATTTACCAGGGAAATAATGAAACTATAATGCTATATCTAAATATTCCTTATTTCTAGGAAATACTTCCAAAAATTATCCTAAAATATTTGTTAGTTGAACATGAATACTGAATTTTATCAATATTTGTAAGATGACATAATTAAATGAGAAAATTAAGAAATGGTTTATCAGAATATTTTCCTTATCGATAAAATTTTAACACAAGAAGGCACATGCTGCGTTGTACATGTCTGTCCTTTATGTATACATTGTTTTAAACAATAGGTATTACGTTATTATTATTAATAATTAATTAAGTTGGGATACATTTTCACTAGCAATAAATTATAACGTCAGAAACTTAGTTAAAGATACAGACAGAAGGTGATGAAACATGTCTCAGCTTCTAGACAGGTTGCAACTATTAACAGCTTTAGATGGGAACACGTTCTGTAACAGCTCCAAGTGAAATTGAAAGAGACGCAGTGAAATTGAAAACAGAAAACTTTAACAACTACAGTAAACTCAATGAAGATTGGATTCCTTAGTCTTAGGATTCCCAACACGTGTCGTTCACAAATAAAGCGAGGTAATGATTTTTTTCATTTCTCAGTCAAGGTTGTCTATAAGAGTTTTTCCTTCGCTTTTCTTTGAGAACATTTGAGATAGAATGCTTTTGACAAGTAGTATTTTATACATTTTTCGTATTTGGTTGCCCAAATATAAACTAAATTACTAAAATATGAAATACTTTCAGGAGAAAAACCTTTTATTAACAATTATATAATTAGTTAATACAGAAATGAAATTCACTAACGTTTAGAAAGTTAGTCAAATCCATTACACGTTAATTTAAGTGTTTTTCTATATAAATTAAGTAATTGAACCAAATTTAATTCCATTTTTTTATATGTGTCAAAATAAATGTTTTCTCAACTGCTAAAACGCTTATTTCTGAAAACTAATCGTTGAAAGTGATAAAACAAAATCTGTTTTACATGGGAAAATTAACTTGCTGACAAAACGATTGCTTATATTAAATTTTTTTAAAAAAAACGATCGATTCTACTTTTTCTCAAATGAGAACAAGTATAATAAATATGCCAAATAAAAGAATCTAATTTTATGTACTATAAAAATACAAGACTATTAGGCCTATATACAAAAAAAACACAGAAAGGCAAGTAGAGAATGAGACACGCTGATATAGAAAGTTTTCTTAAGAAGCAACTTTTTGTACCAAATCTAAATAATAATCATGGATTAATCACGCAGAATTCTTTGATATGTCGCGTCTTCTCTTATTTTGGACGTAAACAGATATTTCCGGCTGTTGAAATACTATATGTGATATAAACATTTCACATAACCATAATGTTATCACCATGGTGTGTTACCCAACAGCTGTTTTAATATCTAATTTAAATAAACTATCTACGGATCTAATAAATCGGATGTGTCAATGAAATAAAGGTTGTGGACAGAGTGTCCGTATGACATAATCTTCCCTCCTGAGATAGGTACAGATACATTACAAGTGTTGTCTCCTAGCTGTCGTGACAACTACATGATACTCAGTGAGCGTGATAATACTGCAGGATATGATATAGGTTTAAAACATTTTAATTAAATACATAATATATAAAAGTGGACGTTTGGAATATCAGCTTTCTTTTAGGAGGCTGTATGTTTCGCTCAGTTTAGTAAACAGTATAGTATTGTTTTATCACCTAAAATTGGTAATGTCGAAAAGCGATAAAATACTACTTGGCCTCTGAAAAATGGAGCTTAGACCAGATATAATAACGCCTGACCAGATATGTTGTTGAAGGTATGTTGAAATCAGAATACTTCGTTAGATATTCTCATTGTTTCCATACATGATAAGCGAATATTTATAGAAAAAATAAAAGTTTAGTTGATAGAGAGTAACGTCGGGGACGTGCTAAATATTGCAAAACACAGAATGCAGTTACTTGTTAGTGGATTGCTTCTTTTGATTAAGCTGTTTGATGAGATTTTTCTTTTGCCTCTCTAGCCATACATTGTATATTACATGCATGCCTTAAGCTTCGGGATTTCTCTAAAATTATTTTGTAATTGAGTTTTTAATGAATTTATGTTAGTCTAAAATAACATATTGTTAGTTATTTTTAAGCCTATCTTTGCATTTATAATCGATAATTGTTCAATAAATCATATGAAAATGAGAAAGCCAAAAGTCAGTAAGCTACTTCCATTGATATTTAAATAACTGATGTATCACATCATGATACTACCTTTTCTTCCAGTATCACCACAAGAACGTAGTGCCACTTTGTCAAACAGCCTTTCCCTAACACCATCCGAAAGCCCCTAACTCTTCGTTCCCATGTTCCCTACTGTAGATAGTATTACAAGGTATCAGGTATATCGAGTTTTAACGGGGGCCACGCACCCCCTCCTCTCTGACCGACTAAAAAAAAAACTGAGTGTTCCGACTAACTCCGTACCAAGAAAGTACAGATTGATGAAGAAAATAAAATATCATAATATTATGACTGGTAGAAACTTGTTATACTGTAAAGATTATACACACAATCACAAATACACACAAACACATACACACAAACACACACACACACACACACACACACACACACACACACACACACACACACACACATACACACACACACACACACATACACACACACACACACACACACACACACACACACACACACACACACACACACACACACACACACACACACACATATATATATATATATATATATATATATATATATATATATATATATATATATATATATATATTTATTTATTTATTTTGCATTATTGTTGTTTTTTATTCACTGATCCCTTTCACTATATGTACTTAAACGAGAATCTTACTTGGTATTTATGCGAGTTAATTTTCAAAGATTGATAGTATATCACTTTCAAAAACTATTCTCTTAGAAAGACCGTATTAGAAAGGTGCTGACTACTACAATCGGCGAACCTATTCTCGGATAAAATAAACTCCTATTCCCTCAGCTAGTAGAACAACAATGCAACAATGATCATTCAATGTTACTTCTTCCTAACAATATTATTTCTGTAAACACGCATTTGTATGATATCTTACGTAAATAAAATTACTTTACAAATTATTACTTTCACTTTTACATTAAATGAATATATTCCGTGCCTAAAGTAATTCAACAAAGTGTTATTTCATTGCTAAATGAGCGTATCTATAAATGAACACCAATAATTAAACATATACATGAATAAATATTATATTTAGCACAAGAGGGTTTATATAGTTATAGTCATCGTGTATCATAATACTCGTTTACTTTTATGAAATATACGATATTATACCCAAAATATTGTTCATAAAATGTTTTCTCAAAATATTGTAATTTATTTTCTTGAATTACTGCAAGAACAATACCATTTAAATAGGCTACATTTTAATGTATAGTATATTATATTTGTAATTTCTATTTTTGGAGACAACTATAAATAGAAAATCATATTGCTGCGAAGATTTAGAGCTAACATATTTGAAATTGGAATACTATATGGTTAGTGAGTTTTTTAAGAGATTTTTTCACTCCTGAACATTTCTCTGGTGTGGTGAAAAATAACATTCAAGTTTTATTATAGTGTCTAACTATTAAAACGAACTATTTGTAGCGAGTGTTGGCGGCATACTGTTTCTACTCTAATGCAATGAAATCTAAAGTTTACTCAAAGCTCTGAATTAAAGTTACTTTCTTTCCTCCTTACTGAGATTTTACACCACCTAAAGTTGCTATTAGAGGGAGTCTCTTTAGTTTTAAAATGATTTATAAATATCGAAATTCATTCAAACTACTCAAATGAATTAAGAGTTAATACAAATATTAATGAAACGTATTCCGTCAATATTACTGGAAGCTGTCGCCATATTTATACATTTTTTAAATTTCTTAAATAATAAGGCAAAATCCATTTTTAATATACCAATTATTATACGTTATATACAATATAGATACAACTACCAAAACATCACTTTATTACTACAAACAAAATAGAAGAAAGCATGGTAAGAAATAAATTAAGATGCTGAATAACTTGGACAAAAAAGTAATAAAACAAAAAAATCGAGGCCTTCTTTTGAAAATTTAAAACTTAATAAAACACTCTTTGAAAGCAGGATAAAATTGTAAATATCTGACAGGAAATACCGAGTCCAATGAGTCTTATCAACTAATTAGATGGAAGTGGCAATATTGAATTTTACTTTGGAAATTCCAAGCTTCTTTGGATGATGGGAATCTCTCAACGGTAAGGTGTAAGGTCTATGCAATAAGGAATTGTGTACATCTCAATTACTACTGAATAAATTCGAAAGTTTTAATTAAGGAAGTCACATTTATATAGCTACTCGTAAAGCAACTTATGAATACACGTTACATTTAATTATCCCTCAATTTACTTTAATACAATTAAATAGTACCCAAACTTTGCAGCGGATATGAAATATGGATTCTGTAATAAATTATCTGGAATGCATCTAATAAACCTAATTAATTAACTTGAACATACTTATTATAGCTACCGCATATATATATATATATATATATATATATATATATATATATATATATATATATATATTAATATACTATCTTAGCTTTTTATATAATTTAACCAATCAAGGCTCAATCCATTACCACGTTTACAGATTTAAATAAGTTGTCAGCTCTTGGCAGTTCATTATATTAACATTGCTTCGTACAGTTATGAGATCTTGTAGCGTTGCTGTCTGTTATGCGCTTTTGAATCGTACTGGTTCGTTAATTAGTTTATTCACCTAAACATAGTCGTTCATTAGGCGTTTATTTGTATATACAATTAACGTCTCTATAGCTAGCTTATTATGTTCGGTTTTGTAAATTTTTAGAGAAATATTTTCCTATACCAAGACGTAGTATTTTAAAACAAAAAATTTATGTACGATTAAATGGAGATGCCCTGATTATACTATTCGTACTATTTGTGTACGTCTACTACCGTTTAAATATTTATTGTTTTATAAATCTATTGTTACAATTTTTAATCTTTACACCGAAATTAGTCTCCTATTATTACTATAATACGTAATAAAGTACGCTTTAGTATCTACTGCGTGAAACAACTAACTGAAAACATTATCACTTCAGCAAGATCTTAGTCGTTTAAGGTTAATTTCAATAGAAATATTTAGCCAACATACAAGAAAAAAATTAAGAAATATATTTCAAACTCGGGTGATAAATATCAACGTTTAATTTTTCTGTGTTTGTTTTATAAGGTAATTAAATAATAAGTAAAAATTAATTTTTAATACTTATATGGTAAATGTCTCTCATCGTACATGTTTCAATGGAAATGGAAATAATGCTTCAATTCTTATATATTTGTTTTTCAAATATTTGCAAAAGTGAAGTAGGTGTTTAAAAATAAAGTATACAACAAAAAGTAATTTTGAGGTAAAATAAATAAAAAAAGCTATTGCTTTACTAAACTAGGTGTTCAGAAATTGAAGTGTATTTTAAAAATACGAAAACAAAATCAAAGTTTTGGTGTTTAAGTGTTCAACGTTTACTACACAAACACTTATTTTACTAATTACATAGTTGTGAAGCAAATTGATAGTAATTTGTAATACCTTCATACTATCCCGGTGATAAAAAAATCTATTTTTATTCTATCGGTTCGTGAAAAATGTAATTAAAAATACAATATTACAAAATAATAATTACTTTTCAAACCACATAGACTATGTTGTCCTTAAATTGACTCCTGCTCCAGCCACTCTCGAAGTAACGGCTGCTGGAGAGTTGCCAGACATTTATACGCTCTGACGTTTGCCTTAAATAACAAATGATGTAAGTTTAGCATCACTTTTGTATTGGGGAATTCTTTAGGTTGACACATTTGTGGCTTTATCTTGACTATGTGTCTTCCACTGTAAAATGTTATTACTGTTTGTGTGAAACTCTTTCTGTCAGAGACATACAAAGATTTATTAAAACTATGTTCTATATTCACACCTTTACCTTAACGATTGCGTTTTAAAGAACGATTTCACTACAAATTGCAACTTGAATAAATTTAAATCTGTGCTTCATATTATTGCATTAATATTTAAAATATCTCATAAAATACGGAAGTACTCGGAAGTAATGAGTATATACAAGTAATAAAATGTAATGTTTTTCCTCCTCTTACATACATAGCTTGATTATTACAAGTGCTCTTTCAGAAATTCTAAAAAGAATATTGATTGTCCAAATTATACAAAACATCAAATGCCATACAAGGTAACTTGAATATCTGTTTGGCCTTTAAAAATAACTACGAAATAAACCGGAGGAAATGTGCTTATTTTTGTTTTAACTTTAGCTGGACAATTTGTGATTTATATGCTGGTTTTCAATAAATTCATCATAAGCATAATATATTTACAAGCTGATAATTGTACTAGATATATTTCAGAAGATGTCTGTTTCGGTACGTCACTTGCAGACGGGCTGTTGTATGGTCATAAATCCACAACTGTCCGCAAAACAATGAAATATAAATATTCTAATATCACAATAAGGATAATTTACATCCGAACATTAAACTGCAATATCGATTCCGCTTTTCTGAACGTGTGTCTGCAAACGTTTTAGTGAAAAATATGAATATTATTTATTATACTTCGTAAAATTAATAGAATTCTTGACAATGATATCTAAAAATAACTCTTCTTTTAATTTTGTGTTTTTCTCTATCGTCTATTGTAATTTAATTGTATACAACCACTAAACTCTAATAATATTGAACAGGTTATAAAAAAATATATATGAAAACATATTACTGTAGGTTATTAACTTTTATAAACAGGAGTAAAATTTACTAATGTAAGTATGCATTGAATGTACTTAGGACAAAATTTGTTTTAACATTTATTTCATTTACATAATCGGTGTGATAGGGTAGTGGTTGTTCAATGTAATTCAAAGATATACCATAACTAAAGTGTAATAATTACGAAATGCACTACCATAACCTTTCTAAAAGTATGAACTACTATAACCCACTTATTGACACCATTTAAATAGCACTATGGTTTTGCGTGTAATACGTCTACCTTATTGTAATTACCTTTTTAATAGAATAAAATTAACAAAGGTTTTAAACGTTTATCCTGCATTCGGTTAGGTGAATTCTAATAAAATATATTTTTAACAATATACTGCAATATATAGGTTAGAGGAAACAATAAAATATAATTTTGGCTTGTGAATCAGATATATTAGAGTAAATAATGGAGCAGAAATACTTCGCAATAAACATTTTTATTTTCCCAACTAACAGGAAATATTTCTCTATTTTATCGACAGAATTATGGAATCATTCTGTAGGTGTAGAGATCCGATATCAGACTCAAACTAGCAGTTAATTGAGTTCTACTTCTTCGAAGAAGTTTCTGACGCCTGTTTGAGATAATGCATGTCCATTATATTCCATAAATAAAACTGGACCTAATTGAACATAGGGGGGAAATTACTCTATTTGTAAACATGCTCCGTAGTCGGTAAGAGTAACAATTGCGCTAGAGGATAGCAAAATGGCTACGTAGTGGGTAACAGAAACAATGGCATTATAGAATAACCTAATAGCTGTGTAGTCGGTAACAGTAAATATGGCGTTATGGGAAACCCTAATAGCTCTTTAGTCGGTAAGAGTAACAATTGTGCTAGGGGATAGACAATGTCTACGTAGTCGGTAACAGAAACAATGGCGGTATGGTTTAACCTAATAGCTGTGTAGTCGGTAACAACTATGGCGGTATGGGATAACCTAATAGCTTCTTTATCCAAACCTATTTATCTACAGCATACTTCTGGTGTTTATAATTTTTTTTACATTTCCATAAATATCTTGATTACAATCAAAGTTAAACAAAATAATTTAAACATATTTGTTTTTTTTGTCAAAAAGAACTCTTTAGTGCTACATGTTTAGTTTCAACATACGAGTAATTGAGATTTTTCAGTAACATACAGTTCCTTAAGTTACAGAATTATTTCTGCGGTATGTCTAGAAATATCTTGTCTAGGTAGGTGAACATCCTCGCTCGATTAGACGTGATCGAAGAGTGCGTAATGCCTTCCTCCCATCTAAGGTGAATGATGTTTATTCCTAACCTGGCAAATAAGCAATGTAAATCACTTCAATGTATGGTAATACGCAATGTATGGCTTTAACGCTTGTAACGGTTGGATAGAAAATTTCAAAAAGTGGCATGACATCGTTCAAAAAACATTTCGGGAGGGGAAAGTGCTAGTGATTTCCCTACTTGTGAATTTCGGAAGGATAATGTTTTGAAACAAGTTTTAAGCAAGTTTTTAGTTGCTCAACAAGACACTAACTTTTAAATCCGACATTTTTTTGGAGGAAAAGGAACCAAAGAAAGAATCACCGTATTAGTAGCAACTAACATGTTAGTGTCAGAAATACTCAAATTGCTTGAGATTGCAAAAGCAAATCTTCGCCATGTTTCCAAACCATCAAGTCCTTAGAAGTTGATTACTCGATTAATAAAGAGACTTGGATGACGAGCGAAATTTTCATTCAATAAATGTTGAAGCTGGACAAGCAGATTTCCAAAGAGAAAACGAAAATTCCACTTTTGATCGACAACTGCCCTGCAAATCCGCATGGCATCAATTCCAGTGTCAATGTGTTTCTTTCCACCAAATCTTACATCTACACTTAATAAATGACTTATAGCCTGCGAAATTATTTCATCCGAGGACATAATAGTCTATACATCATATTTATGTCATTATTTTTTTAAATGCGACATGAAAGGACTTTTTCAACACAACTTTGTTAATTATTTTTAAAACAGTGACTAAGTAACTCAAGGTTGTTAAAGATAAAAGGAAAATTGAATTAGGAGTCTCTGAAAGCTTCGCCAACGTAAAGGCAGCGTGAATTTTCATCACAGAGAAAGGTGTCAAAAGCGAATGCATCAGTTTAAATTAATTTGCCTTAAGTTGAATTATATTTTGAAGTGTAGGCTTACTTTAATAAAATTTTAAATTTTGAAAAGTAAAACCGTGTTGCCTATTAAAAAGAGATATTTTTATAAAACAATCTATTCATTTTAACGTCTTGTACTTTGCAAAACTACAGCTTTTTAATAACCTAACTATGATTATTATTCAAATGTATTTAGAAATAATATTAGCTTCAGATCACATTATTGGTGTTATTAAATATATATATATAGTTTCTTTTTGTGATACTGCAATATATTCATCATACATTTCAACAAAATATTTTTTGTTATACAATCTTCATACAATTATTTATAATGACACATATACACACCACAAATGCACTGATAATCAAACAGTATTGAACTACTTTGATTCAGGAAATGCTTCAGATATTTTATCAATTTTAATGTTTTTAAAAAGAAAATAACTTCGTTTCAAACAATTATAGAACGTTTTAATGACATTAATTTAATTAATGAGAGATTAAAAATTCAATACGTGAAAAATACGTATGAAACTAGATTAGAGTACACATAATACCCTCTAAATTTAAGAAATATTTTAAAACTTTAAATACGACCCAGAAGTGCGTAGCTTCAAGTTTATTATTGAAGTGAAGAGATACTAATGATAAGGTATAGAGTCATATATTATTACTACCATCACTTCGGTTAAATCTGTCACAAAACATTTTAGTAATTCTATTTGTGTTAAACCTTTCCTTTACCTAGTTTATGCTTGTTACAGTTTTTACACATGATTGGTTATAGGTTCTTATATATATATATATATAGAAGAGAGAGAGAGAGAGAGAGAGAGAGAGAGAGAGAGACGGAGGGAGAGAGAGAGAGAGAGAGAGATGGATAGATAGATATAGGTATAAATTGGTTTAAACAATTCCAATGTAACTTCCGTAATTTATGATTGTTGCTTTTTAGAAAGAGTGGGAGCTAGAGGTATGAATTCATCCAAAATTAGCGCTATAATACACAAAAAGCGTTATGGCTTAAAACACAAAGCTTTACAAATTTTACAGCTAATAAAGCTGTTGAAATTTTTCATCATAAATGTCTACTATGTTTTTAAATACAAAAAAAAAAAAAAAAAAACAAAATCGTATTGAGCCTTATATTCATTATATTTTGTTTGGATATTATTGGCACTACCAAGTGTTTTAATTAAAAATAAGACGTAATAGAGCTGTCTTAAGGTGTAACCTATTTCCGGTCCAAATAAACATAAAAAGTGTTTATTTATCCCAAATTTTAAAATTGAGTATTGCTATTACTAAATAAGAGGATACAACAAATAAATGTTTTATGTGTTTATAGAGCAACAGTGTTCTAGATTTTTGAATTTATCTGAAACTGCTTCAAGATTTAGTTCGGACCTAAAACATATCTATATGGCTTACACAGGCTCACTTTAATTTTTTCATCACTTATCTTCAAACGTCTGAAATAGGATTCGCAAAGAGCACGTTTAGGTCCGTTATATTAAATACTTGTGTGCTAAACAACGTTATGAATGTATTTTATTAAATTCTTCTTCAAAAGCCCAAAGTCCGATGTTTCAGCACAGCATTGGAATTTTAATTAGTCGGTCACTGAAAAGAAACCATTCTGGTTTTCAGGCGATAACAAAACAGGAAGCTCTCCTGTATGTTGGATGGACATAATGTGGTCTCTCTCTTGCACACAATAATGTTTCTCTCTTAGTAACTCTTTAGAAATAGTATCTTATTTCTTACTTTATATATATATATATATATATATATATATATATATATATATATATATATATATATATATTGTAATCCTTAGATGAATTATTGTTTCTTGTTGAATATGTATGGTGAAATAAAATAATTTTCATAAACAAGAATATACGAGTATTACTTCATTTTATTGTTGATTGAAGCTTTTCGCTAATTTACATTAGCATTAGTATGTGTCCAGTCTTACTCTAGTTACATAACTGGACAGTGATTTATAAATTTTGAAAATGCTAATAATGTAAATTAGCGAAAAGCTTCAATCAACAATAAAATGAAGTAATACTTGTATATTCGTGTTTATGAAAATTATTTTATTTCACCATATATATATATATATATATATATATATATATATATATATATATATATATATATATATAACTCAATACCTTAAAGTTAAAACTAAATCTGTTTCTAGGCGGTAGTATTTATTAAATTATAAAATAATTTGTGGAATCGTTTACCATTAAAAAATCAACATATCCTTTGTCCATTTCTTCGAAATACGCTTAACATGTTACGTGTATATTTATTATAAAGTGCTAAGACCAATATGTAATCCCTTTATCGTGCTTCGAAACCTTTTGTTTAACTCTAAGTAAGGCGCAAAATAATTTACATGCTAATATATCGTAATAATATTTCAATGTTTCGGAGAAGGTTTTGACTTACAATAATTATATATAATTCAAATTCCAGGATAACGTATTATAACAGTACTTTCATGAAATGAAATTTACTCATTTTAGCTATCCAAAAACAAATAATTAAACTGACTTGCTTATACGAATGGAAGAGAATAACGTTTCAGCTAATTCAATATTATGACTTTATAGTTTCGGGCGTTTTTTAATTGTGTTTTATAATTTTACTTCACTAAGGTAGTAGGGGTTGGAACAAGAAAAATAAGAGAAAGGTGACATCTAGGAAGTAAATATCGATAAGGGTTTCTCAAATAATAGTTTAGTATAATTTTACGCTAGAAGCCCAATAAACGACGTAACTAAAAATGATGTTTTTCTTACCTTCTAATAGCTGCCGAATTAATTACTGAACTCAACTACTACAAAGCATTGTCAATTTAGTGATACGTTTGGAGTACTGCAGTGGTATATAGCTATTTATACGTTAAATGCTAGCTAGTTTGTTATTATTAAAGGGTTCGTATTTTAAAGAAATAGAAAATAATACAACTTTAAATTTTTAATTTATAGAGCTCAGAAGAAATTGACAATGCCTCTCAAGTGACTTATGCCTAACCACTCCGTTTCTTATCTCTTCAGTATCGAGTTGAAAACATGTTATTAAAACTAATGAATTCCTTTATTGTTTGAATTTTGTATTTTTACAGAATTTTATGGAGAAATGCTAGAATAAACAATGGAGTTGAAGGTAACTGTTGTAAGTGTCAGTGTAATGAAGCGTGTCATGGCGCATGCCATCTGAAGAAAACGCCAATATATAAGTCAACACATTCTTATTGAAAAGACTGTAACAAAAACATATGTTTTGTTAAAGACTCCACGACAAGAAAATGTATTACTGGTATTTTAACGGGTATAGTATCAATTACAATTATTACAGATAGGTTTTAAATATTTTAAGGTAGTTGTCACATTATTCATATTCAAGAATTGGTTTCTGCCTTTGACTTTTTTTTTTGTATACAGCCCAAATATTTTCAATTTAAACGATATAAGTTAAACAACCAAAAATATTAAAATTTAAAACCGATGAAAGTATATAGTATTTAAATTTATATATATATATTTTGTTCCATAGAGCCATTGAGTTATTTTATTTCCATTTGCTATAAATAAAAGTAGTATTTATAATTTATTCTTGTTTGAAGTAAAGCGTTTTCTTCGTAAGATAGGGTTAAACATACTAAGTATTAGAAGAAAAGTAATAGTAGAGTCTTAGTGCAAAGCACAAACTAATTATTACTTAGCTGCTTCTTCAAACCAATTTTACTTTTCTGTAGTAAAAAGCTATTTTCTCGCTAATGGCTCTCTGATGTGAAATTACGCAAGGTCTCTTCTACATTTGTCGAAATAATTTGTTAAAGTCTATCCAATAAACAGTGTAGGATATTCGAATGGAAAAGTAATCCTTTTCTTGTTAAAACAAAATGTGTCGAATAAAAAATAGATATTTTTAGTTATTATTTAGCTTAGTAAAATCACAACTAAAAAAATAATGTAGAAACTGAAGCTAGGTTGAGTTTACGTTGAAGTCACTATATGTGTATGTGTGTGTATGAGTGTGTGTGTGTGTGTTTGTGTGCGTGTATGTGTGTGTGTGTATGAGTGTGTGTGTGTGTGTGTATGTGTGTGTGTGTGTGTGTGTGTGTGTGTGTGTGTGTGTGTGTGTGTGTGTGTGTGTGTGCGTGTGTGTGTGTGTGTGTGTGTGTGTGTGTTGTGTGTTTGCGTTTAATCCATATATATATATATATATATATATATATATATATATAATTTATTAAAATCATTTCAAAAAGACTTTTCCAGTTGTTTTCTGTGTGTGTTGTATTATTACTAATAATTAAAGGCGTATATAATAAGATATTAAACAATAAAGATGTGGTATAGGTTTATAAAGCGCAGAATAACCTCTGAAAACTTTTGGAGAACTTTAAATTTTACTTACAACGAATAAGGTGAAAACTAAGTTTTAAAAGTTCTATATAAAAAAAAATTAGTTGATTAGGAATATTATTAAATATCACTTAAAATAAAAATATGGTGAAAGCCTTGAAATTTGGATAATATATTCGTTATGTCTTGTAGACGCGCAATGAAGGGGTTTTACACAACTTCAATTATCAAGTGTGTTTTACCTAATCATAGCTCTGATGTACCTTATTATTAGCTACTGACTCATCTGAGGGACAGAATGTTTCAAAATACATAATAACCATTATATAGAAGAACTTCTACTCAAGTATTAAGTAAATCATCTTTAGCCTAAACTTCAAATAAATCATAATGATAAAAAGAAATAGATATATAAAGTAACATTATATCAAAGTTTTATGCAAATTCGAGGTGTTGGGAAGTTAGTATTATTTGATATTTAAATTAAATATTTTAATTAAACATAATTAGCATTGTGAACGGATATAATTATGATGTGACTCTTCCTGAGAGTAGAATAGAGTTGCTGTAAATGCATCCGTCCAATCTGTGAATCTGGAAGTAAAATCTGTGACATCCTTCTCTTGACGTAAGTTAGGTCCAGAAATAAAAGTACTGAACACTTCTACAAAGAAGCGGTCAAGCTTTGATATCATTATTGTTAAATGATTTAATTGGTATTTTAGGAAACCAATATTTTATCGCTCTGTACCTATGAAACTTTCAAATTCAGCCATAAATGTACTACACATCTCGTATACAAACAATAACCCTTGTTAGACCGTAAATAGTTAATGAGAGCGCTAACGCAGTTAATATTATAGCTCTACTCACATAAGCAATGTGCTTAATTGTTTTAACGGAATACTTAACCTTAATCAAAGTTAAATTTAATAATAATTGAATAACACCCATTTAATGCAAATAAGGCATGTAAGCAAACCATAGAATCATGAATTGGTTTTAGTAAATTGAGACTAACAATTTTAGAGACATAGACAAATATAATAGCAATGGATTCTGGTTAGTTTATTCATTTTATCAGAAAACATTTTAACATATAACTCACATCAAAATTTGTTTCCATATTTTTTGCCTAGTAGGTACTTCCTTATAAATACAGTTTATTACTAATGGTTGATTTCTATAATTGTATTTCTTACAAAAAAATGAGCAAGTAATTTAAAAAATAATAATAATAAATTCCTACTCAGGTTAACAAAGAAAAATTTTATTTTAGTTACAATGGAGCACTATCTATGATATTGTGTGGTAACCATAGCAACAGTTTAAAGCTGTATAATGGAGGTTTCGACGATAGCCAGATGGGATAAACATCTTTGAGAAATATTTCTAGGAATTCGAAAGCTGGCGCAGTGTCAAGGTTTGATAGACTTCTAATATGAAGATTTTCAGTTCGATTTCGGCAGGACTTCACAAATTTCATAATCAAAGAATTTAATAAATATTTGAAAATAAACTGTATTAACATCAATTGTCACCTACTAGAGGTTATGAAAAATGTACTTGAACTAGATTGGCAGAAAAAAACGTATTTTATTAACGAAGGAAAATTTGTAAAAGATATATAACAGGAGAGTGTGAGCTAATAGAAGGAATTTAATAATAAAGGAAACCCTATGTTCATTTAATTTGTGCTACTATATTGATTTTATAGAAATCTACTTTATGTAGACGTAGTCTCATGACAGTCTACATGGTCTCGTCAAAATATATTGAAGGCCTAATTTACGTTTTCTTACCGGTCTCTAACTCCCTTAGTAACCTTGCAAGATAATAAAAACGTCCCAAATTATTAATTACATAGACTCTATAGCTTCTTTAATTTCAAAAAATAATTGTTAACTCCATGTCGATATTTTAATATGTTCTCTTTATTTAGCACATTCTATAAGTTGCCGTTTAATTAACGGTTCTTGAAGTTGTCTTGGAAGTAGGTTTAGCTCAAATTTCAAGAGCCATCGATCTTCAAGGTTAAACAAGGCGGAGGACTTACGAAGTAGTGTCGGAACTTTAGAGTTTAACCATTATATCTATTTCTCCTTTGAAAGTGTTTTCACGTTTCAATTTAATTCATTTAATTCACAAAACTTAGTATAGGTCTATTATTCGCTATAAATTCCTTTTAGAGGTTTAACTAGTTTCCGTTGTGATGCTATGTAAATTCGGGTTTCTCATATTGTTTTTATTTCCCAAGATAACATTTAATAGCGATTATACCGATTAACATAACTAGACAAGAATTCTCGGAAAGAGTTAAAAATGTTTTGCCAGATAAATCACTGTAGCACTGCAGGACAAAGCATTGTTATAACTGTATTGCATATGAAACGATCAGTATAACCAAGGTGATTTTTGGTACATTATGCCACATAAGCTTTTTTAATAATTTAATAGTAATGTAGATAATTTTTTTGTAACCAAGCAACTTTAAAAAATCTATCATAATTTTAATCTTATGTTTATTTGATGCTATTACGTTCAAGATATTTACATGCAAGCCTGACTTGGTAATCGGTTTATTAGATTGATATATTAAAATGGTAACTAATATGATTAAATATTACACGCTATGACCTTAATAAACAAAGTCATTCAGATCACCACTCATTCAGTACCAGTCTCCATTTTTATTGAATTCAGCTTACATTAGAATTATTTACCATATAGCATATACTTAAAATATTTAGTTACAGCTGGGTTCACAGAAGATAATTAATTTATCGTTGAAGCCTATTTAAGAGAAATCTTTATCGTTAGTATTTCTTTTGGATTCATTGTTCACCAAAATAACTTGTTTTAGAGTCATGTTCATTTATTAAAAAAATACATGTTATTTAATAATCCTCGTATTTACAATCCATAATTCCGTACTATATATACTATAAAAAACCCATAAAATTGTTTTCTTGGAATACAATATCGAACTTTCAGATAAACAAAAAAATTACAATGTGGCAGTCTGTTGACTAGGTAGTATAAGTTAACACTTTATTTGAATAATTTAGTGTATATAGGTATTTTCTAATAGATTATAGTTAATGCTATTAACCAAAAAACTAAAATTTAGATGAATAGTAGCCTAAATCTTTAATATGTTTTAAAAAATGTATATATTTTTTGAACAAATTGTAACTAAGTTGGATCCTCACCTAAGAGTTTTTCATTAAAAAAATTTGGAATAAAAACAATGGATAAATTCATATCAGTAAATTGAATAAATAACATTACGAACTTATAAATTACGATTTTATAAATTAATATAACTATGAACTCATAAAAAAATGAACAACAAGATTTTAACTTAGTAATGTACAATAAATAAAGTAATATATAAAACGTGTTAAAATAGCTGTTGTTCTGCGACTCAACCTTTAACATCAAATCAGCTGTAGCATGAAATCATATGGTATCACATAACATTAGTTAAAATATGAAATGCGTCTCGTGACACGTCTCATGACAGAAAAATCATCACGGATGAGATAATTGACTCTTCTCGCTCAAATCATATTCATAATCAGCGATAAGACATACACAGAAATAAATGGAAGAAAAATTTAAAAGCAGTGAAATATCTTTACTCATAAATATGAAAGTTTTTTGAAAAGTGTTTAACGGAGACATAATTATCAAAAGAATTATTAGATCAACTAAAACACATAAGACAAGCAACATGATAAAAATTTAAAAAGTGTTTGCCTGTCGTTCCCCTGAATTTTTTCTACATTTTAATTTTCTCAAACTAATGCTCTGTTATTAAATATGTATTGTTACCAATGACAATAAAAAACCCACAGGTAATGAAAGTGTCTCTACCAGTACTACACAATGGAGAGATATTTACAGATAAAGCAATGAAGTTGAGAGAAACTCCTTAGACGATCTCTCGTGGTAAATGTCTCTCGAGTAAGATTCATTGAAGTGACGAAATCGGAGGATGACTAGAGCAAAACTATTGTTTCTTTTTAAGAGAATGAAAACATGAACATATAAAAACATACAAAGTTATATTTCATTTGAATGAATAACCTATACAATATGATGATGACTAATTACTTACCTTACAACATTTTTGACTTGCCTTAAAAGAACAACATCATGTTTATAATGTATCTTTAGGTGTAGATAAATTAAGCTAGAAAACCAACACCGTCACTATGAAGAGCAGAAGGTAACAGCGAATTGTTTATTAGAGTTCTTACAAGCTTAGGTTCTTATTTGGAATAGTGATTCAGAGCGTAATTCTGAATGGTCGCCAATAAATCAAATTGGAGACAAGAAATCCTGAAACGCATTTAGAAGATGATAGCAGTCAAAGAATATTGTTTTGAATTCTGAATTAAGTAGCAAACAATGTATCTTTAATAGGACCTGTTCAATAGTGGAGTCATTATTGATACTTCAAACACTATCAACTAACAGTGATAACAAAACAATTCTATGCGAGGTTTGATTATCCCAATTCGAAACCTGGATCGAAATTATTTATATCACTTATTTGTTGGTAAGTGTTCTTACGCTTTATTTTCAAAACAATTAAAAATTCAAGTTAAAATCAATCGTTTAAGTTAAGTGGGTGTTAAATGAAAATCTTTGCATCTTTTCGTGAAGTAATAAACTATAATTTTTCTAATATTGAAATAACTAAAATTTACTACCTTATACTGTGAAGTGTATTCTGTTTTTAAACTATAAAATGTAACTTTTCATCGAAGTAATTTAAAATGGTTTATTGGTCTGATTGAAGGTTACAAAACACTTCTTTTTCATATCAGTCTTGCAAAATGAAATCAATGATTTTTTTAAAGTCGTCGACACAACGGTATAGATTTATCTTAGTCAAAACTTTTAATGTCTCAACATACTAGAAATGATCCGTCCATAAACAATCGTGATAGCAGAAGTAGGCTATATTCTGTGTTATCTTATGTCTCAACATACTAGAACTGATCCATCCATAAACAATCGTGATAGCAGAAGTAGGCTATATTATGTGTTATCTAATGTCTCAACATACTAGAACTGATCCGTCCATAAACAATCGTGATAGCAGAAGTAGGCTATATTCTGTGTTATCTTAACGCTTATAGAAAATTGTTGAAATGTAGTAGTATAACAAATTATACAATTTATAGGTCCTAACTCAAGTATTTAATTATGTTTGTTGATTTGTAGTAACATCATTACAAGTGTTTTTGCATCACTGGTGATAATTACCTAGTGTGGTTGAATAGTTGTATTTATTTTAAATTTCGTCAAGTTGATGTATATTACAAATAGAAATAAAAGTGTGGAAGCAATTTATACCTAAACCATATTCTAGAGCCCAAATTGCATTTTGTTTTTATCCTGAAAACAAATCTATTCCATAAAACAAAAGGAAAGTACAAAGCTCTCACAGGAATATACTCAATGAAACGCGTGTAAAATAATACTTTGAAAGCAATCTTCCGGAGAGAAGAGCACTTGATACTCAATACCCGGAACCAAAAGTATGAGACCGTAGCTCCAGCTTACTTATTCCATTAGCGTAATAGAATGACGAAGGTATAAGATAAACTTGTTTCTTGTCACTTTGTCTGTTCAAATGTAAAACTCTTATTCTTCAATAAACCTAATATATCACTTGAATCTTTCCCTTCACGAAACTTTATTAATTAAGAATGTTTTTTATTAACTTGTAAGGAAATATGTATGTCATTTTTAATAATTAAAACAAATATTTCAATGAGTTTTTATATTTCCTCATATTTTTCGAAAAGAAAGAGAAACATTTTCCCAATTGTTGAAAATTGGGGAAACATTGTTTTCTATCTTCTTAAAGCATTTATTATGATCATCTCAAGTGGGCACCATTGGTGAGAAAAAAAAATTACCGTCTTAATTTAGACAACCTTATTATTGTTGACAGTTAGTAGCTTTAGAACTTAAACCACTCCTTGCCCGTAGGGAAGTATTGGTTTATCCCTTGAATTTGAACTCTGTTCCGAAACATGTAACATATTTCATTATACTGAATTTTAAATATATCATAATCTTCACATCATAATCTAAAATTTTTGTATCTTCACACTTTTTATTCTTATTTCAAAACAAAGGATACTTTCTGGAAAGATACTTTGTATTACTTTCACCCCAGTATCTGAAGTAAAATAATTATGCAGAGTTGAATTTCTCAGAACATATTTAATCAATTGAGAAATTATATTTATTCACGAATTTCTTAAACGCAAAGAGTTTTATCTACAATTAGAAACAATAATACAAAGTAAGTAAAACCATAGTAACTTCTATTTCCATTGTGGTTTTTTTGGTTTTTTATTAGTTATGAATTAGTCTCTGTGGATCCAACTTCGGCTATTTTTGGTTAATAGCTGAGACCCCTCTTAGTAAGTCGTGAGTTTTCCTTGTTTAGGGATCCGACATGCGCATGCGCTGCGACTCCAACTAACCTGAAGCTGGCTGTCTGGGCCTCCTTCAGGAATACATTGAATACTCAGGTTTTTCATTCTCCATATTAGTTTTACCACAAAGAAAATCCTTTCCTTTCGTTGTTACAATACTGTTCATAATGAGTTCTTGATACTTAACCGTACTAAATTTGTTCTTTTATATATGCATATGTATATAAATATAAATGTGTGTGTGTGCGCGCGCGCGTGTGTGTGTGCGCGTGGGCGCGCTATTTAAATGTATATGCTTTAGTATTGCTTAGTTCTCATAGGCTCCGGGAATTGAATTTTTAATTAGTGGAGAAATAAATCAGCTATTTATATAGTTCTCAGTTTCAATTTCATATCTAAACATAAACAACCGGAATCGAGTATACATTTTTATTTTTGACAGTAAATAATCCATTAGGTGATATTATTAAATTTATGGTACATTATTTTGCAAACAGTGGGTAATTTATGTAGCATGATTAGCCCACCCCAACTGATTGTGACTTGTAGGTTCAACAGCCCAGGTTTCATATTTTAAATTTTAAAAGCTTAGGACCTTAGAGCTTAAAGGCTTTAATTAGTAGAAAACGAAGTAAGAAATAACGTTATTAGTACAGATTGATTGTCGGCACTATTATTATTTGATTATATATATGATCTTCATAATCATATTAAAACTATTTTATCATACCACAAGTAATATTCATTATAAACTACAGCTTACAAAATGGTTATTCATGATTTATTTTTCATGCTATATTTAAATTTATAGATTTAAATAATTACTTACTTTTCATTACAGGCAACGATTGTATGAAAAACCAATTTGGAGGCCAATTTATATATTTAGACTAGGAGGACTTAATCTCTCTTATGTTTTACTTACTTTTCATTACAGGCAAGCGAATGTATGAAAAACCAATTTGGAGGCCAATTTATATATTTAGACTAGGAGGACTTAATCTCTCTTATGTTTTACTTACTTTTCATTACAGGCAAGCGAGTATATGAAAAACCAATTTGGAGGCCAATTTATATATTTAGACTAGGAGGACTTAATCTCTCTTATGTTATATATCTTGTATAAAACATTTAAGTAAAAATAATATTATTTTAAAATAAAGTCATAATTTAATAGAAGTTAAAAATTTATAAAAACTTGCTAGCAATCGAAAATGTCCGACCCAATAAACGTCATGCCGAACAAAAACCCATCCTGAAATCCAGGCTTTAACCAAAAGCCCAGATCCCAAATTCCTACCTGCAGCAAATGTCACGTAACAGACGCAGGATAACCTCGAAGTCCACCAACCCCACTTCTCTCACTGACTGACCAACAACGAAAGCAACATCGGGCGTGTCCCCTCATTTCAAGTCTGTACTGCCTCAGTACTGGATTTTGTACACTTGTCCTTGTCTCCTCTCTTCTATGCGTAAATTTTCATGCTAAATATGGTAAACAATTCGGTATTTTTAAAATTGGACTCAATTTTCTAAAATTATGGCGTCAGCTAAAATTTCATAAAATTTGGTGTCTTAGTTATTCAAAGTTCTTGATTCACTATTACACTTTTAGTTTTCGCGGTTATATCTCGCACTATACTATACTATTCTCACTCCATGCTGAATATTATTACTTGAGCATGTGATACATGTGTCCTACTCTTTTAAATGCTTGGATCTCACTCAACTATTCAGGACGCTAAAGCCTTAGCCTGAAAAGCCATAATTCCGTGAAATAACTGGTCGAACCTGTTTTTCCATCTTATCAAATTACACTCATTTTGTCATAGAAACAAGTTTGTTTATTCATAATCTGGAGCCCCAATCTCATTAATTCTATTTTATAGACACTTATACGAGTAGTTTTAAAAGATGTATCTATTTAGTATTTAAATTGTTTTTATAACTTCCTCGTTTTTATGTGTTATGATTGCCTTAATCTTTTAATTTTCTGTACTTCACTGCTAGTAGCCCTATAGGCCTGTTTGACAAGATTCTATATTCATTTTTTTCACGAATTAATACATTCCATGTATCTTTCTTTGAAACTTGTTATGAGGCTATTATTTGTTCAATTTTTTATCCCTCGATAGCGAGATTATCTCTTTTACCTCTATTTACAAATTTCGGCGATTTGCACACATTTTAATAAACCAAACATTTCTTATGTCTTAAATTGCAATTCAGCTAGTTCTAATTTTGTTATATTGTCTGTTACTAATCTGGTTCTGTGTTCTTTGTTTATTTTTTTGTAATATTCATTAATTTTGTCTAAGCATCTTTTCTGTACTTTCAACATTTCTCTTTCCAAATGGCAACAGTCAATTGGCACGTTGCAGTTTGTAACATTGTTGGTTAATATCAAACCATTTATTTTCTCTGAATAACTTTAAAAAGGATTATAACAATCTTTATGTTCACGAGTGAAAGAACTATATCCTATTCCAACGCAGGGTATATGTGTCTCCTATCGCTACTATACGATCAGTAACCTCGTTATCAGCTTAAACCGGATATACTGGATAAGATTTATCAAAGACCTGAAATAAATAAAAACCTTTAATAAGGATTATGAAGTAGAAATAACATATAACCAATCACAACATTTATTTTATGTAGTGTTTTACTATATTTAAGAAATATATAACAAAATAACTATCAGTGCTTACTCTTTCACGTTCATAGTGATACTCAATATGAACTCACTTTCAGTATTAGTATGAATGTGAAAGTGTAAGCACTGATTGCTATTGACTAACTTTTATCCAGTGCGTGTGTGTTTCATATTGTGTTAAAGTGGTTGAACTTGCTATTTTATTGTGTATCTAATTTTTAAATTACAACGATTATTGTTTTATGTTTGTAGGGTTTAAAGCTTGAAAAGGGGCCCCAAAAATGTGATCTAAACGTTGCTTTAGAATATTAAAATAATAAACTCGGCATTAATCATAGTTTGATTTCAATTTATTAAAATTATTTTAAGTCTATGCAAACCTAGGATCTGTCTTATCATTTCTATGCAAATCTAATGCATGAAGCAATTCTCAGGAAATGATAATTTCTACAACGTTTTTATGAAAGGTTGAGGATAATAGAAACAGGGACTTGAAGGAACATATACTGAAGTGCAATAGGTTTACATTTGACACAAAGCACAACACTTAATTTCAAATTTCAGTTTTGGAGGTAATAAATAAGTTTAAATAGAATATGTTTGTATTTAAACTCTTTAGAAATGTTATTTTTTTAACCTTGAACATAATTTAGGAAAATGTGCATAAACGATTTCTTTCGTGGGCTCAAGTTTCAAATCACATATAATTTCATTTTTCCACAAGATAAGATGAATTGATTCAAAGATATCGGAATAGTTTTAAAGATGAAACCATGGGGGCTCGTTAAAGTTAAATATTTCTTATGACAAAATATGCAGTGGTAGTTATGCAATATTAACTGTTTTATCTTGAGTCACTTCATGCTTATTACCACTGTACAAATGTTGATACCTACACAAAAAGTATATTACTAGTGGATGGCTTTTAATTTGAACTTTTACCTATAATGTATTGACTCGAGACATTATTATATTTTAATAACATGTTGTTTCATAGGCGAGATATCAAGCGAGGAATTCGTAATTGCAGTATGTCATTAGGTGTTGATAAATAGACTATAGTGGGGGCCTGAGTAATGTATACAATGTTAGACCGAGGTTAACTAACTCAGAAGTGCCAACATAAATCCTATTGCCATTTACACAGTAACAATTTTGGCGTATTTAAACCTCGAAAATATACCTGGAAAATAAAAGGTCCAGTTCATTTCCTTCCGGCGGGGCTTTCATTTATATAAATAGGCACCCTAAGCATGCCATTCAATGGCCTAAATTGTGAAGTTCTGAAGTTTGGTTCTATATAGTTCCTGCATTTAACACTAAATAATACATCTATCATCATCGTTTAAAATATTTCGTATCGTTTTGAATTAAATGCCTGAATTTTTTGCTCTTATAAAGGAATAAATGAGACTTATACAAATAAACCTAGGTTTGCTTAGGATAGCCTAAGCACACCTAAGTTTACTCTTATAAAAGCCATTTATTCCTTTATTAAAGCAAAAAATTCAGGCATTTAATTCATCCCGATATGAAATGAGTTGAGCGATGATGATAGAGGTATTTAATAAGAACTATTTCTTATTAATAAAAACATATACGTTTTTGAGACTCTGTAACTTTGCCACGTCCAAGTGTTTTATAATGTATGTTAAACATTAATCAATATATCGATTGTCATACGGATTTAGTTATTAAGTTGTCTTCTAGCTGTGAAGAGCTTAATAAATAGATTTAATTTAAACTTTTTTTCAATTAAGTAATTTTATATTTTATACCGTTTTATACGAGCAACAATTCTGTTATGTTTCAAGGGGTGAAACCTAACTTCCGGTTTATTCTTCACAAAGCCTTTCAATGCAATAAGTATTCGATCTCTTACTACTTTTAGATTTTATTTTATATTTACGGTTATTTATTTTGAAAAATATTTAACGTTAAAGTGTTTTTCACACTCATCCATTATTGAAACTGTATTTTACAAGCAAATAGGGATTTGTATTTTTTACTTCAATTACCATGTATGTGGTCCAAATAAATACATGTTTAAATTTATATGTCAATTACATGTTCAAATATGTTTCAAATATTGCCGTTAAAAGCTAACAATTTTATATGTAGAATCGATAACCTCACGGTTCATCTGTAATTCTGTTAGATAAACTATTGCTATTCTTTTTTACTAATGTTTTTTTTAATCAGCTTGTGCTAAAAATCAAGAATAAGTTTGCTGCAGAAGGGAAAATAAAGTATCAGCAACACTACCTAAAGTGCTGTAATGCTTGAACCAACCAAGTAAATCTCAGTTTGTGATTAGTTGTAGCTCCCAACAATGGAGCCTCCATTTTAATATTAAAAGTATGGCTTAAAGTCGTACTATTTTCTTCAAAAATTTTTTTTAATAATAATTTTTAAAATAACGCCAAAGGACAGTTCCAACCTCATTCATCTGTCGGATATTTTTACTTATCAGGTGGGAGAAAGGTAAATTCTTTCTTTTTCGTAAGTACCGATATATCTTTCAGACCATAAAAATTACATCATTCGTAAATTTGACTGTAGTTTTATCAACATTAAAATACAACAAAATCTTAGTCTTGAACGTGGTATCACAAGATACCCCTTCATTCTCAAGACCATAGCTTTAAGCAGTCACATTGTTATAATTATATTACCGTACTATAATTACATAAATGTGTATTAACTATGTAGTATAATCAGTGGTAACGTTCATAATATTATTTTAAATATAGGCCTTATATTATTTTAATATTATTTAATGTAATATAAAAAGTGGAAAGTTGTTTTGCTAAGTGATAATAATTTTTGATTATAAACTATGATAATATTTTTATTTCATCAAAAAATACTGAAATTATCATGCAAACTAACAAGTAATTATCTATTAATTTAATCAGTCCTATTTAATCTGATACAAGTACATGCGATATGGGATAAGCGTATGCAAGAATCTATCATGGAATTCACCCGATGACTCGGTCATCACTTCAATATATGAGGCTTGTTAGATTGTCGACAGGTTGTTCAATTTCATTTCGATCAAATTTCAAAATAGTTTAGAGAGGTATGTGAGATGTAACTATTCAACATAAAACACTGGATTATTGTATTCGAAACCAACAATGACAAATGAATCGTTTTGGATTACATTTAAAACATTTGACGTTTTGAGAATGTCACAGGATGCGAATTTTAAATACTTTTTTTTCAGAGTAAAAATATTTTCTTAAGGTTTTCAAACTTTATGAAGAGAATTAAAAATTTAAGAAATATTTGTGATTTGTGAGAATATAACAATGTATGAATGCATAAATTTATAATGTAAGCCAACTGAAATTATATATATATACATATTATTTGTAACAATCAATATATTTTTTAAAATACCTACCTTTTTTATATTTTATAACCAAACAGTTATATTTATTCTACAGTTGTATTAAATTATTAGCATACGATTTGAAAATGTAAATCCATTACTTAAATGTGACATTTTATTCAATTTTTTAAAAATTATATAAAAGTCTTCACTTTATGTGAGACTATACTGTTCAAAATATTACCTCATGTCAAATGTTTAGAATTTATATTATTTAGAGACAAAATATATTAATTTACATCAGAAAAAATAATGTGATTTATGGAGCTAAATTATATACATAATAATTATAAACCCTATTATCGTACATATTGCAGGAAATAATATATTATATGACATCTAGCAAAATCTTTATTTGTTTTAAATTGAATCAATATTGAGCGGAAAATGTACTACATGGAAGACATAATGAAGTAGAGATATGTTTAGACCTAACTAAGACGTACACTAATCTAAAAATCTATTTTATTTATTTATAGCTTACTTATATTACATATATTTGTATTATTAAGGAATAGCAACAAATATCCTCAGGAGATTTCATAACTTATAAAGAAGTATTTAAAAACCATCCCTGAAAAATAGTCAAAATTGCGGGTTTTCTATTTTCCATCCAAAATAAAAATCAGGCCTTGTCTAGAATCTGCCGTTTTTTTTTAACACACTCAAACAGTTTTAATAGTTACTCAATACTATCCTGTCCGTGGCCATTGCGTTTTGCCATACGGTAGAGATTTTATTTTTTCAACATCTTTAAAGGCACATCACCGCATATACAATATAAACGAGGTCTCACAACACATAAAATCCAGTAAGTCAAGATTAATAGAGTTTACAGTAGCCTACACCAATTCAAAAGCCTAGAAATTTTGGATTTTAGAAATTGGTTAAGGTTTATTACAAAATATATATTTCTTAAGAGACGAAGGGCAAAAGAGTGAATAGGTCATACAAGGTAAATTTTCAGATAAGCACATTGTTTAAATTTGATTATAATAGCGAAAATGGATATGTTCAAGCATACTGTAGCATTAAAAGTGTGGTTCCTCCCAGGTTGGAAAACATAATAAATATTCCTCCCAATGAACCGCGTATCCAGCTGGGAAAGTGCCTATTAAAGAAGATAAAATACTAGACATTGTGGAAATGAGTGCTGATGACATTCCTGATGGGTATAAACAACACTATGAAGCCACAAAAGTTGGACACAAACAAGCTGAATTTGATGACACTTACTTTGAACCCCAGTCAACTGATGATGAAAATAATGAAATTCCTATTGATATGTCATCTTCACTTTTCAAAATATAATAATTCAATACAAATACAATAATAATTTAATTCAAATCACCTATTCAGTGTGTTTAATTACATAACTTGCATTGGTTTGGATGTTTGTTACATAATTTCTGTGATGGTAAATATAAATTATGTAAGATATTTTTGTTAAAAAAGCTTATCCTTACGAACTTTAATGTTTATTTACACAGAAACCTGTTTGACAAAACATAGTATAATTTTAAAATATTGCCAAATACCATTAGTGCTACCTATAAATATATTTTTAACAAAGAATTTTAGTAAACATAAAATGTGGATTATTTTTTATTTTCCAGCGTTTTAAAACTGTGGCTTACGCCTTTTTAACAAAAACCTATTCAAATGGTCTGCAGCCGAATGAGAATTCCGTGAGGTTTTCGATCAGAAAGTGTGCTCTATAATTTCCATATAACCTATATAAATGCATTATTATAATCTTTAGATATTATTAAGATACTCACGTGGACCTCAGACAATGTTGAAGAACACACATAAAAAGTATCTATAGAGACAACATGTTTATATTTCAATTGTTATTTTAAAGTAATTGTTAAATTTAATTTAGCGTTTTGCCGACGGTTTGAATAAATATTTTATACTGTACGTTTTCGATTTATTGATTCGTCTTAGTTTCTTCAAGCGTGTGTTAGCTGATTAATTCCTATTTTATTATTTTATGATTCAGGTATTAGAATTTATTTTTAACCCTTTTCCAATTATGTATTTGTAGTAAAATACCATAAGGATATATATTCTAAAATTTCTAAGATGAATGTTATTCATTCGAGTTTCCGTCTTCTGGAGATGTAGGAGGTACTGAGTCTTAGTAGGACGTACATTTAGATAAAATAACCTAGTAAGCCCCTGGAAGTATTTCAGACCGCGGGAAAATAGTCATCTTCAAAATCCTATCGAGAATAATTTTTGTCTTGAAAATTTTAACACTATAAATGTATTTAAACAGTTTTACGTATAGTGATATGTAACACTTGACTATAACAGTGCTCCTTTTTTTAGTTAGTGAAGACTTGTTGTAATTAAACTTGAATTCAGTTAATACAAAGTCTGCGGGAATGTCTGACCTGAGATCTTTGCTAATCTGAGTAACGAACAAATAATATGCCAAAGCGTCTTTTTTAAATTCGTTAACGTTTTGTAATACAGCAAAGAAAAACACAAAGAAATCTTAAAATTTTATTTAACATTGTTGTGCCTCTATGGTGATGATAGACATAGAAGTTCCGTACGGTAAAAAAAAAATATCACGCACTACCTTTACACTGGTTTATTTCTTTAAAATTGTATATTCTATTAATATTCATGTTGATATTACTAAAAAACAGTTATCGTCTCAACATCGTCTTATTTATAACCAATTCATTCTATCGTTAAGCTTTTGGACTAGCTGAAATTAGTTTTTAAAAGTAACTGGCTAAAGAAGCATTTTCAATCTTTATATAAAATTAGTTTCCTATGGTTGGATTTACATTGAAATTTCTAGAAGTTTGTATGAGAGAGAGAGAGATATAGATAGAGAGAGAGAGAGAGAAAGTAAAAATAATGACGTCCTAATGGATACATAAACACCCTAAGAGTATTAACCTCTTAAATACTGCAACCTGAAAAGCTCAGTTGCCTCAAAACCTCCATTCGACGGTACATTTTAAACGTAAACAAAACACAAGTCACAACCCAAAATATTGAAGTAAATCTAGTTGGAATAGATTATTTAGTATTTAAATTGAGGCTAAACTAAGATTTAATTTTATTCGAAAAATGTCTCCAGTGTGTGTATATATATAACTTTACAACACTGTTTTCTTGTATTCACGTATCACCTACAGTATAATGTACCTTAGACAAGAATCTTATTCTGTATAATATGCGACTTAATTTTCGAAGACAAATTATGGTGTCTTCTGTTAATGCTCGATAATGAGGAAAACATAATTAGACTTCGAAAGTTAACTCACATGTATATGCGTATATGAATATATACACACTCTCACAATATTGTATTTTATTTTACATTATAAGTTTTTCCTAAGATGAAGCTTTTCGTTGAATAATAGTATCAGCATTTTCAAAATTTGAATTGTTTAATTCTATAACTACATCAGGACTGTTCATATAATTTTACTGAGATTAAAAGATTCGTTTTGGGTATCTTATCTGTTTGATTCAACTACCACCAATAATCTCTATTAGTTTTATTCTTTTTTTTAATGTTTCTTAAGATATGCGAAAATTATTATATTTTGTTTTTATTTGTAGCTGCTTCTCAAAACGTTTAAAAAAATAATTAAATGAAAACAAAACTTTTCAATAGTTTTAATATTTTAAAAAGGATTAAAAATAAATATTAAAAAATTTAGAAAAATGTATATAGTTAAAAATACACTAATTGAGGGACAGTGTAAATCACTTAAGGTAAGTTGTGTTTATATATGTTTCGTAGCTTCGAGATGAATCAGTTGAGTAACATGGAGTTGAGTAAACTTAATTTTAGTTTGGTTGAGCGTTTGAAGCAAGAGAACTTAGAATTCATACCAGACTCATTTTACTGGAGAATAGTATTTCAACCGATTATTTATGTGGTTCTCTTAAGACATTTTCAATATAAACTTATAAATTCAATAAATATACATTTTTTGTGAATGCCTTGTTCCTAATATTGCTAGTTATATCTCTTTTAGTTATTGAGTCTTCAAGGAACTACGATCTTATATAACTAGTTGTAACTTAACGCTGTCTACATTCTTTTTAAAAGCGTTTGCAGTTCTTTAAAATGGTTCTAAATAACAAATGTTTTCCAACGCAAAACAATTGTCCTGACAGGAACTAATTAGCAGTAAAGGACTAGTAAATCTAAAGCATACTTAAATTTAATTAGCCTAGTAAATCTAGACATAATAGTATACTAAAGCAACCAGAGGAATCCACTCCTCATGAAAATATAAAGCTGATATTCTCTTAACATAATCTATGGCCATTCAGGTTAATTGTTTCCATAGAAGGTAGTACAAGGTAGGTTACTCAAGCACAATACTTGAGCATTCATCGTTTCTTCTGGCATTGTTTAAGAAGGATTTCAGAATTTATGTTAGACGTGTTTGATTTCTAACTTTAATAGAGAATTTAACACGTAGCACTAAGCAAAATCTTGTTCTTTAGATATCTATTAAATTTTACACTCGTGATAATTATTTCTTCATGCTAACTGTGTTAGTAAAATGTATTTAAATGTTTTGTAACTGATCCTTTTATTTTCGTTGTTTTATTTGTAGCACTGCTTTGTCTTTCTTATAAAACAGGCTACTATCTACTATTGTGCATTACGTTAATAGGTCTAGGGAAAAGGATTTTCTATGATCGTTCACATTTACCACACTTTATTTTCTCGGGAGCAAGATAATCAAACTATCGAAGAAGCTAATCTTGTTGCTTTTGGAACAAATCAAAACAGAACTGTTAATTTCTGCACTACAACAAAACAAATACTATCACAGCCTTGTATATATGCAATACATGTACGCATATTTAGATTAAACATGATATATTGTAGATCATATTTATAACATTGAATATGAACTTTCAGTACAAGACATTTCCCTTATTTACTATTTACAAATACTTATACTGACTACGACCCACTATTTGTAAATATTCCCTAGGTAAAAAAAATATTTCGCTATCCTAAAATATAATATTTAAAAATTTCTCTAAAATATCACCTAAATATAGCTTTGAAAGTTTTGAAAGTATTCGACCGTACTGTGAAGATAGATACTAAAAATAAGTATTTATAAATTTGAAAAATTATTAATTCGCCCAAAAGTTGGAATTTAGAAAATGTTATTCATAAAGAGTACTCCGGGATATAGGGTTTTAAATAAAATAATAAACTGTAAAATCTTATTATTAGATATTTAACATTTATTTATTAGAAAAAAACTGGTAAAATACAATTTTAAAAAAAATTATATTTGCAGTACAGTAACAATACTAACATTTCCTTAAATCGACGTAATTGAAACACGGATATTTACCAAACATACTTGTTAGTACAGTGATAATGAGAAAACAAGGTACAAAAAAAAATAAATAACAATGTAAAAAATATCGGCCTATGTAATGCAAAGAACTGCAAAAGTTTGGTTATTTAAAATATAGGAAATTTGGAACATCTTTGTACCATTAAAATACTGAATCACTGCGTATCCATTGTAGCCATAAATATCAAAAATACAATAATGCAGTAGACAGCTGATTTGTCGCTATAATAGAATTCTACTTTATTGTGTGTCTCGGTTAAAAGAAAACATTATTAAAATATTTAGATACTTTTCGCAAAATATCCACCACAATTTTTGAAAGGTAAAATTATGTTATATAACGAAATTAAATTCTTGCGTCTTCTAATGTTTGACCTATAAGCGTCGCCTTCCACATAGCTTAGAAGACCTCAATGAAACCAATTCATCTTCCCCAAGTCCCATAATAATTAAATACCTAACAATGATTGTGTACTATTTTGGGATTACCCATAGTTTTGTTTTATTTAATGTTAGTTATTTTCTTGTTGTATGAATTGTTAATGAAGGAATTGGTTACCCGGTTCTAATTTATCTTTCCAGCATTTGTCCTACCATAGATAGGTGTGAATAACCAATAAACAAGTTCGAAATGGCACTCGATTACTTAAATGCCAACAAAAATATTTCAAAGGATGTGAGGTACCTGTAGAAGTATAAGTTAAAAAGGTAACAAGAATATAAAAGGTTTTAGAGGAAACTTATCTCAAGAATACACGCCATATAGGACCCGGTTTAGTGAGACCACTAGTAAAGGTTTGGGTATGCCGTTACATAGTGGTTACTAAAGTGTAACAGGGACTGCAGTTTGCTTACAGAGTCGCATTGTTGCTTCTCTTGGCTATATTCAAATCGGCATGCTGCCAAATCAATTAGGGAATGTCATTTGACCTACGAGTATATTTTAAGGTACAAACAAAACATTTCACTAGTCTAAAAACTCGCGTGAGAATATTTGTAGGCTTTATTCACAAATCGGTAATATTATTGTAACCTATCAAAGTTTAAATTTCTTAAGAGCTTAAAAGTTACTGTTTGTACTTTTGCACATCACTTACTGCTAAACGAAAAATGCCCCGTGGTGAGAACCCAGATTTTTACGGGACTGTATAGCATATAGCTCAGAAAGGCTTCTTAACTTTCTCATAAAACTGTTTATTAAACGTCTTATTCATCATAAAACCTTTCGTTTCAGATGTACAGGTATTACAGACTCACAATGTATTTAAATTTTAACATTTTATAAATACGTGCAGTTTAGAAGACCAGAATTATAAGAAAATCACAGAAGAACTACAATAGTTCTATTGTGCAGCTAAACTCTTTCAATATTTCAAAATAAAAGATATACAAATTTACTAGCGTATAAAAATAAAACCTAAATATCACTTTCGCCTTTTTGTTATCACAGAAACCGATATTGTTAGTCTATAAAAGTAATATTTCTATGCTCCTATGTATCCTATTTACTAATTATACAGTTTCCGTTTATTATTAGTAAACTACTACATTCTAGTAAAACTATTTATGAGTAAATCTTTGTGATATAATACAACCAGTAAAACTCTTACTTCCTATATCGGAAAACATTCTTCTGCACATTTCTACTGGCTCAACACAGTATGTAGGCCTATGTAGCGTATCTTGCATATGTCTTAACACAGGATGTATGTAGGTGTACATGCATTTTGAATTAACACAGTATGTGTTGCTATGTAGCTTTACGTGCATATTGGTTTAATACAGGAGGATTGTAGGGTATCATGCATATTGGACTAATACAGGATGTATATGGGTTACCATGCATATTTTCTTAACACAGTATGTAGGGCTATGTAGGGTAACATGCATATTGTCTTATTTCGGGAGGAATGTAGCTTTACATTCATCCTGGTTTAACTCAGTATGTAGGCCTATGTAGGGTAAAGTGCATATCGGCTTAACACAGTATGTAGGGCTATGTAGGGTAACATGCATTTTTCTTATTTCAGGAGGAATGTAGGTTTACACGCTTATTGGCTTAACACAGTATGTTGGGTAACATACATAATGGCTTAACACAGGATGTATACTGTTGTGATAGGTTATTGATTGGTAGCTGTTTTACCACTCCAGGTCGGCTTTACCTATGGTCTTGCTTTACCTAAGGTCTGACTCCGGAGAGGCTATACCCGAGGCCTGACTGGCCTCAAGCATGACTCTAGGGTGACTTCACCTAAGGCGGGACTCCCAAGGGGATTAACCTAAGAATTGATGAAGGTATTTGTGTTAGTCAGTATGCTGTAATTGATACAACATACTTAGAATAGAAGACAATATGTGTAAAGCTCAGATCATAAAGGCTTTGACCAGTGGATAACAGTTTCTACATAGATATTTTGGTATGGGTTGGTAGCTATCTATATATTGTCTAAGGTCTAAAGCTCAGATCATAAAGGCTTTTGCCAGTGTCTTCACTAACCATAACCCATTGAACTAGGTGTAAATGTTGGTTGATTAGCATAAGTTTTTCAACTTTGATTAGCTGAAACGTTGATCATTTGATCTAGGCCTTACCAGCCATAGCCTATTTGAAGTTGGTGTAAATGTTGCCCTTTTGAACTTCGTGTATGTTGGTCGGTTAAACTTCGCCTAATACAGTTTTTTCAATGTTGTTTAGGTGAAACGCTGGTCATTTGATCTACCTCTGTTGTCAGGCTATGTATCTGTTGCCCGGCTATGTATTTGTTGTCAGGTTATGTATCTATTGCCAGGCTATGTATCCGTTGCCAGGTTATGTGTCTGTTGTCGGGTGAGGTATCTGTTGTCAGGCTACGTTTTTGTTGTCAAGCTATGTATCTGTTGTCTAGATATGTATCTGTTGTCTAGCTATGTATCTGTTGTCAGGCTAGGTATCTGTTGTCTAGCTATGTATCAGTTGTCTAGCTATGTATTGTTTGTCAGGCTATGTATTTGTTGTTAGGTTAGGTATCTGTTGTCAGGCTGTGTACCTGTTGTCAGACTATGTATCGGTTGTCAGGTTAGGTATCTGTTGTCAGGCTATGTATCCGTTGTCAGAGTAGGTATGTGTTGTTAGGTTAGGTATCTATTGTCAGGCTATGTATTTGTGGTCGAGCTATGTATGTGTTGTCTAACTATGTATCGGTTATCAGGCTAGGTATCTGTTGTCAGGCTATGTATCTGTTGTCAGGCTATGTTTTTTTTTTCAGGTTAGGTATCTGTTGTAAGGCTATGTATCCGTTGTCATGCTATGTATGTGTTGTCAGGCTATGTATCGGTTGTCAGGCTAGGTATCTGTTGTCAGGGTGTGGTTTACACTTAAGGTTACTCTTGCGTTGCCGAAGATCTGTATCTAGTACCTGATGATTAACATGTTTGTTGAAGGTGTAGTATTTACAGCGATTGCATATCAAGTTTGGGAAGCCCCTTTCATTTACGCAGTTAGGGAATCATGTGTGTCGCCTTAGCATAAATATTGGCTTATCACAGAATGTAGGCTAACTATATGTTGAACATTACCCTAAATATGCATTGGATATTATGTGTTAACTTGTATTCAAGCCTCTCATCGGATACTATGTGATAACCCATAGTCAATCTATGTATCGCATACTATGTGTTAGCCCTAGTCAAGTTATGCATCGTCTAGTATGTGTTACACATTAGCCTAGCTTTGCATCAGATACTATGTGTTACCATTAGCTAAGCTATGCATTGGATATTATGTGTTCCCTTGTAGTCAAGCTATGCATTGGATATTATGTGTTAACCATTAGTCAATCTATGCCTCGGATACTATGTGTTTGCCTTAGTCAAGCTATGCATCGGTTACTATGTGTTACGCATTAGCCTAGCTTTGCATCAGATACTATGTGCTACCATTAGCTAAGCTATGCATTGGATATTATGTGTTACCTTGTAGTCAAGCTATGCATTGGATATTATGTGTTAACCATTAGTCAATCTACTCATCGGATACTATGTGTTAAACCATAGTCAAGCTATGCTTTTGATACCATGTGTTAACCATTAGTCAATCTATGCCTCGGATACTATGTGTTTGCCTTAGTCAAGCTATGCATCGGTTACTATGTGTTACACATTAGCCTAGCTTTGCATCAGATACTATGTGCTACCATTACCTAAGCTATGCATTGGATATTATGTGTTACCTTGTAGTCAAGTTATGCATTGGATATTATGTGTTAACCATTAGTCAATCTACTCATCGGATACTATGTGTTAAACCGTAGTCAAGCTATGCTTTTGATACCATGTGTTAACCATTAGTCAATCTATGCCTCGGATACTATGTGTTTGCCTTAGCCTAGCTATGCAACAGGTACTATGTGTTAACAATTAGCTAAGCTACACATCGGATATTATGTGTATTTCAGGGATTCATGTATTTCGGCTTAGCGTAGTATGTATGTAGGCTTACATGCATATTTGTTTAACACAGTGTGTGGGCTATCATACATATTGGCTTAACATAGTATATAAATATATGTAGGTTTACATGCATATTTGTTGAACATACTATATAGGGCTATCATGCATGTTGGCTTAACATAGTATATAAGCCTACACGTCTTACTAAGACCGCATGAGGGACGACCGGCAGGCGTAAGCATACCAAACCCCTGCAATGTGATAGGTTGATTCCCCTCACAGACTGTTGACTATTTGAATTTAAAGTAATTATCTGTCGATTGAAATGAGTGTAAATTGGTCGGTTAAACTTAGCGTAAGATAGTGTTTCACTGTTGTTTAGTTGAAACGTTGGTCATTTGATCTATCCGATATTTTCTTGATGCTTTCATATATTATTATTTTAAACTACCCCACCCCCCTGACACACCCCACGTATATCCAGCATACACTCCAAACACATACAACACTTAAGGATGAATTAGGTTAGGACTCTATGACATCTATCCCCCTTATTATTAATAAACTACCACCATCTCCCTGACCCACCACACATATATCCCGCATACACTCCAAAAACATACAACACTTAAGGATGAGTTAGGTTAGAACTTTATGACATTTATCCCCCGTGACCCACAAAAATCACCCCTACCACACAACACACGTAGGGGTAGGGTACAGGCCATCTAAGTGACTTGGGTTTGACAGGACTACCGAGCCCCTGCAATGTGATTGGTCAATTTCCGCAAAGACTGTTGGTTATCTGGAATCAACGTAATTGTTGGTCGATTGATATGTGTGCAAGATGGTCGGTTAAACTTAGCGTAAGACAGTGTTTCACTGTTGTTTAGTTGAAACGTTGGTCATTTGATCTAACCGATCATATTTTGGCAATTTCATATATTATTAAAAACAACACCCGGGGCGAACCCACCCCCACATCTAACCAGAATACACTCTAAGCATACAACACTTATTCTTAGGTTAGGACACTAGAGCGAGACGCCATCTTGTTCCCGTCATATGGGCGCCAAAATCTTGTTCCCGCCATATGGGCGCCGCCATCTTATAAAGTGGTGGGGGTAACAAATCCGGCTTTCCTATTGGCTCCCGCCCAAGCGACCCATCTACCGTGTAGCCTTCTCTACTTATGGCATCGAGTTGAAAATATTCTGGGTAGTACGCTTGTGATAATTAATGTTTCTTGTTATTGGAAAATTATTTTGTTTACTTTTTGGTAAGTAAAAGTTCTATATTCGGTTTGTGTTTTAATTGAGTTCTTTGATTTTAAATAGTTTATTTCCTTATTGTTAGATGTATTCCTATATACATTATAATCGCATTCGTTTCACACCGCTGAATATGTTGGCAAAATTTCCAATATTTATGCGTACAAATTGTTGATATATTTATACCTCTAATCATAATGCTTTATCGTTGTTCAAATAATTATAACATCCTTGAAGAAAACGTTAAAGATACCACTTTGTCAGACGAATGCGTTGAGTAATTTCTGTTGGAAATTCCGATCATGACTTTCATAATATATTAGAGCATATATATGAATATATTATTAATTATGCTCAGAATTTAGACAGCGATGTTATCTATTTTATAATATTTAGAAGTTAAAGGTCAGCATGTGTGTATTGTACAATATCTATTTGGTGCATTTATTATTACTAACGCAGATTAGAAGAACGTCATCTGTTTCTAAATCAATTTAACAAAGTAATATGAAAACAAAAGTTAATCCGCTAGTGTATATTAATATATTCATTTTAAACAACAAAGTTTTAAAATAATTTGAATTTAGAACGTATTTTTATGCAACATATTATTATAAATATATTTTTGTAAATATAAACAACATACTCTTATAACATATGTTACAAATTTCTTTTCTAACAAAAAAGAAAGTATATGTGAAGCATATATCTCGTAATAGATTTAGAAAGTTGATGCCGCATTTTTCTATTATGGGGTGAATTATTATACTGTAACACGCTAGTTCGTACTGTCTAACAAATCTTCGTTATCAAATCTACCAGTTATTAGTTAATTTTAGGAATTTACAAATACTTGACAGATAGAAATACGCATAGTTATCAAGTATTTGTACTGTTTACACTTACACATTATGTTTACTACACAATGACTAGGTGCGAGCGATGACAGTATGTTGCTTGTTTAATAAACTGCGCTGAAACTTTAAATAAAGTTCAGTGTTAAAGTTATCTGTTTATATGTTCATTGGACTGACAACATGCTACCAGCTAAACTTGATAATACTTTATGTTTGTTTGTTAAGACTCACAAAGAAGTAATTGACGTATCATTATAGAGGAACAAAGTTCAACGAAGGAATAAAAATATTACTTATAATAATAAGGGTGATGAATTAAACTATGATTTGTAATTATATCGTAAGACAAATTATTTCCAACTAAACAAAAAATTATATTATTTAAATATACTTTTAAGAATCTCACCTTTTTTTAAACACATATTTTAACGAGTACTTAATAAAATGTATACTGAATTTATTTATATTGGAAATATCACTACAAACTAACTGATGAATCCATTTGAATTAAAAGAGGATGATCACGCTTTCAAAACAGAATCCACTGGTAATATTGTTGACAGCAATGAACCTATTCGACTAATTGGATGGCAGTGGAAATATCAGAGCGCCTTATAGATATATGAAGTACCCATTGATGAATTGCTTCTGGCTGAAGCATGACTGAACGAAAACAAATAGATTTTATTCATTATTCTTATTTTATTGATTAAGGTTACAACTCTCCAACTATCGATATATAGAAATTGAAGTCCTGGCTGACTGATCAACGTAAAGCAGAAAATAGAATCGATATAGAGTTGAAATTTAGAAGAACCTTCCTTATTCTACGTAGGTATGCACTAAGAAAGAATTCAGCACAATTTTATTACAGAAGGGTAGAAATCACAAAATTTTATGTAGAGATACCTTAAGAAATACACAGAGCTCACAATCAGCCTGGTTTAAAATAATAAAAAACGTTCATCCGTTCTATATGAAAGGTGGAAAGTTATTGATTACACTTCTGGAAATATTCTGGTATATTTATAACCCGATTGATTGCCTAGAAATATTTTTTTACGTAGTGCCTAAGTTGATATTTCAAAAAACATAAAATGTTACATTCTACCTTTTTGACCGATCATTCCGTCATTTCCGTCACTTATATTGAAATTAATAATAATTATTAGGATAGATCCAACCAATAATCAATAGATTGCAATAATTACGCTATGAAATTCAGCGTAATATTTGGATATTACATCCATAGGAGACTAAATTATTTCGTTTTGAGAAAGATACGAATTAGGTTATTATTTACGCTTGAGTCAGAGGAAAGAAATAACGATTTATATTTATTTAGTAATTACGATTTCATTTAAATTTGGATGCGGTTTCAGGGGTTTTTCCGTAATCATAAGCACATGGTTAGACCTCCAACATATTTTAGTAAATTTAAATGCAATCAAATCAGATTTAGTGTAATACCAGTGCTTGTAGCGTTAATGACATAATCATATTTTTTTTTGTTGGTAAATAATTTCATGTTACATTTATTAGCGAGATACAATAAATATATTTTTCATATTAGGCCAAATAATTTACAATATATAGGTATTTATTTTAAAAATTTCGGAGATGATATTATGAATCAGCATATATAATTTATGCAAGAAACTCAGTTTCTAATGTGAAAATTTTCGAATAAAATGTTTAGGGACAAACCTATAAAAGTTTATTTCAGAAATATGTATAATTATAATGTTGGTCATATAATAAACATGGAAACATAGTTCAACGCTTTCGCTGGATAATATTTCCTCGTTTTTGAAACATTGTAAAATAATCCAAACTAAAAACTATGAATTAGTTGGTCTAATGTTGTGGCCATCAATGTCATTAACGTTTATATGACATTTTTAAACCTCCTAGACAATTATATAATATGTAATGTTTACTTTTAATTTACATATGCAGATCAGTTAGCTCTTTTGTGTTCAAATATTTATATTTCTCTAAATATTTACATTTAAGCTATTCATTTTCATCTTATTATTTATGCTCCTAATTATAGGTAAGTATTCTCCATAAACTATCGATTTCTTAAAAAATTAAATGTATGTCCAAATTTCAATTTAATATATTTACCATTATATATGAAATTAGGTGATCCCATTATCTGTCCTTCATTTTCTTCCTCATAAAACATTGGTACTGGTCTTTATTTACACCAACGCTCGACATTGCAATTGTAAATGCCTCGATTGTATATAGGAATGAGTCTCGCTCTACCATTAATTGAGGAGGATGTTGCCAATTCACTTATTTAAAAAGAAACACTACAAAGCAAGGGAGACAACCCCATACATGCTCTTTAACATTTATTACATCATCATACAATGAAAGACGACATTTTATATCAAAATGATATATAGAATACGACTGGAGTATGAAACTTTTAAACCTTTGTAGAAAGGGAGGTGTAAGGTTTTACAAGGACTGTTTCATCCCTTATTACATCAAGAAAAGATAAATTTAATGTATAATTTTACCATCTAAGTATCTCGAAATACTCATAGCGAAATACCTAGTAGTAATTTTAAAACAAACGGAATAAATAATAATTGTCATAAAATACCTTTTCTGAATAAAGTTCCAAAATTATTGTAATATTACTTGGTTGTCCCCGCGTCAAATTTTAGGACACCTCAAGATTCCTTACAGGTAAGAGACATTTTGTAAAATTATAATATGGCTTCTGTACATGCATAACAAAATATAATGATCTATTTAAAGTTTATTTTAAAAATAATGTGCGTTTATCGATTTTTATCCACTACACTTTCCGCCAAGGAACCTTCCACCAATTGTTACCTACGCAAAACTCTTCATCCTCCAGTTTTTAAACGGTACGCCGTAACCTGTTCATAGTAAAGTATATGTAATCCTTGAGTTCGAACTTTAGTTTGAAACTTGTCTCTCGCGGAATTGGATCTCTCAGACGAACCAACTCCTGAATTTATAATAAATAATTAGCCACCTACAAGCGCTTTACGCTTTACCTGGGTTACGGATCGTTTGAGAGACAGTCTTACCTAAAGACACGCTAGAGTTATACACTAGTAAAGTTTAATTACGTACAAGTAAAATGAACAAAACCTTAGAAATCAATTCCTACGTAGGTTAACAGATTCAAATTTTATTTTATTCACTTTTTATTAAATAATTACATACATTAAACAATAATTAACATACATTAAACAGCTATTAAGCAGTTATTCTACAACATAACATATAACATAAAATAAGATGGTTAATGAATCATATAGTGTTATCACTTATTTTAAACCAAATAATTGTAAATAACTATATTGCACACATTGCCACTTTTATGAAAAGTTTTTCTTCCATATGAAAATAAAATTATTTATTTTAAATATAATAACTGAATAAATATTTGGATAACCTGCATTATAAATAATACTCGAGCTGGCTTGTGAGTAAAAGTTATAATTAAAGAATAAAATTATGGCACAACTCACAAATATAAAAGATTTTATTTCATACGCGTTTCAACGACTAATTTGTCGTCATCCTCAGTGAAGATACACAAATCAAATTAACTAAGAAAAAAATAATAATTATCATAACCTATAAAGTTTTAACAAAAGTAAATACAAAAGTAAAAATCAGATCTGGGCATTAAATACCATATGTTAATTATAAATATTTAATTTTCATTAGCATATATTACTAGTAAAACATAATTATTTAAAAAATTTAAAAATATAGTATTTAACAATTAATTAATTTAAAATGATATTGAATTTTGAATTGGTCCTAATTCATTATTAACAATTTTATTTTTATTTCTATTAGTCGTTGAAACGCGTATGAAATGAAAGTTTTTATATTTGTGAGTTGTACCATATTTTTATTCTTTAATTATAACCTGCATTATGTTCAAGCGTCATCCGCTATAAGTTTAAAGATTGTATTTGAACTTGAGAAGATAAATAATAATATTGTATGCAATTAAATTACATTTCATGTAATTTTATTTACTATGCCATTGAGCTGATAAATTCCTTTTTTACTCCACCATTTATTTTTTCATTTCCCTAAATCCTATACATATTTACTAATAGTATTTACTGTGATGATGGTATAGTTAGATAATTTCACTCTAATAGCCTAGCCTTGTTGGATTTATTTTCCTGAATTCACTATTACTTAGTTTTACGTATATTACAAGTTTAGGATTTTAAACAATACATTATCCATGCATGTTTACACGATTATTTATCAGCATTACCTTTCGTATTTATATACAAATATCAACATTATTAATCCCATTTATTTATATGACTGGTAAATCCATATTTAAACTCTATGTCTGAAACAATTATTTAGATTCCGTGACTAAACAAACAATTGTGTGGAAAACAAATTTTGAAAAACATAAAATAGCTTTGTTTGCATAAGAAAACTATCTCTCCTGTTGTTATATTTAGTAAATTTTTATTTTCACATAATAATATTTTATAAAGTAAAATAGTTGATATAAAAGAATTTAATGTATACAAAACCTTCCAAACATTTCAGTTGAACTCCAGCCACCACGCTGCCTTAGTTAATTTAAGTTAATTGTGTTTATTATCTTGATAGTTCATTCATTTTGAAATTATGTTTACTTTTCGAAATGCATATATTTTAAATATTCCTGAAGAATTCGGTACAACATGGCGTATTTTGTTTTATATGTTATTCAAATAATTATTATTAAATCTTAAAGTTAATAAATAATTAGTAAATCGAGGTTGTTCTTCTGTAAACCTAGTCATGTTGTCTGGCTCCTTGCACCACTTCAGCTAACATATATATTAAGCACTTTAATCCACATTGACCGGATATATAACATCAGAATGAGATACTATCCGTCTCCTTCGTCGATCTGTATCGGACTCCCAAAGCCACGCTAACTTCGCCGCCTCGCGTTGGGCTTATGATTCCGTTTTGCTTCATCTACGCTTTTTCCAATTATCATTGCGTTGTTATAGCGACGAGTTTGTTTGTAAGTTTGTTGCGCTCACGAAGCTCTGACATCATCACCACTATCTTACCTTTTTATTACTTATTTGGCGACTGTCATTTGGATATTGCACACCGGTCTGACATTATTCATCTATAACTTTTAATAAATCATTAGCATCATATAGCTTTTCATACGTAATTCATTAAAAATTCATTTCAACCGAAACCAGGAACTCCCATTTGACACCATTGTTTTTACTATGGTAAATATTTTATTAGGGTATGAAATAAAAACATAATCTTTATATAGAAGATAAATCGCTTTGAAAGTATATTTAAGAGAAGTTATTTCTACTTTTATATCCAGAGTTATAGACACCATCGAATAGGATTATGTTAAGTTAATTCAATAATAAACGTTCTACTGGTCATATCCTATCACCCTGATCAATCAGCGGTCTCACAGTCAAATTATTTGATACATTTTCGGTCATTACTCTGAAGTGGTAACACAGTAGTCTACATCTAGATCTGAAAATTTAGAGCGAAAGTAATTAAATAACCAGGAAAAATATTGACAATGGGGATAAACATCGTTTACACCGTATTAAATATTTTTTTCAGTAGAAACATGTTGTTGAAACTATTTTATTTTTTGTCAGACAGTTGTGGTTGAGATAAGTTTATAGCTCGAACTAGACTAATAGATCATATAAATTTTTTGTTCACAGGAAGGTTAGCATTAACACGTTTAAAACCCGTGATCAATATTACAGTTTAATGTTCAGCAGTAAATTATTCTTTTTCTGATATTAGAATATTTATCGTTAGTTATTAACAGTATTAGATTTATTGCCCATTGGCTCGATGACATGACCCGTCTGGAAGTGACGCGCAGGTATAGGCAACTGCTACAATATATTTTGTAAATACACGGTCTGCTAATGGTAGCGGAAGTGACGTCTATAAATATCAATCATAATCGGAAAAAATGCTGGAGAGTAATCCAACTGTCACCGTGTAGCTGCTCCCAATATTTGGTGGTCACTTTGGTTTCATCCTTTCAATAAAAATCTTCTCAAATCCTTATTTTTGGACTAACAAGTTTATCGAGCAAAGATTTAATTTCCACGTACCTTTCCATGTCTTATTGCTCATACTAATACCATGGAATCGATACTTGAAGTCTATGTATTCAGAACATATACTAGTCACCTAAGTATCGAAATAACTATTTGAGGTCGGTGTTTTGGGCTATATATTTCCAAATAAGCTCCACATTTTGGAAAAGTGGAGCATTACTGCTCACTCCTATTTGGTCTTCATCTGGAAACTTTCTCTCAACTTTCTTTCAGGAATAATGTCTCTGATTCACACAAAAGCACACTTTCGCTGTAACTTTGAGAGCCTTTTAGAGTGAAGTTGAGAAAGGCCAAGTCCTTATCTAAACTTGAACTTTTATTCTAGTTACAAAGTATCACTTTAACATTTTTGAAATTCAACATCGGAAGGAATAGGTTACTCTACTAACATAATGGAATTACATAAAAATTCAGAACTAAATTTGTCACAGATATAATTCTATTCGATTTGAAATTAGGAGTGATATTTTTGTATCAATGCAATAGTTACGGCACAGAGTGAATATAGAACTTTAGGATGTAATATATCTTCGTATTTCTCCAACAGAAAGAGTTTCTTAGATAAAATAATAACCTTTTACAGATGAAGACACATAGCCAAGATAAAGCCACAATTGTGTCAACCCAAAGAAAACCCCAATAAAAAAGTGATGCTAAACTTACATCATTTGTTACTTAAGTCCAACGTCAGAGACTATAAATTCCGCCTAAAACCCTATCAGCCGTTACTTCGGGAGCGGCGGGATATTAGAATAATTTAGAGTTAACTCAAACCATACAGGTTGTTTTAAAATTATTATTATTTATTCACTTTGAATTTTTCTCTTGAAATAAATGTTTTATCACAATATCACAAAGTGGCAAGCTGTTTAGTGGCGCAAACAAGAGGAACTGTTTAACGAACAATTGAAACAGTCCCTAATGAAACTAACCGGTATAATGATTCATCGTAATATTCGTTACTTTGCAAATAACCGTTATAACGTGAAAAATTAATCGTTAAAAAGTGTGATTACGAAATCAAGCAAAGCAATTTTTGACAAATAGTTTTTATTAATTAAATACATGAAATTAAAACTCAAAAAATGGTAAATAATTGAGTTACGTCTAAGTTACAAGCTAACCAACATATTATGTAGGCCTACTTCCCAGTTGTCTTGTAAATGAAACACACATCAAGTGTTTTAATAAATAAATTAATTTAAGTTATTTGAGTTTTAATTTTGGGTGTTTAGTTATCGGGTAGTACACAGTTGCTACAGACAATACATAAAAGACATACAGACTACATATACTTTTATCTATTCACTTTTACATATGTTACTTACTTATAGGTAATCACCTATAGGTAATCACATTGTGTGAAAGGTGTTTTAAATGACACAAATTGTAGATAACGGTTAATACGGCATAGGAATTTACCCTAATTAATCAGAATAACTCACTCCTCAGTAACTAATCACGAAATATAACAAACACGAATTACTGTCTCCTCATTACTATATACCTACATGATAGCATATTGCTACAACATAGTCGAGTCGAATAGATTTGCTTATAGAAAATGGAAGCTTACTTTGCTACTTTTTTAAATCTTTCTATAAAACTTTCGCAGTCCTTTTCTTTTTTTCATGAATAGCAAATTTCATTTTACGTAAATTGCAATATTAGACAAGCCTTGATAGATAAATAGTCCTTGATAAATGAAAATTTGTTTACATAAAAAAGTTCATAATTCACGTAATTGGTGAGAATAATGTGCATGCATTGCAGTTGAAGAAATAAAAGTGATAACAATGTTTATAGTTGAATTAAATGTCCAATTGGTTTAATGAAATAGGTCAATTCGTTATTGTATACTTAAATTTAATATATATTATACTAAACTATAGTAAGTAAATTCTTTTTCAATTAAAAAAAAACATTATGGTGGATCTTCGGTATGCCATATTTTTTTTAGGTCCATGCTACCCCATCGATGGTCCATCCGCCATTATAGAAAGGTTATGGCCTTCAAATTTTGGTTTCCCACTTAAAATATGCGTTCCCACCATACTATTCAGGAGCCTACAGTACCTACATTTGATATCAACATTATAATTTTATTCCCTTCACCATAACCTATAATCTCATCCAATTTGCTTCTCCTACCCCCTGTTTATTTATAGTGATTATTTGTTTACGATATCAGCCATACATATACGTGTTAAATATTCCAGAAATAAGCAAATTCATAATAGTATTAAGCATTAAAAATGTAACAAAGAACAGATGTCTTTTGTTTTTGTGAGATAGCTGATTTACAAAGAATATATCATTCCATCTCAGAAATTCTAAAGCTTTACGAGAAAATCATTAAAAGTCGAAAGCCTGATGAATAAACATGAGTTGAGGCCTACATAACAGAAACAAGAGGGTTCCAATATAAAGCAATAGAATACGTGCGCCCTGTATTACGGTGGCAGAATAATGTGACATCAGTAAAATATAGAAAGAAGGACGGTAGTGATTGTCTCGGAATTACTGCAATGTATAAGTAGGTTTACAAGAAAAAATGCAAAATATTAAAAAATGCACAAATTATAAAGTCGCCCTTGTGTACACAGTAAAGACAATTTTACAATTATTATATAAGTAAATCGAACAAGTGGGAACACAACATATTGGAAGGTAATTCTCACAATATATATATATAAAACCACATACACACACACACACACACATACACACGCATATATATATATATATATATATATATATATATATATATATATATATATATATTGAAATTTAGTTTTATATTTCAACAATACTTAAACAAGAAACCGAGCAGTTTTAGAATTGTCAAATCTAATTTTAGAATACTGGTGATATTAAAATATGAAGTAAATGTATGAATTTGTAACCAGTATTAATTTCCATCATCACTTGGTAATAATATTTTCAATATGATATTTGTTTAACATCTTTGTCACACCGTAACATACAATTACGCCATTCTTGATAATAAACTCAATTCATTTTTTAAACACCATACATGATCTGTTTATTACGTTTTGTGAATACTATTAGAATTATTTATTTGTTTAATGGAAACTTCTTTATGCAGTCTCTAATTACTGCAGCTTATCCCGTGCCCAGGACGATTTGATCGAAGTCATCTAGATTTGGTACCTATTCATGGGCCAAAATAATGTGTGTAATACTGTTCATTTAACCCTATTTCTGAATATTTAACAAAAGAATGATTTAATGAAATAACAATTTGTACTTATGTTTCCATTATATTACAATTAATATTTAGTTGTGTATATAAATTGTTTCTTTGATCACATTGTAACTTCTACAACCAGAAGACAAACTCATCAGATCACACTGGAGCTTCAATAAACGAATTTGTGGTTGAGGATACAAAAGAAATCCAGAGTTATCTTACGTAGTTCGTTACTTTAAAATATACCTTTTACGGCCAGGAAGCCTAGGTCTCTTCTATTTGCCAACTAAACTAGAATGTAGAAAACTCCTTTAATCAAGTGCTGAAGGAAAAATGAAAAAAAAACATAATCGCTAAACACTAGCATTAAGAGAGGATGTCCTACTAATTTTGCTTGTTGAAATTTAAAAAACATAAGTAAAATGAAGTTATGACATTCTAAGGAAACTAGGTATATATATTTGTTGAATTATATAAAAATATGATTGATTTATTCAAAGTGAAACTTTTTTCTCAGATAATCGATAAATTCCGTTTCTGTTTTACTTCGAATGCCATTCTAATCCAGTGCCTATGGTGTCGACATTTATTAGATCAGAATAATTGAATCCCGAGTTTTAGATACAGTTTTAGTTTTGGAAAGAAAATATCAGTACTTATTTAGGTTTTTGTAAAACTATTTATAAAGAAATTGTAACAGGATTAGTTAGTTGGCTGATATTCAAGCCTGCGATTAATAACCTAAGAATTAATAATACAAGAGATTTTTTGACTTTACAAATTCAACACTGTAAATGAAAGAAATAGCTGTTTTTTAGACTTCAATTCATAAATTTATAGTTTTTGTAGGGTCTAGAATTGATATTTTAATTTTTATTATTGGGTAAACTTGCCGATTAAAATAATTCATAAGGATTAACAGCTTTTACTAAATTAATAAGATCACATGTTTATGTTACCATTATTTAAAGTTAACTTTGAAATATTACTTTATTTTTAAAAGGAAAATCATAAGACTTAATCCGTCTTAGGCAACACTCAGTTATTAAAAAAAGTAATTTTTCCAGATAACGTGTATTAAAACCAAATTATTATTTTTTATTTATAATAACTAAATTACTGTATAATTGTAAGTTTAAACTTTTATAAAACGCAAAAGTGTAAAATTTATTAATTTGTCGATAGACATGATTAAAACAAATAATAGGCGAGACATGGTAATCACATACATGATAATAATCTTAAACCAAAACCGTTACTCTTTGTTAATACTTTTAATAATATTCTGCAACTTTCATAGTTATAAAATTAATTATTTAGTTATTTTATAGGTTTTATGCATTGTAAATTAAATAAAAGAACATAAAGAAGCATAAATAATCAAACTCTTATTTTTAATGAATAAGTTTATCAAAGTTTAAAGAAAATGAACATTAAACAAAGCTTGGAATGCATTGTGTGTTTTAAATTATAAAATCTGAATTCTTTGATCATATATAAAAAAAAAAACTATTCCATGATAATGTAATTTGTATTACAATGAGATATATTGTATAGTTGTATGTTTTCAACATAACAAAAATAACATTATATGTAACTACTCCCTTTACACTAATGATTGATTAGGATAAAGGAATAGTGTAGAGTAATAGTAAATTTATTTTGATAATATAAATTTGACAAGAAGTCGATGTCCATTACACAGGGTTTTAATTGTGGGGGCTTGTTGTGTAGATGTTGTTTATGAAAAAGAGAATACTGGATTCACACAGTTTCACTGTGCTGATATTTAACAAATCGGCTGATAAAACTTCGGACGCTTTCTCAACCACGTTAGGAAATTATAGGTGAACGATTAAAAAAAAGGAATAGTTTGAATTAACCTAAAGTAAGTGAAACAGAGATAATTTCCGAGATAATATCAGAGATAACTCAATCAGTTATTTTATATGATGATTAAATTTTTTGTTTATAAATTGAAATTTATTTTTCATAATTTTACACTTTATAATTAAAATAAAAATACAAAATAATTCAATTTTAAAATTTATAAAACAAAAATAATAATTAAGTAATATTTAAATATTTCCAATATATATATATATATATATATATATATATATATATATATATATATATATATATATATATATATATACATACATACATTTAGGTAATATATAGCACATATACTAAATTGATGAACAATAATTGAAGCTAAAAACTTGTTCATATCGTATATGCTTTCCTACCACACTATTTATATTGCCTGCCATGATATATTTTTACTTCTATAGCCCAACACATAAATTAGGTGTACTATATTTACCTGAGAAAGTGGAATTATTCATTTCCTACAGTTTTGAATTCTGATACATTTAAGGATGCAGAAGTATATAAATTACGTCTCATTACAGATACTGAAGTTTTCATTCTGTTTTTATGTTAATAAACTACGAACAAGAAAGATAACTAGCTATATGGATATAAATTTACTAATGGAAAGTGTACTTTACATTTTACCCAGCATAATATTAAAATATCCATAGATTTCGGGTATCAAATAAATAACTAAAATTGTCTTTAAATTTCAGATTTGCTTTATTCTATTAGTACCATTATTTTCTAGTGTTGAAGTTAACTATTTGTTTAATATTGTGGTGGCAGCGGGTCAGCTGTTTTGTTAGTTACAAAAAGATGAAATGCTTTAATTGTCTACAATGTCTTATTGTCTAGAACGGAAAGATTGAATGTCTTTTAATATTAACTTTTAACATTGCAATTATTTAATTAATAATTATTGTGATTCGATTATTTATTATTGCCTAATAAATAAATAGCCTCAGGTATAAATTAAAATTAGGACTATACTATATTTTCACTTAAATTAATCTTGGTCACACGCAAAATACTCAACAGGGCATGGGCCCAGGATTCTGATACAAACCAGAAACTTATGTCGACCAAGAAATTTAAGGCAGCCAAAGAAAATTTTGAGAAGCAAGAGAAATTCAATCGTCACTGTCATTTGTCATTGTTAGTGTCAAACGCACATTCTAAGACAGTCTACACTGAATAGTCGTATTAGAATAAGCAACAATTTGTAAAGGAAAGTAGTGTCAGTAAATTTAGTCATATTGTTGTGCATTTAAAGTATGCAGTATTATGCATATGTTTTGCATTTAAAGTAAAATCTTACCTTAAGTATGGATTCTGTCAAATCGCAGTTAGAGATGTTGAATGAATACTCAAATGGAGTCACAAATTATGTCTCATGGCGTTTCAAGCTAAACCTAGCCTTAAAAAGTAAAGACTTATACAGTATTGCAACTGGCCTAACAGTCAAGCCAGTAGGCAAGGAAAATTATATAGATGTAAACACTTGTGTTAAGTACAGGATTGCTAACCTCACTTTCCCTAAACCACGCTTATTTACATCTGTCATTATTTTCGATATAACCTAGAAATCAGCTGGTGTTTTGCCACAGTTCAATTTCCACCGCCTACTAGACTTTCGTTGCCGGCTAGAATCTAGGCTTCTTTTACTGCAAAGAAGTAGTTTTACGATCCAGTTACCAGACGCATTGAGACTATTCATCTATGTTTTTAGACTAGGTCCACGTACTTTCTGATCTAGTTACTTTTGCTATCCTTTTCCGCTTTCTCAGTTACACTCTTCTTGCAACATGGCGCATTAGAATTCAGCAATCTTTGCTATTCAAGTGGTTTAGCCGATTACATCGGGTTTAAACCGCGTTATAATATTACACCGCTTACTGATTATGTTCAGTTAATGTCTTAGATGCGTTCTAACTATAAATTACCGCCGTCAAACTTTAATAAGTCATTTTAACCGCATTCTAAGTTTGATTGCCATTGTGTTAGGTTAACCTCGTGGTATTTCATTACACCGCAGACAATTAACTCTTTAACATCGTGTGTGAACTATCAAGTGTTGATTAAAGATTGTCTATTGTGACTATTGAAGTGATTTTAACTTTCAATTGATTTTAAATGAGTTCTAGTTTTATGTCCTTCTTCGCAAGCTACGTTCATCACTTCAGGACTTAACCCAGGCCTGAGACAACCGCAGCATCAACTCTTCAACTACCCTGTATAGCTTGGAATGGTAAGTGGCGTAGACTTCATTTCACTCATAAAATTGAACTATTTCTTTTAATTAACGTTTAGTGTTTCATTTAAATTCAGTGTAGTTTTTATTAATAAAGCAGACCCCATACTGCTCCAACAAAGCGTAGGTGGTCTTCCGGACTTTTTAGTGCAGCCTCGTATGATTTGAACTACCCTATTGATTTCTAATATTTCACATAAATTTCTTTCTTTAGTTTTGCTACCAAAACTATACAACTTGGATGCATGAAAGATATAAATGCGCAGTCTTTGATTAGATTAAATGTTTGCAGTAGTATAGCAGTCAAAATATCGAATTGTATCACATCGTAAGATATGTTAGACAAACTTGTAAATTTGTATGGTGCAAAAACCGAAGTAACCTTGGAAACTTTGCGCAGGAAATTTTTCAGTTTTGAATATGATGAGAGTAGATCAGCAGTACAAAATTGTTATGAAATTATACAACTTGGTGAACAGCTGTCAACTGAAAATGATCCTATCGGAGAAACTTGGTTGATGACCAGAACTCTTCCTACGAAGTTGTCACATTTTCGAACAACGTGGGACAACGTTTCTGCAAATGAGAAAACCGTTAAAAGCTTGTTCAAAGACTTAGACTGGAGGACGAACGATTAACTGAGGCAAGTAAATATAATGAGAGTACACGGAATGCGCTAGTCGCTAAACAAAACAAAACGCGAGGTCAACCTGAACATAAACATCTTCTACAGGAACAAAAGATAGCGTCTTTATGCAACCGATGTAGGACTGCAAAAATAAACTATGCGCCAAGCATATTGAATACTGCAAACCAGTCTACCCGTGCAATTTATGTGGACAAAAAGGACATTTTGCGAAGGAATGTACACGACGAAGTGAATCACACAAGTCAGAAGGGTTAAGTCAAGAAAATTGAAGGCAAACTAATCGTCGAGCATTAATGACAGTCAGATTGACTGCAGCAGACTTTAAAAATGAAAAAAAGGGCAATATGAAGGACGTTTGGTACCAGGACTGTGGTGCTACACAGCATATGACATATCGTAGAGGATGGTTCTCAAAATTAGACTAACTGGACGAACCAATATCTATCTCAATTGGAGATGCACGCAACTAGAGGGAGTTGGAGTTGGAAACGTGGAACTGGAAGCTTTTAATGGTCAAAATTGGATATCAGATGTAATTAAAGATGTGGTGTACGTGCCCAAACTAGACTACAACCTATTTTCAGTCGGACAGACACTGGATAAAGGTTACTTGCAAAACACTAATAATGAATGGTCGGAGTTCAAGACTTCAGATGTACAAATCGCAGCAGTAGCGAAACGTGAAGGAAGCCTTTTCAAAATGATGCTCAGAAGAGAGCAGACAGAGACGTGTTTAGCAGCTATCTCAATTCGAGTCTGGCATGAAAGATTCGCTCACCAAATCATTAAATATGTGAGGAGCACTTTGCAGAGAAAAGAAAGTGAATGTATTGGCGACTGGAACGATAATGTCTGCGAAGGTTGCGTTTATGGCAAGCAGCACCGAATCTCAAATCCTGCAAACCTGAAGACAGCCCAAGAGCCACTGGACCTAGTTCACGTGAAAACAAGAATAATGTGGAAAACCGGACAGAAACGGAAATGAAAATGCAACAAATATAATCTGATAAAACAGAAGATAAAGGAGACGAAGCTGTATAGCAATTCTATGAAAGTCTGAGAGAGACAGGAACATCAAGAAGACTTCTACGAGATCGTGCAACCCTCTCAAAACCAGAAAAGGTACAAAGACTTTATCATAGAATATCAGCGAAGCAAGAACAGCGACAACACAGTCATGATTGGTGAGATACAAGATATCTCTGTAACAGCCGCACTAAAAGACTCGAACTGGCGACATAAAATGACGGAGGAGTACAACTCTTTGATAAAAATGAATTATTCAAGTCGTCACTGTTCCAAGCCAATGACCAGCATTTGGAAGATGGTAAAGCGAATATTTCAGTATTTGTTGGGAACGATAAATTTTGGAATTCATTTTGGAGGAGATAAATAAATTGTCGCATACACGGATTCAGACTACGGAGGATCCAAGACCATGAAGACTACAAGTGGAATTCTCATCATGAGTGGAGGTCCACTAGTTTGGTATTCACAAAGACCACATCTAGGAGCAACTTCTACAGCTGAAGCCGAATACCGAGCAGCAGTATCAGCCATCGATGACATTTGTTGGCTGAAGAGACTTACTTTTGAACTGGTGATTCGGAAGATGAAGGAACCTAATACTCTGTACGTAGACAAACTCACACGAAGCGAAGATAAACAAGGGAAAGAAACATATTAAGATACCTTTTAAATATATCAAACAACATGTTGACAGACTATATCACCTTGCATTATCAACAGTGCTAATAAACTGGCTGACATATTTACTAAACCTTTAAATAAACGAACCTTTGTGACTTTACGAAACAAGATAGTTAAGGAGGAGTGTTGAAGTTAACTATTAGTTTAATATTGTGGTGGCAGCAGGTCAGCTAATTTGTTTGTTACAAAAAGATGAAATGCTTTAATTGTCTTAGAAAAGTCTTATTGTCTAGAACGGAAAGATTGAATGCCTATTAATATTAACGTTTGTTATTTCTATAAACTTTTGACACTGCCGCTACAGGCGGAACACTCGTCATATTTATATTTATGTTACAGTTGTTATTTCTATAAACTTTTGACACTGCCGCTACAGGCGGAACACTCGTCATATTTATATTTATGTTATAGTTGTTATTTCTATAAACTTTTGACACTGCCGCTACAGGCGGAACACTCGTCATATTTATATAATTATGCTGGTAATAAAACTTATTTCATATTTAAACACTATTTATTACTTCACATCTTTCTTAAAACAAAACTCTAAACAAAGAACTGAGAAAAACTAAAACAATTACAAATCATCTGTTAATTAATATAATGTTCTTTTTCTTTTTTTTTTTCATAGAGGATTGTCATAGAGTATTATATTATTGCATTCACAACATACTCCCACCTTTTGAGTTATGGTTTAACTCAAAACATTAAAAAATAGTATATTGTTAAAAGATTAATCAACAAATTTTTGTGGAAGCTTAATTTGTCTGCCACTTCTTGAATATGTCACAATTTTATTTTCTTTTGTCACATTATCTTCTTCCAGGTGTAGTTCATGTTCATTGGTTTTTGTCACTTTTGGTTTAATCTTTTCTTTTAATTGTTCTTGGATGGTTTCTTCTTGCATTTCAAGAGGATATAGTCTTTGTATTGGTCTCAATAAACTTCCAAAAGCAGTCTTCAATTGCACTAATCTACACACTCCATCTCTACTAATGATAGTCTTTTCTATCAGTCCTATTGGCCAATCAATTCTTTTTTTATTTTCAACTTCAATCAGTACTAATTCTCCAACTTTCAACTGTCTGTCGTTTTTCTTACTTTTTAAAGCTAATTGTCCTAAATACTCAATCCTAAATCTTTTTCGCAATGCTTCTCTCAGGTGTTGTCGATAACGTACTCTCTTGTTAAGACTTTTTGTATTTACATGGTCACAATCTGGAACTCCAATTTCTTTTAAGTCATGTAAAAACATATTTGGAGTAATAGCAGTTAGGTCTGAAGAAGTTTCAGATAAATATGTCAAAGGTCTAGAATTCATGATACTTTCACAATCACATAAGATTGTCTCCATTTCCTCATAATCCAATGACGTTTTGCCCAAGGTTTTGCGTAGCAACTGTTTCATGAGTCGGATGAGTCGCTCCCACCATCCGCCCCACCATGCAGCAGAGGGAGGGTTAAACCTCCAGTCAATTTGTTGGCATGAGCTATATTTTAAGATAGCATTCCAATCTAGAATTTTAAATGCCTTTTCTGTACCTGTGAAATTGGTACCATTGTCACTATATATTATTGATGGTCTTCCTCGCCTTGCAATAAATCTTCTAAGTGTATCTATAAATGCTTCGACAGAAAGAAACTTTACTAACTCCAAATGAACAGCACGGTATACTGCACAAGTGAATATGCAGATCCAAACTTTACTGCCATCTCGTAGAAACAAAGGTCCCGCAAAATCAATTCCAACCACTTCAAATACTGCGGCATCTCGTACTCTACTTTCAGGTAAGGGTGGAGTGATTGTTTCTACATTTTTTGAATTATGTCTCTGACAAGGAATACATTTTTTCAAAGTATTACTTATTGTTTTTCTTCCTCTCAATATCCAATAGTTTTCTCTTAATAAACTTAAGAGACCTTGAACTCCCACATGACATGATCTCTTATGTATTGTAAGAATAAGAATATCTACAATGTCATGTTTTGATGGTAGAACAACAGGAAATTTAAAATTTTCCAAATCCTTTCTTTCTGTTAATTTTGTCTTTAGCCTTATAATACCATCAGCAGCCATAAATGGTGACAATGAAGCCAATTTAGGCTCCCTTATTCCTTCAAATGATTGCTGTTGAACAATTCTAATTATAAAATTGTTAGCTTCAATAATCTCCTTACATGACAAAACTTTACTCACACACTTTTCCTTCTTTGAGGGGTTACAATTATGAATAAATCTCAGCAACCATGCAAAAACACACACAATCTTATCAAAATCATTTGAAAAGTAATAAAACCAATCTTTTGGGTAATTATTACTTAAAAGTGAAGGTGTAGGTCCTTTCTTTTTTTCTAAAGAAATTAATTCTTCGTCAGGTTCAGGTTCATTTGATGGCCAGGTATCTTCAGGCAACTTCAACCATGACGGGCCCTCCCACCATCTGGAACTAATCAACCTGGAAACTGAACATCCTCTACTGGGCAAGTCTGCTGGATTCATAGTGCCGGGAATGTGCCGCCAAGATGTTCTGGAAGTGAGGCTGCAGATTTCTTCAACTCTATTTCTAACAAATACTCCCCAGTTTTCTTCTCTTTTAATCCAAGCTATTACTGTAGAAGAGTCACTCGAATAAAAAAATTTAATATTACATTCAAATTTGTTTTCATCTCTTAATTCTTGCACTACTGAAGAACCTAATCTAGCACCTATAGTAGCAGCCATTATTTCAAGTCTGGGTATTGTCATCTTCTTTACAGGTGCTACACGTGACTTTGCCTGGATTAGCTGTAATTGAATACATGTACTAAGTTCAAAACGCATAAATACTGCTGTTGAGTACGCAAATTTGCTGGCATCACAAAATATGTGAACTGATACAGAAATGATTACGTCATCCACACCTTGTAGCCATCGTGGAATCTTCATCTCTTTTAATTGATCGAGTTCCTGAAACCATATATTGAATCGTTGTTTGATTTCTTCTGGTACTTCTTTGTCCCACCCACAATTATCTTTCCAGCATTCCTGCAATAATAACTTAGGGCATATGGAAATAGGACAAGTGAATCCAATAGGATCGAACAATCTGTGTGCAGTGGACAATATAACACGTTGTGTTACCAAGTTCTCTTCTAAATTTACTATTTTATGAAAACTCACAGAAATTGTGTCTTCTTTCTTGTCCCAGGTGAGACCTAGGACTGAAGCCTCTGTCTTGTCTTCCAGACCAGGTTCAGTATATTCCCATCCTCGCAGCTCAAACTTTCCCAAAGAAAATATTTGTATTGCTTCTGAAATGAACTGTTTCAAATCCCTTTCATTATTTACACCTGTAACACAGTTATCAACATAGAAACTTTTAAACAACTTTTCTATTGTACATTTAGAAAATTGATTGTCTTCAGCACACGGTACTAAATACTTCTGCAGGTGGTAGTTGATGACGGCATTGAGCAAAAATGGACTACTTGAGACTCCAAAAACAACTCTTCTATGTCGGAAAATCTTGAGTGATCCATCTGTGTTTTGCCACAGAAATCTTAGGAAATCTCTGTCCTCTTCATACAAACTTATTTGCAAAAACGCCTTTTTTATGTCAGCGATAACTCCTATTTTATAAAGTCGAAAACGTAAAAGCAAAGCTGGTATTATTTCAATTAAGTTAATACCTATTTCCAAACACTGATTAAGGGAATAGTAACCCTTTTCTTTAGACGAGGCATCAAAAACCGGTCTTACTGCAGTGGTGCTGTTTTCTTTTATCACTGGTCTATGAGGTAAATAGTGACCTTCATCCCATTTGCTTATTGGGATTTCCTCAATAACACCATCTTCCAGCCAATCTGAAAACACATTGTTATATACATTATATAAACTTTCATTTGTTAGCCTTTTCACTGAGTTTTCAAGCCTTTTTTTTGCAAGATTGAAATTTCTTGGAACTTCTGGGTGGTCTTCGGACCAAGGTAATTTGACTTCATAGCGTCCTTCTTCATTTACTCTCACAGTTTCCAAAAATTGTGTTTGAACAGAATGTTCAATTTCTTGTTTGCTTCTGGTCTGTAGTGGGTCTTTTATACCTAAAACATCCATTTCCCACAGCTTGCATATTGAATTACTTTGTACAAACATAGAAAGTGCTGTCATAGAACTAAATTCTTTACTTTCTTGAAATTTTCCTGTCAAAACCCATCCTAAATGAGTTTCAAGGGCTATAATACCACAATCTAGAACCTCTTTTCTTCCAGTTAGAAGTTTCCCATATATGTCAGCCCCAATTAATATCTCAATTGGACTGTCTGCATCCTGAAACAATTTAATACCTCTTTCCATCAGTTCATCAGTCCATCTTCCTGGTTTCAAGGCAGGAACATAAGTACAAATATTTATTTCACTAAGTGCCTTGAAATTACAAGAATATGTTTTATCTATACTTTGTAGTCTGACTTTGTAGCATGCATGATTGCGAGGCTTAGTGACCTCTCCTCCAAACAGGCCATGTAATAATGTTTCTTCACCACAAGTGTCATATTTCATTTTTTCAACAGTCGATTTCCTTATGTATGACCTCTGGGATCCACTGTCAAAAAGTAAACGCACATTGAGTTCTTTTGTGTCACTAACAGCCTTGACAACAAGAGTTTGCATGTAAACCTGATTGCCATTCACATTGGACAAGGAATTCTCAAAATTGGGCTCAGCTTCTTTTTCCTCGCATTTAGGTTTAATGTTAGACCTATTAAAATTATTCTGCAACTTTGAACACATAAGTGGTACATGTTTTCCATTACAAATAATACATTTAACAATAGCTCTGCAATGTTTACTTAAATGTCCTACTTTTGTACAAGAAAAGCAACACCTTTTGCTAGTAAGAATATTCTGCCTTTCTTCTAAAGACATGTCCCTAGCTTTAAAACAGTTTTCACTTAAATGACCACCGTCACAAAACACACACATCGATAACTTCGTCTTATCTGTGCTTACTGTAGACGTATTTGATTTTACATTTACAAGGCCAGCTGCTGTAACATTGCTGGTAGGCCTTCTTGTATTTTTAATATGCTTATCTTTACTTGCAAAGTCTCTTTTATATGAACTCGTAGTATTATCACCTGTTGATACTTTTGTTTTTTGTAAACCAAATCCCTGTTTAGCTAAGTTTATTCTTTCTTCTCCCTCCACTTCAATTTTCAAAAAATTCATTAGGCTATCTAGCCTACTTTTACTTTCTGACGCGGTCTCGTCCTGTTGAGAGTTAGGCCTACTTCTCTGCCAAGCTATTAATAAATCCTCCCTGAGACAAGATTCTACTAATGGGAAGAGCATAGCAGCGTACTTCTCCTTTGTTACACCTAAAGTTTCTAAACACCTTAGTTTTGACTCAATTTGATCATAAAGTGAGGAAATAGTAATTTTACTTTCACTGCTATTTAATGTTATTACAATTTTCAAGATTTCTCTTATGTAAAACTCTACTAACAGGTCATCTTTGGCAAAGCGAGATTTTAAATGTTCAATAGCCTGTTCATAACTACGTCCACATGGGGGAAAACTCTCGACAATTTCCCTAGCCTTAGTATTAGGGATAGTCGCTTGCAGGAGATACTGATACTTGTCATCAGAATCAATACAGGGGTCTTCATGGATTTTCTTAAATTGGCCCCAAAACGGCAACCAATCACTAATATCACCACCAAACCTTTTAAACTCAAGTGTGGGTAACTTAAATTTACGTTTTTCTACATTCACACTAGTATCTGTCTTAGGCCTAGCCTTGTCAATAGCCTGTTCAACTAAATACTCAACTATTTTAAACTTGCCTGAGTATTCATCGGCAGATTCTACCTCATTTTCTAAAACTTCAGTAGATGCATTTTCATTTAGTAAAACTTCAATAATTTCTCGGTCTAAGACCTCCAATTGATTATGTTTTTCACGTAATAGCTCTAAATTAGCTTTTAACAAAATCACATCATCTTCATTTTTTATGGATTCTAATAATGTATTGTGTAAACGTGAAAATCCAGTTCTAAACAATTTTCTTTTCTTTTTCAGAGCATCCATTATAAAATACTTACTAATGGATCATAGATTTTAACTGTAACCAAATTATTATCCTGTCACGGTCGCCATATGTTATTTCTATAAACTTTTGACACTGCCGCTACAGGCGGAACACTCGTCATATTTATATTTATGTTACAGTTGTTATTTCTATAAACTTTTGACACTGCCGCTACAGGCGGAACACTCGTCATATTTATATTTATGTTATAGTTGTTATTTCTATAAACTTTTGACACTGCCGCTACAGGCGGAACACTCGTCATATTTATATAATTATGCTGGTAATAAAACTTATTTCATATTTAAACACTATTTATTACTTCACATCTTTCTTAAAACAAAACTCTAAACAAAGAACTGAGAAAAACTAAAACAATTACAAATCATCTGTTAATTAATATAATGTTCTTTTTCTTTTTTTTTTCATAGAGGATTGTCATAGAGTATTATATTATTGCATTCACAACAACGTTTAACATTGTCAATTATTTAATTAATAATTATTGTGATTCGGTTATTTATTATTGCCTATTAAATAAATAGTATCAGTTATAAATTAAACTTAGGCCTATACTTTATTTTCACTTAAATTAATCTTGGTCACACGCAAAATACTCAACATCTAGATACAATAAATTACAATTTTAATAATAATAAACGGAGAGGAAATTTTCCCCGCTGTAAGACCCTCATATCAATAACGACCAAACTATATGTATTATGGCTCCTAAATTCAAAACTTTAAAGTCCTAATTTTTCCTCTGATGAGATATAACTATGATCAAAAGTACGTACAAATGCGTAATACAAATAGTAAGATCGCAAAAAAGTGTATATTATAAAAAGAATGTTCTGGTTGAAGGCATACAATAATTATTAGACTCAATTTCCAAAACATGGGTTTTTCTATTTACCTTTTCTCATCAGTATCGTTACAAGCGACAAAATTAGGTAAATAATACCATAAAATACACTTCACAATACAAAAATAAAGCAAATATGAATGTATGTATTTTTTTCAATATAAAATGCCTAATCCTAAATATTTAGTGAAATAATAACTAGATACTTCAACTTCATTTACAAAAACTCAAGTAAGAAATTTAAATCTTATTACTCTATACAACATCAAACAAATAAATAATATCTAAATAAAATACAATTAAATAATTAGATTTACAGATACAATAATTTTAAATATTTAATAATCTAATGAGATTATTAATAAAACTTTTTTTAAAAGGTACGAAGAATTACATACGTATTGTTTGTCTTTTTTTTAAATCCTAGTACTCTTCTGAGTGAAGGGTACAATGAAACAAATTGTATTAAATATTTTATTTATCACGTTGCTGGGCTACCGCAACTTGATTTATTGTTCATTTCAATTTAGATGTATAGAAATTTTTACACCTTGACATTTTGCCTATTCGATATCATTCTATTGGTAGTCAATAAAAATATCCTGTGTCAATGGAGATTCTTTAATGATCATAAACCTAATAATTTAAATACCTTAGTACGAAAAATTTAAAATAGTTTGTAGTACATTACAAATATGTATAGTAAGAATTACAATAGTAGTTTCAGTAAAAATTATAAGTTATTCATGTTTTATTAAAAAATAAAGGCCTAAGCATGAGTTGATATTATGTCCATTTGTACTTGACAAAATGCGTTCAATAAAATTGATTGTTTTATATATATATGCTGATGCGTATTCCTTCACGGATGGAAAAATATGATGAATAGTTACTATCTGGAGTACTTACGTTCATTCTGCAGTCCATAAATTCGAAATTCCGACGTTTCGCTAGAACTTCATCCATCATTGACGAGGTAAAACCAAAAACAGAAGAAGAGCGAGTTGTTGGGTTCACCTCATCATTGCTGGATGAGATTCTAGCGAAACGTCGGAACTGCGAATTTATGGACTGCAGAATGAACGGAGTACCCCAGATAGTAATTATTCATCATATATATATATATATATATATATATATATATATATATATATATATATATATATATATATGTATAATTTTATTTGATATTTCAAAATCCTGCTATCTGTCCTTTTATTATTCTTTAAACCTTCTACCATATTCATGGAATTGGCGGTGTTTCGTTTATTAAAAATAAACTGCTCACATTTGCCCCAATGAGAGTAAAAAACTAGATAGATGTTGATGGCCTTATCGCTATTCTTTACCCTGATATTTAATGATGAATATTTTTAAATGAACCCAATACTAGGTCCATTGAGCCTGAAATCTCGTTTAGCCTCTCATAACCTCCGTTGAAATTTCGATGATAACACTAAACTACCGTAACAATCACTGATGTGTGAAATTTAGTATGCCAATATAAAACAGACCTATGAATATTAAGGTCATTGCAGGGTATCTATATTACTTGTATCTAGATTTAATAGAAAAAAAATACAGACTTTAAAGTAAAGGAAAATAATAAGATAACTCTCATTCCAAGGATAACAAAAATCGTCTAGGACTCGCTTACGTTTAACTTTCTTTACTTACAATCTTGTTTTATATGTTTGCTTATGGTCGTGAAAAGTAATTTATTTTAATATAAAATTAAATACTGGAAATACTATTTATGTAGTACAATTCTGTATTTTAAGAGCTTTACTATATTTAAATTTATAACCAACACATAACCTAAAACCCAAGTTTGTTATATGAATAATAAATTACAAAGTAGTATCTTATTACTGTATAAAATGTATTAAATTTGTATACTCTGTGTTTAAAACAATGAAATAGCTTATTATAGAAAATATTAATTATCTTGATATAAGAGATTCCCTAATTAGTTTGTAATTAAGGGAAAGTTAAAACTAGAATAATGTTAATCTTTGTATGGCATCCGATTATTTATATAGTAGGTCTTACTGTTACCAAAAATGACCGTTAGATGTTTCCTTTTTAAAAAGAGAAGGTTTTTAAAAACGTTTTATCTAAAAAATAAAATGTAATATCGTGTATTAACGGGCCTAAAAAATGGCAAATTCTCTTATTTGTATGATGTAATTACATGTATTGTGAATAAAGTACTGTACAAACATTTTAAAATCCATTATACTCTTTCCGCAGCAATAATATAACTATATATTACATACGCAGGCTGATAACTTTTACCAATTATTTTCAATTGACATATTTTTAAAATCTGATTTTATTCATTGTACAAATATTTATATTATTTTAAAATGTTTGTAATCCTTGTGGTGCTAATAATTTTGGAGTATGAAAAACATATTGTTGTTACTTCAACATTCGTTGGCTCCTGTAATAATGTTATGATAAATTGTATTAAATTAAATATATATGAAAGGAAGTTTTTGTTTAAATCTCTTAATACTTGAATACAAATTATTATTTTTTTTCTGGTCTATTGTTTACCCATTTCGTTACATTACTTCCACTCTTTACAATTTTTTTATTAGTTATTGTTTCAGACTGGTCAAGTACAAATATCTTCATGAATCTATTCAAGATTCAAAAATAAGAAATTTATAGACAAAAATACTTTATACAATTTGTAATAATATGAAAGTTTAAACATAGCTGTGTAACATCAATATAGACTATTTATGTTTACGATGTAATAATAGGTAGGCATATATATATATATATATATATATATATATATATATATATATATATATATACGTTGAACGTACAATTTGTTACTATGCTCTACTATAAATTATATTACAAATAAGTGTTACAGATTAATTATTTCTATTATGTCATAACTTCTACATGCAGGAGAAGTGACTTTCTTCCAATTATTTTCAAGTATCAATAAAAATGTGTGGGTAGTGGTAAGGATAAAAATAAATCCAAATCGGATAACACACGTATTTCAATACTTTAAAATAAACACTTATCGCTCTGGAAACTGGAATGTTTTCCATTTATCAGCTACACTGGTATGTAGAAAATGCCTTCAATCTAGTGACGCAGAAACACTGACAACTACGTAGGAGAGAATTTCTTACTGGTTCTTACTGTTCAAATGTAATAACCTAAAATGGTAGTAAGCAAACATTATTTTGTTGATAATATTTATTTATTGTTATCCAATTCTGTAAAAAAATAGTTTTCGAAAAAACATAGGTTTTTTTAGATTAACCATAAAACGCTTTTTTGATTAATCTAGGGCCTTTTAAGTCGTCATACAATTTTTCGGTCAAGAATATATACATAATGTATACCAAAAATGTAAATGATTTGCGTATAATGAGATGAGTAATGATATTTATTTGCAATCTACAATATATATTGAATAAATTAAAAATATTTCAAAAACAAGAATACGTTTATTGCATATATTATTCAAAGCTTTTCACCGATCAAACTGTACCAGCATCTTCAGGAAAATAATTATCTTCAGAATAATATATGCAATAAAAGTATTCTTGTTTTTGAAATATTTTTAATTTATTAACCATATTACAAGAAAACATATCACCATATTTAATATATTATATTGCCTTACTAGGCTATTGGTTTTGTGATTGTGTGCTCTACAGAGGTTAGTTCTATTAGTAATTCATCTTTAACAAAGATTAAAATTTATATCAGAAACTTAAAATTTAAATTATGAAAACTAATTATAATATACGTTTTAACAAACAATATTGTTCCTTAATATGTACAAATTAATATTAAAAATAAAAGTAATGTACTACAAGAAACATGTAAACAGACAAAACGTTTGTGGGTTAGAAATGAAATCAAATTTTTATATAAGAAGTAAAATGAAATAACTATTGAAATTTGTAAACTACATTTAAAACTAGCATTTTTTATAGATAAAACAAAACGGGAAGACAAATTTAATAAAATTAATATCCTTTTATTTAAATTAGGGATGGACCGACTCCTAAAATTTTCGATTCCGATTCCGATTCTAAAATTTTCCATTCAATTCTCGATTCTTTAGTCGATTCTCGATTCTTTCAAGTTATATTAGCTTACATTCTAGTTCTCTAATAATTAATTTAGTTAACATCTTGGTCATATGGCAAAACCTTTTAAAAGTTCTGTTTTAATGTAATAGGCTACACAAAACCTTCAACCTTGATTTATTAATAGGAATTTTTTTAAACATAAAAACATATCAGATTAAAGTAATGACTTATTTTAAAGTTAAAAATGTGAACTTTACTTATTTTATGATGTTTGAAAAAATTCCTAAGCCTATTTACATTGTCTCCCAAACAAAACAAAAATTAAAAACAAACGAACAACATAAAAAGTAAAAAATGAATACATATAGGATAGTTTTTAATATTTAAAAGTCTGGCAGGTAATGTACATTTCTGTTCAAAAACACAAGCATTTGAACACGTTGTGGGTCAAGCTAGTTTCATCGCTAGTCACATATAGCTCCTGAAGTTGAGAAAGGTTTTTCATAAAACACTGTCGCGAGTAGGCAGACAGGTAATTTATTGCAATTGCATTTAAATGAAGGTATTTGGCACTTTGTACTGCCAAATACTTCCCAACATTACAATCTGGACTGGCTAATGGTTCCCCCAGATAATTGTTTACTTCTTCTACTACTGTCAATTCCCCTGGGGTACCTTCTTCCTCAACATTCTGGATTAGTGGGGCATACCTTCTCCACATCTGGTGGGACCTTTTTTTCTGCAGGTGTCTAGAACAAGTGCAACTGATTCAGGCCTATTTTGTATTTATTACTCAATCCCAGTTGATTTTTAACCGACTATTACTTGTAGGTCCTGTGTCTGAGGATAAAGTTTCTTCAAGTATAGATCTTTTTTGTTGATACGTTTGGGCAAAATGAATGTTGTTTAATTGCTTTTTCATATTTGATATATTATTTGGTTTTCCACCGTCAGTTTCTGTTAACTGTCATCGAATTGTACGCGACGGCCAGTACCCTGAACCGAATACCGTCGGGCCTCTTAACGCTTTATGTTTATTAGTACTACTCAGCTGGTGTTGATACTTTTGGAAAAATTAAGGCACAGTATTTAACAACAAGCTTCACACTACTTACAGATGTATTTACGATGGTTTTTGTTTGATAGATAAACGCCGACGGGATTAAAAACATGATATTATTCTAAGAGCTTTTTGTCCGTAGTTACGGGCCGACACACATATTTGTTATAACGTATTGTAATGATTTTCACTACTGTTTTCAAAATTTCACAAAACCTTAAAAGTAAGTCGGAAATATTGACTAAATATTTAGTTGTAAAATAATCCTTAAGAACAGACTTTGTGAAAGTTAAGTACAAACATTGATACACTTAGATAAACTCATCCTTACTAGGAAGTAAATTATAACGTAAACTCCTTAACAAGTAAATGATTTGGTGTTAAAACTTTTACTTAATATGAATCTTGGATAGTATTTACTGGACCTGTAGCATTACGTATCAGAGAGAGAATATATTACACTTTATTTCTATATTCAAAATATTTATAAACTCACAAATCAATCACATGTGACACGTTTACGTGTCTTAGTGATAGGCGCAAAAACACTTTTATCACCAGTCAGTTTATTATTTGGGTAGCCAGGACATGAAATTATGGTTTTGTTGTTTCTTGCTAACACAAAATACAAAAAATATCAAAACAGTGTTGCACAGATAATAAAATTTAATTAAATCAAAAACAATGTCGGGTAAATTGGTCCGAAGGAGTTTATTTACGTTTCATTTACGGTAGGAAAAAACTATGTTGCGCCAGTTGGTCCGACACCTATTTTTATAAATATTATGATGAGAAACGTATATTCATACTTAGATATGATAGGGGAACAAAGTATAAGAACACATGATTTAAAAATGAGCTTAAAATATTTTGGCAATTCTCTATGAAAACGCGATATTGTGGCCAGAGGAATAAGACGGTGTTTCTGTTATCCGTCTATTCGCTCAACCATCATGGCCACGGTTAATCGAGTTTTTACTGTACTTTTTTGTGTTTTGTTCTGACATCTATAAATCAGTGGCAGTAAGACACGTGGGAGAGAGAGAGAGAGAGAGAGAGAGAGTATCGAACCCGCTCTAATGAGAGTGAGAGAGAGAGACGAGCGATGTCAAACGACCAGAAATGGTTAATTAAATTAAAGGAAAGTATTCAAATAATAATGTAAATAAATGCCATTATTAAATATCAATAATTTTCCTCATAACATTATTTATTAATTTTTGTTATCATTGTGAAAGAATTTCAAGAGCTTTCTAGTGAAGAGAACAAATTCATTTTTCAGGACAGAGCAACAGTTTAAAGATACAGGAAAAATAGATCTGTCCAAAGTGAGGCAGTTGATGAAACGAAATTGAAAGCAGTTAAAGAAAGTCGCCGTGATCAGGAATAATTTATGTTTTTAAATGGGGAATAAATTCGAGAATAATGGATGTAATGATAATCTGGGAAATTACAGAGGAATCGTTGTTATAACAACAATAGGAAGACTGTAATCCAGAGTATTGCAAAATTTGATAGAAATGAACATAAGAGACAAACAAGCAGAAGAACAGGCCGGTTTTAAAGCTGGACGAACCGCTAGAGATAAAATGTTCACCTTGGAAAAAGGAGTACAAAGACATAGGTAAAACTATGTAGCCCTACTAGATTTGGAAAACGCCTATGACAATGTATCGGTAGGCAAAGACGATATATACGACCTTGGATTAGAAAACCGCGATATCAGGGGGGTAAAAAGTGCAAATATCTAGCACCAATATTTTATAAGAAAGGCGATAGTGATGATGAAATCAGAGAAAGAACAAACAAAGACAGAGCAGTGACAACTTAAACACTCTTCTCTGGCAAGATAGAATCACGAGAGAAACAAAGAAACACATCTGTAACAGTATTATTCAGAGTGTTACACTCTATGGTTCAAAGTTATGGAATGTTACCAAAGCTTATAATAAGAAATTATTGACAGTGGAAATGGACTGAAGAAGCTGTGGTAAATCACGATTTTAATCAATAGAATTCTTGTCTTCAAATTATTTCTCGACTTTTCTGTTTTGAACTTAAACAGGGTAGTGTTATGAATGACAATATAGATCCATTGGTTAGAAAAATGGTCAGAGAAATTAGAAGTGAATCTATTGGTTGTAACAGCCGGAATAAAATCATGAACCTGAGTTAAAGATTTCTAAAAATGAATCAGTAAATTATTTAATTTATTCAACGGACTGATGAATCCTAAGCCAAAGTCAATTCAAAACACCTATTTCAGTCTGGAAAAATATTTGTATTACTTTATCTACTTGCTTGACAACTGTTTTATTTAACATAAAGTTTAAGAAATTCAAACGACATCATCCGCAATAACAACACTGCAGGAAGCTGATGCTGTTTGCAAATGAGGGCGGAAGTCGTTGGAAGTTACTGTATCTTCTTCCTCCCTTTGTTTACATTGTGCGAACAATTTCTTTTAGAGGTAAAGGAAATATTCAGTCTTTCCTAACTAGGTTAGTAAGGTATGAACATTAGTAGATATGTCGGCAGTTGGGGACAACTACCCCTAACTCGGCCTCTACGTAACCTAGGACTATAGGGGTAGTTTTGGATGATGCTGGAGGTCGTCGCGACCTTGATCCTAGCCTTGGGGGTGGTTTTGACCACGTTTAGAGGGGTAGGGGGTAGTTTTTCAAAGAAATTTAATTCTAACCCGCTGACCTAAGCTAGCCAAAATGGATCCAACCTAACCTAACCTACGTGTGGGGGTTGACTTCAGCTACGTGCAGGACCATCTCCGGGGGTAGCTCCGGGGGTGGATTGGGGGTGGGGGGTAGTTTTAGAAAATATTTTGGAAAAACTTGCCTTGACTGATGGGATGAGTTTAGGGTCCTTTATACTAGGTAGGGGTAGTTTCACCTAGGGGTAGTTTTTGAATAAAATATGAAATTGTAAAAAATCGATCGGTTGGATCAACACACAGTACGGGATATGTCTAGAGTCCTTTTTGGACCGTTGCGGGGGCGGATTCACCTAGGGGTGGTTTTTAAATAAAATATGAAATTGCCAAAAATCGATAGGTTGGATCAAATGACCGTACGGGATATGATTAGAGTCTATTATGGACCGTTGTGGGGGCGGGTTCACCTGTTTTCAGATTGCCAAAATTGATCGGTGACCTAGGTAAAATCCACTCCCAAACCCTCGCCTGAGGTAACACCGCCTAGGAGCGGGTAGAGCCAGCATGGAGCACGGTCTCAGTTAAAGCCATCTCGAGGCCGGCCCTTAGGTAAGGTCACCCTGGAGTAGTGCTCGAGGTAAAGCCGGCTAGGCCTTAGGTATAGCCATCCAGAAGCCATCCCCCTAAGTAAAGCCATCCAGGTGTCAGACCTTCGGTAAAGTCACCCCGAGGTAAAGCCACCCTGGACATAGGTATAGTCTATACGGAGCAGGGCCTCAGGTAAAACCCATCCCGAAGCCAGCCTTTAGGTAAAGTAGCCCTGGAATAGCTCCGGTGGTGGGGGTAACTTTTGGAAAGATTTAATATATCTGATGACGTATACGCGTTCGAGCGACTCTATGCAGGTAGTAGGCTCACCCTAACTATAGTGGTCTGTCTACCCCTAAATGTATCGGGTGATGCGGGTCAAGGGGTATATGATTGCCAAACCCAAAAATTGTCTGTGCTACAAAATAATAAACAATGCAACAAAGACTTATCGCTTGAGGGAACACGTTTGGCCTACATAACCGGTAACCGTGTGTTAGACATGTGCAAACCTGCAGAGTTAACACATGGTCTCAGGTAAAACTAACACGGAGCAGGGCCTCAGGTAAAGCCATCCTGATATTAGACCTTAGGTAAAGCTACCACTGAGGCAGACCTTAGGTAAAGCCATCCCGAGGCCTGCCCATAGGTAAAGTAACCCTGGAATCAGGCCTTAAGTGGGGGGGGGGTATCAAATAATATATGAAATTATCAAAAATGATCGGTTAGATCAAACGACCAACGTTCCAACTAAACGCTAATTTTAACCGACCAACAATTATACACAGAGTTCAAATAGTCAACAAGCTGAATCGACCAATCACATTGCAGGGGCTCAGTAAGCCTACGCAACACAACGCAAACGGTCGCTGTAATACGCGAAGGCTTATATACCATGTTAAGCCAATATATATGATAGCCCACATATTGTGTTAAACAAATACGCATGCAAGTCTACATACATACTATGCTAGGCCAACATACATGGGCCTACTATGTCTGTAAACCACAGGCCAAACCCCTTATGATCTGAGCTATTTTCACCTCCTCTATCAGGTTGATCCTGGCAACCATATAATATGAGAGGTACTATAGGGTACATCTACCAATGCATAACCTATCAAGCCCACGTCAAGATTTAATATATTTGATGACGTATCCGCGTTCGAGCGACTCTATGCAGGTATTAGGCCCAGTCTAACTAGAGGGGCAAGGGGTTATGTTTGTCAAACTCAAAATTTGTCTATGCTACTAAATTAATAAACAATGCAACAAAGCCTTATCGTTTGAGGGAATACGTTTGGTCTACATAGCCGGCAACCGTGTGCTAGAGATGTACAGACTTGCAGCGATAACACATTATCTTAAAACCGCAACGGCAGCTGATGACCGCTATAGCAGGCATAAAAACCCGCACAGCTGTGTCGTCGTGAAGCTAGGCGAGTGGTTCTGTTTTGATTACTGTATCGATTTATTATGTACTGTAGGCATACCAAGGCCTACATATATAATCAGAAATCAGTGTAAATAATCAAATAGCCTCAATGGATATATCCTATAGCTGTAAATGTATGTAGATATAAAGGTATATATGGAGAAACACTAATAATGAGGCCTATCACAAAACGTGAATAAATATATGATATAAAACGATCCTAAAACGATGCTAAGCCAACATTCATGCTATCATACATAGGCGTTAAGCCAACATACGTGATAGCACACATAATGTGTTAAACAAATATGCGTGTAAACCTGCATACATACTGTGCTAAGCCGACTTACATGAATCCGTAAATTTTCCTACTATGTCGGTAAACCACTGGCCAAAGCCTATATGATCTGAGCCTGACACACATTTACACCTCGTCTATCAGGTAGAACCTGGCAACCGTATAATACGGGAAGTACTATATGGTATAGCTAACAATGCATAACCTATCACGCCCATGACGGTCAACAAATATTACAATATAATTTAAAAAAAGTTACGCAACCTATATACATACAATGCTAAGCCAACATTCAGGCATATATACTATGTTAAACCAGCATGCAATATACTCTAAATAGCCATATATACGCTGTTAAATCAATATGCAGGTTAACCTATATACATCCTGTATTAGGCAAATATCCCCGTTACCCACATAGGCCTATATAATATGTTAAGCCAGGATGAATGATAGCTTATATAGTGTGTTAAACAAATATGCTTGTAAACCTACATAAATACAATGCTAACCAACATGGATGCTATCCTACATAGGCTTATATACTATGTTAAGCCTGCATACGTGATTGCCCTATATAGTGTGTTAAATAAATATGCGTGTAAACCAAATAAATACTATGCTAAGCCAACATGCATGCTATCATACTATGTTAGGCCTACATAATGTGTTAAACATATATGTGTGTAAGCCTGCATAGATATTATGCTAAGAAGACATGGGCCTACAATGTATAACACATTATATCCAGTGCATAGTTTAGCTAATGGTTATAACACACTATCCTACAAGCTGCCCACATAATACCTGATACATAGCCTGGCTAATCATTAACACACAGTATGCCCCAATACATAATATCCGGTGCATAGCCTCGCTAAATAAGCATAAACTCCCCAAAATTGGCTTATCAATTATGTATGGTCTAGATATAGTCACACATGTCATTTCAAAAGTCAGCTGGAAAGAAACACTAGCCTGGTATATACTATGTTAAACCAGCATGCAATATACTCTAAATAGCCATATATACGCTGTTAAACAAATATGCGTGTAAACCGAATAAATACTATGGTAAGCCAACATGCATGCTATCATAGATAGACGTATATACTATGTCAGGCCTACATACTGCGTTAAACAAAGACGTGTGTAAGCCTGCATAGATATTATGCTAAGAAGACAAGGGCCTACAAATTATAACACATTATATCCAATGCATAGTTTAGCTAATGGTTATCACACAGTAGCCTGACTACAACTTGCCCACATAATACCTGATACATAGCTAGACTAATCATTAACACATAGTAACTGATGCATAGCCTGACGATGGGTTAACATATAGTATTCGATAAGTAGCTTGAGTATGCCCCCACATATAATATCCGGTGCATAGCCACGCTAATGGTTAGCACATAGTAGCCGATGCTGAGCCAGACTATGGATTATCACATATTATCCGATGTGTAGCCTGACTAATGGTTAACACATCCATTGCATAGGCTGGCTAACGACCAACATATATTATCCGATTCATAGCTAGGCTAATGGTTATCATATAGTATCTGATACATAGCTAGGCTAATGGTTAACACATAGTAGCCGATGCAAAGCCTGACTAGGGTTAACACATATTGTCCGATGCATAGATAGACTAGGGGTTATCACATAGTATCCGATGAGAGGCCTGAATACAGGGTAACACATAATATCCAATGCATGGCTTGGGCTAGATCAAATGGCCAACGTTTCAACTAAACAACATTACGCTAAGTTTAACCGACCAACATACGCGAAGTTCAAACGAACAACATTTACACCAAGTTCAAATAGGCTATGGCTGGTGAAGGCCAGATCAACGTTTCAGCTAATCAACGTTGAAAAACTTACGCTAATCAACCAACATCTACACCGAGGTCAAATGGGCTATGGTTAGTGAAGGCACCGGCAAAAGCCCTAGGTCTTAGACAGTATATAGATAGCTACCAACGCTTACCAAAAATATCTATATAGAAACCGTCAAGGCCTTTACACATATTGTCTAGGTATGTTGTATCATTTACAGCATACTAACTAAGGTAAAGCTACCTTTCAGGTAGGCCCTAGGTAAAGCTACCTTTGAGGTATGCCCCGGGTAAAGCTACCTTGGAGTCAGGCCATAGGTAAAGACACCGTCGAGTCAGGTCTTAGGTAAAGCCAGTTTGGAGTCAGGTCTTAGGTAAAGCCACCTTGGAGTCGTCTTTAGGTAAAGCAAAACCATAGGTAAAGCCAGCTTGGAGTGGTAAAACAGCTATCTATGCTTGCCCAATCTCAATAGTATACATCCTGTATTAAACCATTATGTGCGTTACCTTACATCCTGTATTAAGCCAATAAGCGTGTAAACCTACATTCCTCCTGAAATAAGACAATATGCATTACCCTACATACTGTGTTAACCCATATACATCCTGTATTAGGCCAATATGCATGATACCCTACATTCCTCCTGTGATAGGCCAATATGTACGTAAAGCTACTCAGCAACACATGCTCTGTTAATCTAATATGCATGTAAACCTGTATTAAGTATATATGGTTGTTAACCTACATAGGCCTACATACTGGGTTAAGCCGATATACATGTAAATCTACGCATATCCTGTATTAAGCCAATATGCACGTTACCTTACATTATCCTACAGATTGTGCTAAGTCAATAAACAGTGTTATTACGTTTCATTGCAGGTGTAGATCATACACACACAGAGCTCGACAAATAAATGCTTGTTTAAAACCTTTACAGCAATATTGGTAATCGCCAGCACCCGACCGCGATAGCACACTCTGGACATATCAACATAACCGCAGCAAATGACGTCAAACAAAATGTCGGTCAAGACGGCGTCCGGAACATCGGTAGGTCATCTGTATAGGTTTAACTGTTGCTTATACTTACTTTAACACTAGTCCATCTGCAGGAGAAATCGGCCTCTTGCCGAGCATAAGGGCGGGTGTGTACAAATCTGAACAAGTTCAACATGCCTCTGTCCCTGTGGTAACTCCTATCGTAATCAACCCCTAACCAAGAGAACAATATAAGTACGGACAGCACAGACCCAAGTCCTCAGACAACACCATGGTAGGTGTCTACTACTGGACAGATACTCTCACAATCGAGAAGAAAGCCTTCCCCAAACTATCACCGTATCGTCGTAAATTACGATCGTTTCGTACTTGGAAAGGAGTGTCAAATGACACTGTCAACCCCGTGCGTCTCAGCGAAGCGGGATTCTTTTACACCGGCCAAGAAGATCAAACATTGTGCTTTACATGCGCCGGAGGCCTTAAAGATTGGTCAGCGAATGATGATCCGTTACAGGAACATGCAAAATGGTTTCCTAAATGTAAATACGTAGTTGGTATAAGGGCTAAACAGGCCCAGATGGGGGTAGACATCTGTACAACAGACGATGAAGACTACTCGGACGATGACGGTGTAAACAATCAGGATGGTCGTACGCTGTGCAAGATTTGCTGTATCGATGAAATACAGGCTGCCCTTCTACCGTGCGGACATGTGTTTGCCTGCCTGGGGTGTGCATTGAACCTTCAAGAGTGTAGCATATGCAGAGTACAGACATCCGCTACGATAAGAGTATATCTATCGTAGCTAAGCCTAATGTAAATAATATTATGTGATCAATAAAATGAATTTGTTTACATGTGTTTGTACTTATTGTCGGAGAAAAAACGAAACTCCTTTAATAAAACAAACAATATAGGTAGAGGTCAACATGGGATAAGGTAATTAGTACTAGTGTCTTGATAATAGAGACGTATATTTACATTAATAATAATAAACAAAATTAAAAATTCAGTGTTAAATCTAATTACAATTGCTCTGCTATCGTTTTATACACATTACCGTTACAATCAGCTTGACAGGTCGCAACCCGCATGAGACACATTACTAGATATCTAGGTAATTAATATATCAACTCGGCCTCTAGACAAGTTTAACACTAGCTTAGACATATCTCTGTAAACTGTAAAAATTCCAATCATCTGGCGCAATTTAGGCTAAATATAACTTCGCAAAAATATGTAAACTCATGTCCTAGGTCTAATGCTAAATCTAGCGTGGTATTTCTAACAAAAATATAAACTGTCGTTAAAATCTGATTAGGGCAAAACACAGGCCCTTCTCCAAGGTGGCTTTACCTACGACCTGACTCGACGGTGTCTTTACCTATGGCCTGACTCCAAGGTAGCTTTACCTAAGACCTGACTTCGGGATGGTTTTACCTAAGTCCAGGGTGGATTTACCTAGGGCCTACCTGAAAAGTAGCTTTACCTTAGTTAGTATGCTGTAAATGATACAACATACCTAGACAATATGTGTAAAGGCCTTGACGGTTTCTATATAGATATTTTGGTAAGCGTTGGTAGCTATATGTATACTGTCTAAGACCTAGGGCCGGTGCCTTCACTAACCATAGCCCTTTTGACCTCGGTGTAAATGTTGGTTGATTAGCGTAAGTTTTTCAACGTTGATTGGCTGAAACGTTGATCTGGCCTTCACCAGCCATAGCCTATTTGAACTTGGTGTAAATGTTGTTCGTTTGAACTTCGCGTATGTTGGTCGGTTAAACTTAGCGTAAGACAGTTGTTTTAGTTGAAACGTTGGTTATTTGATCTAGCCTGCACTGGCCACAGCCTGTTTGAACACGGTATCAACATAGCCGCCATCTTGTTCTCCGCCCTGGATGACGTCATATTCGGTCCTAAGTTGTGCATCGGATACTATGTGTTAGCTTATATCACGCCACTCATCAGATGCTATGTGTTAGCCTATAGTCAAGCTATACATCGGGTGCTATATGATGAACATTAGCCAAGCTATGCAATGGATATTGTGTGTTACTTTGTATTCAAGCTTCTCATCGGAGACTATTTGTTAACTTGTAGTCAAGCTATGCATCGGATACTGTGTGTTACCCCTAGTCAAGCATTTCATCGGATACTATGTGATACGCATTAGCCTAGCTATGCAACGGGTACTGTGTGTTATCCATTAGCTAAGCTACGCATCGGATACTGTGTGTTAACCATAGTCAAACTAACCACTAGTTATCCACTAGCCTAGCTATGCTTTGGATACCATGTGTTAACCATTAGTCAATCTATACCTCGGATACTATGTGCTAGCCCTAGTCAGGCTATACATCGGGTACTATGTGTTAATCATTAGCCTAGATATGCAACAGGTACTATTTAATAACCATTAGCCAGACTATGCAATGATTATTATGTGTTAGTTTGTAATCAACCTACTCTACGGATACTATGAGATAAACCTTAGTCAATCTACTCATCGGATACTGTTTGTTAAACCCTAGTCAGCCCGGGCATCGGATATTTTGTGTTAACTTGTAGTCGATCTATGCATCGGATATTATTTGTTAGTTTGTAATCAACCTACTCATGTGATAATCATAGTCGAGCTATGCTTTGGATACTGTTTGTTAAACCATACTCAAGCTATGCATTGGGTACTACATGATGACCATTAGCCCGGCTATGCACTGGAGATTATGTGTTGGGCTATAGTCAAGCTACTTATCGGATACTATATGTTAACCCATAGTTAAAAATAACTATTAGTTAACCATTAGCCCAGCTATATGTTGGTCATTAGCCAAGCCATGCATTGGGTGTGTTAACCATTAGTCAGGCTACACATCAGATAATATGTGATATTCCATAGCCAGGTTCAGCATCGGCTACTATGTGCTAACCATTAGCGAGGCTATGCACCGGATATTATGTGTTGGGGCATACTCAAGCTACTTATCGGATACTATATGTTAACCCATCGTCAGGCTATGCATCGGATACTATGTGTTAATGATTAGTCTAGCTATGTATCAGGTATTATGTGGGCAAGTTGTAGTCAGGCTACTGTGTGATAACCATTAGCTAAACTATGAATTGGATATAATGTGTTATAATTTGTAGGCCCTTGTCTTCTTAGCATAATATGTGTGCAGGCTTACACACATGTTTGTTTAACGCAGTATGTAGGCCTAACATAGTATATACGCCTATCTATGATAGCATGGATATTGGCTTAGCGTAGTATTTATGTAGGTTTACAAGCATATTTGTTTAACAGCGTATATATGGCTATTTAGAGTATATTGCATGCTGGTTTAACATAGTATATACCAGGCTAGTGTTTCTTTCCAGCTGACTTTTGAAATGACATGTGTGACTATATCTAGACCATACATAATTGATAAGCCAATTTTGGGGAGTTTATGCTTATTTAGCGAGTCTATGTACCAGATATTATGTGTTGGGTCATACTATGTGTTAATGATTAGCCAAGCTATGTATCAGGTATTATGTGGTAATTTGTGGGCAGCTTGTAGGATAGTGTGTGATAACCATTAGCTAAACTATGCACTGGATATAATGTGTTATAATTTGTTGGCCCGTGTCTTCTTAGCATAATATCTATGCAGGCTTACACACATATATGTTTAACACATTATGTAGGCTTAACATAGTATGATAGCATGCATGTTGGCTTAGCATAGTATTTATTTGGTTTACACGCATATTTATTTACCACACTATATAGAGCAATCACGTATGCAGGCTTAGCATAGTATATAAGCCTATGTAGGATAGCATCCATGTTGGTTAGCATAGTATTTATGTGGGTTTACACGCATATCTGTTTAGCACAGTATGTAGGCTTAGCATATTATTTATGTAGGTTTACAAGCATATTTGTTTAACACACTATATAAGCTATAATTCATCCTGGCTTAACATATTATATAGGCCTATGTGGGTAACGGGGATATTTGCCTAATACAGGATGTATATAGGTTAACCTGCATATTGGTTTAACAGCGTATATATGGCTATTTTGAGTATATTGCATGCTGGTTTAACATAGTATATATGCCTATATTGGTTAGCACTGTGTGTATATTGGTTGCGTGACTTTTTTAAAATTATATTTTAATATTTGTTGACCGTCATGGGCGTGATATCTCATGCATTGGTGGCTATACCATATAGTACTTCCCATATTATACGGTTGCTTGCCCGAGGCTCTACCTGATGGAAGGGCTTTACCTTACATAGAAGAGGTGTAAATGTGTGTGTCAGGCGCAGATCATAAAGGTTTTAACCAGTGGTTTACCGACATAGCAGGCCTATGTATGGATTCATGTATGTCGGCTTAGCATAGAGTGTATGTAGGCTTACATGCATATTTGTTTAACACATTATGTGTACTATCATGTATGTAGGCTTAACGTGGTATATACGCCTATGTATGATAGCTTGAATGTTGGCTTAGCATCGTTTAAGGATCGTTTATATCATATATTTATTCACGTTTTGTGATAGGCCTCATTATTAGTGTTTCTCCATATATACCTTTATATCTAGATACATTTACAGCTATAGGATATATCCATTGAGGCTATTTGATTATTTACACTGATTTCTGATTATATATGTAGGCCTTGGTATGCCGACAGTACATAATAAATCGATACAGTAATCACAACGACACAGCTGTGAGGGTTTTTATGCCTGCTATAGAGGTCACCGGCTGCCTTTGCGGTTTTAAGATAATGCGTTATCTCTGCAAGTCTGTACATGTCTAGCACACGGTCAAGCGTATTCCCTGAAACGACAGGGCTTTGTTGCTTTGTTTATTATTATTTTGTAGCATAGACAATCATAACCCCTTGCCCTGCATCATCCAATTTATTTAAGGTAGAACACTCTAGTTAGGGTAAGCCTACTACTTGCCTAGAGTCGCTCGAACAAGGATACGTCGTCAAATATATTAAATCTTTACGTGGGCTTGATAGGTTATGCATTGGTAGATGTACCCTATAGTACCTCCCATATTATACGGTTGCCAGGATCAACCTGATAGAAGAGGTGAAAATAGCTCAGGTCATACCGGCTTTGGCCTGTGTTTACAGACATAGTAGGCCCATGTATGTTGGCCTAGCATAGTATGTATGTAGGCTTGCATGTGTATTTGTTTTAACACATTATGTGGGCCATCATATATATATTGGCTTAACATGGTATATAAGCCTTCACGTCTTACAGCGACCGTTTGCGTTGTATTGCGTAAGCCTACCAGGCCCTTGTGGGTGAGCGTTTAGTTGGAGCGTTGGTCGTTTGATCTAACCGATCATTTTTTGACGCTTTCATTTGATAACCACCCCACAGGATGCCGGATTCCTGGGTTACCTAGGATGGCTTTTACCCGAGACCATGTTTCGTGTTAGCTTTACGCGCTCCTAGGCGGTGTTACCTCAAGCGCGGGTTCGGGAGTGACTTTTACCTAGGACACCGATCATTTTTGGCAATCTGAATACAACCCCCTGGTGGACCCGCCCCCACAGCGGTCTATAATGGACTTTAGCCATACCATATACAGTCATTTGATCCAGCCGATCGATTTTTGGCAATTTCATATTTTATTTAAAAACTACCCCTAGGTGAAACCATCCCCGCAACGGTCCAAAAAGGACTCTACACGTATCCCATACTGTCTGTTGATCCAACCGATCGATTTTTGGCAATTTAATATTTTATTCAAAAACTACCCCTAGGTGAAACTACCCCTACCGTGGCTATAAAGGACTCTAAACACACCCCATCAGTCAAGGCAAGTTTTTCCAAAATTTTTTTGAAAACTGCCCCCACCCCAATCCACCCCCGGAGCTACCCCCGAAGATGGTCCTGAACGTAGCTGAGGTCACCCCCCACACGTAGGTTAGGTTAGGTTGGATCCATTTTGGCTAGCTTAGGTCAGCGGGTTAGAATTAAATTTCTTCGAAAAACTACCCCCTACCCCTCTAAACGTGGTCAAACCCACCCCCAAGGCTAGGATCAAGGTCGCGACGACCTCCAGCATCATCCAAAACTACCCCTATAGTCCTAGGTTACGTACAGGCCGAGTTAGGGGTAGTTGTCCCAGACTGCCGACATATCTACTAACATTGAGATATTTTTTTTCTATCCAAATGTCTCCCTTTTAAGTATTTTCATTATATATATATATATATATATATATATATATATATATATATATATATATATATATATATAGATATATCTATATATATATATATATACATATATAAATTTATTTAAATTTATATGGATATTGGCATTTATTTTTCCTTTGTGTGTAAAGTTCACTCTTTCTTTCATTACAGTATATTTAAGACTACCAAAACTCAGTACGTACAAATAATAGTAAAATAAACATTGTATGCATACTATATGATATTATTATGGTATTACAAAGCAATTATTTATGTATTACTAATCGTTGGTAACGCGAAAATGCACGTATCAAAGAAAAGTTCGTGTATATGTGTGTGTGTGTGTGTGTGTGTGAGTGTGTGTTGCAACGTCCCCCCCACCATCCTCTGCCTTACCGTTTGCTGTTTGTTATATCCTTTCTTGCAGAATACCAAAATTTTATTGTTTACAAGAGAACTTATTCATAAACAACCAAAAATCTCCCTATCACCCTGCTTGTAAAACCGTGCTAAACTCCCTGAGTTAAGTGTATGTTTCCCGCTCGTAGGGCCAAGCCCACAGCAAGCCTATTCCCGCTGACTACTATTTAAAATACGTATAAACTCTCCCAAATTAGTTTATCAATTTTGTATGGTCTAGGTATAGTCACACATGTCATTTTAATAGTCAGCTGGAAAGAAACACATTTAAAGTAATACACAAAATAATCACAGAGTCTTACCACCTGATGATGATCTGCAGAGACAGCAAGGGAACGTGCAAAATATGATTGTGTTTAAAATTACCTATTTTAAAAGGCTCCTGTGTCCTTTTAAGCACAATCTGCCAGTAGATAAATCTCTGGACTTTTATACAAAAAACCAACTAATCTTTAGACTAGCTCATGAAGTTAGTAGAGAGAAACTCTTTAAAAACATTAGGCTTTATCTATTATCATTTAATGAAATTTAATTAAATTTGTTTACTGATTTAATAATCATTTTCATATTAGTTGGAAAAAGCTAAACAGTTTTTATTGATTATTTGACACAGGATGAAATGCAAATACTGTTGATTTTTATAACATATTTAATTCTATCTATTTAAATAAAAAAGAAAATTTATCCTTTTAAGTACAACACAATTATATTAACAAAACAATTCACTAAGTAACTTGTTGTTTCTTATGCTTTAAAAACTTATGATTTGCATATAGATTGATTACATTGACATAAACATAAAATTATTTTCCAAATTACACATAATAAAAATTTATCTCCTACATTGAATTGGTAAATTCGTATTTTATGAAATTTAATTTTTAAATTTATAATATTCGGAAAATTCTCATTCCCTTTAAAATAAATGGCTTATGGCCAAAAACCCTTTGTAAGATTAATATTCATTATTTTAAATATTCTGATCACATAAATTCATTTTATTTAGCATACAATTTATTAAAATTTTATAAAGAGTGAAGTCATTGTTTTAGCTTGCAGATTTGTTTGAATTTAATAAAATTAACTAACTAAATTTGACGTGACTGGTATCGAATAAAGAAAATGACTTGCCAAAGATGTTCCTGCCGGTCCTTGGAGTCCCTCGTCTGGATTCCCTGGTCCTTGGACATCGGAAGTCGCCATCCCTGGTTCGTCGGTGGTGGTTTCCCTCTATTCCAGCGTCCTGGAGGCTGAGTCTGGAGCCTTCATCCTTTGGTAGTCCTGGATGTTGAAAGCGCTGAGGCTTTGGTCCATCTGGCCTGGTGACGGTCCTACTCGCGGTCCAGCATAGCGTCCCGCGGCACCTCGTGTTAAAAATTTATTTCAGACTGTCTCTAAAGTCTTAGAGACCTAGTATATATAGCGGTGAATTTAACCTACCTCACCCCGCCTGCAATGCTTGCTATCTCTCGATTTATTCCTTGTACAGGCAAGTCGGGCAACGAATCTGTTTTAGCTTGCAGAGTTTGATTATTATTTTTGGAACACTGAAAAATGTCTATTTTATTTAAACTGCTGTAACTTTTTTGTTTCTTAAGTTTTTTGAATTTTGTTTTCTCTAATGTTCATTCTGGCTCATTCTGGTTCTTTGAAAATGTCGATGAAAGTTCTACGTGGTTTGGTTCTTAAGATACCTTTTTTAAGCACTTAGAAAGTTTTCGCCTCACTCCCGATGCTCAAATTTAGTTAGTTATTACAAATTTATTTTATAACATTTTTTAATTTAGCTGAACTATTCTATTTAAGGTTTTATTTAATTTTTCACTCTTTATTATTTTTATAATTCCCTACTTGATTAATTTAAAAACAACTTTATTTCTTAAAAACAGGAAATTATTTATTTCCTATTAGCCACGGTATCTTAGACCGTTGCAAGTTCCCCGCTAGAGTGGTCAAAAATGTTTCAACTTTATTAAAATATTTTTTACCAATTCCTTATCTTACTCCTACTTAAACTATCTTATTCTATTACAAATATTTCCTTATTATTAATCTCTTGTCTCTTGCTAAGTTTCCAATCTGAAACACTTCAAACACAAGTCATTAGCAATTTATTAGTCACTTCTGTCTATACCAAATTATATTTCGTCAATTGACACATTGTTCACCACACTAATGGCTGTCATTTCATTTATCTATTTACCACGTCAATTTCATTTATATTAGTTATGGCTTTAAAAACAATGACTTCATAACAAGCCTACTTGCAATTAAAAACCTAACTAATTCTACCATTTTATATTTGAAACATAATCCTTTTATATCTTAAGTATTACGTGTTATTATTTTGTCAGCTGTGGAAGTACAGTTTATCTAGCCGGGTTTGTTTATTTTCCCATAAACCTTTCCTTGTCGTACCGGCTAACTGTTACGTGAATTCCACATTCCATTCTACCTGGTAAGGTCAATGAGCTGACTTGTAAACGTTCTAATAAAGTACAACAACAATTCGACTTATCATGTTAAAACGTAACGACCCTTGCCTTCAAATTCTCTAGTTTTATATCATACAGTTTATAAAACTGGCTTGTGTCTAGATTATCGAAGTCCACTTGATAAATCCCCGTTGCTTCTGCTATTAATGCAAAGTTTCTATTGTTGCGACCTTGATCGTCAGTACACAAGTTTTCTTGTTTTATATTGTCCAGTCAAAGTCTGATCTAACGACCCACTATTTCATGCACACAAATTTCTTGTTTCATTTTGCAAGGTCTGATAGCGTATTTGTTGTACAAGTTACTAAAGTTCGCCTGCTTCTTGATTTAACCGGCTTGTTGACTTAAGCAGTGGAGGTAGCTCGCCAATGTTTGCTCAATACTCACAGACTTCCTGAATAATACTTTGTAATATTGGTTCAGTTATTAAATAGTTTGTTTGACATTTGGCTTTACAATTGTCCCTTTACAGATAAGTAGCTAATTTTAAAGTCTAGATTTGGCCTTATTCAACTACTGCTTATTCTTGTTTTTACTTTAAATCAGTTTGTTAATCATTCTGACAATTTTATTCCTGCCTAATTTCGCTTATCGCTCGCGTACTGGTTCTATTATTGAAGCAATATTCTAATTTGGCATTTCCGTATTTTTTGGTTCATGATAAGTGTAAAGTTCACATTTTAGAATCCCTTTACTTGTCATAAAACCTTTTAATGCCTTTAATGTCATATACAACTTTACAGAATACATTATGAGATATTTTATAATTGTTAAAACAACTAATTTGATTAATTACTTGTAACCAATCAGGTTATTGTTCCTGAGTTTGCCTCATATCCCGTAAACATTTCCCGTTACACATTTTTGGAATTTCAGTAGGACATCCTATTTACTTTGTCCTGCTTTAACTACATTTAGGCCCTTTTGCCCTCTACTATTCTGGTAAGTCCGGCTTATTTTGTTGCAAGGAATGTTTTATGAAATCGTTCCCCGCCCATCCACCGGATATTTCATTGTGCGGCCGTGTTTACAAACACTAGTGCCTAATCTTGAGCTCTTGTTTACATTTGTTCGACTTGCTGGGTCTTTCATTCAAAACATCTGAATACTTTATTATTAACTGTTGTAACCTAGACAATTCTAGTTTATTTAAAGTACAGCGGTTATTATTGGTACTGCCTATCTTAATATCATTCAGTTTAAAATATTTTTTAATCGTCCTGTAATTTTTTACGGCGCTTTGCGTTACGCCATTGTGCATAACACCTGTATTTTATTTTTGTTTTCAATTTATTGTTACTTGGTTTATTTTGGTAATCTTGATACTTCTGAGATTTACCTTTAAATTTATTTTTAGCGAACACATTGGACTTTGTTTCCAAACAAGATTGATTAGAATTAAAATGCTTCGGAATTCCTGTTAAGTCTAACTGATTAGTCTCCCGACAATTAGGTCTTTCCCTAACTTGTTGGAATTTTAATTGTTTCGGCTTGTAGCCATTTTAATTTAATTCGTCGAACCCTCCCTCGTCATTATTTAATTTGTTTGTTGTAGGTTTGGTTAACCCATTTTTTGCTTTGTTTAATCCCGTTAGCTTACTTGATTCCGGTCTTTCACAGCTTAATAATTCGATCTCCCTTGAATTTTCGCACTATTTGGTAATCTCATTTGTAACTTTTGTCGTTGACAATTGTTTTAATTTTATTGTTTGTTCCCCGCTTGTATCGTTGGAACATATTAAATTTTTAGTTATATTTTTGTTTACAGTCTGTTTACATTCTAGTTTGTCACCACCTAACTCGCACAAGGACCCATCTTCCTGACCCTTGCCCGTGAACAGCCCCGTCTGCTCGCTATCCACTATCGGACCCTCCAATGTCGGCTCTTCAGGTGTTAATTTGCCGTCGTTAATTGGTCCGCCTATAACAGGCGATTTTATTATATTTACTTTCTGTTCCCCGCTTGTATCGTCGGAACATAATATATTTTTGTTAATATTTTTGTTTATTACTTTATTAAACTTATTACATCCTATCTCTTGTCTTATATTATCTTTGTTATTATTTGATACAAGAAACTCCTGGTGCAGCAGATATCCATCAATCTCATACGCCATAAATGATCTCTCCATGTTTATTCGGGCTTTTAACGCACACAAAGTATTTGCTCCCAAGATGAGGTCAACCCGTAGATTGTCCACTATCAAGAAAACAAATTCCTTTGTGTGTCCGTTTAATGTTAGAGGTAGCATCGTTTGTAATTTGACTCGTTTACAGGTTGACCCTAATGCTGTGACTATCGCTACGTTAGCTATAGGTAGCTCATAGAATAAATTCCCGTTTTGTTTCAGCGCTATGTATTTTTCTGTTTTAATCACAGACATTTGGGCACCTGTATCAACTTGGGCAATTAACTTATGGTCTTTAATTTCGCACTCTATCACTGGACACTGGTCTACATTCTCCAGTTTTACAACCGAGTCAATTCCTTCCTCTAACAAATCGTCCCTAATAGACATGGAAAAACCACCTAGGCTGATCTTATTATGATGGTAAACCGGCTTTTCCTTCGGTCTCTCGCTCTGAATTATTTTTGACTTCTTATTGCCTCGGATCTCTAACCTGGTTAACGTATCTCCCTGATTGTTGCCAGAGATCCTCATATTTAGTTTTTTGGCTTCTGGTCGCTTGGTCCGGGGATAGGCGATTTAGGATGAGGGTTTTTAGGATACTTGGTGTTTTGGTATTTTGCGGTATCACCATGGGACCTTGGGTTAGGGTTAGGTTGTTGGTTTGGAGCATCCTGCCTCTGTTGACTTCTTTGAGCGTTCCCATTACCATTTCTATTGTCAGTAACGCTGTCTAGCTGTTGTAGGAAAACTATTGCTTGTTTGATATTACTTGTGGGGTTCCCCACACTAGCTAGCTGAACGTTACTCCCAAAATGTTTCATCAACATGAAAATTAGATGGTTCTCTTTGATTATCGGGTCTAAGTTTTTCGCCCTGTTTACCATCATAATAAAATACTCTGCCATAGAGTATGGTCCATTATTATGGTAGCGCCCTTGATTTATTTGCCTGCGTATCCTATCCTGCTGGCGATAACTCCAGAAATGCTCCGTGAATTCATGCTTGAATTCAGAATAAGTTTCTGTGTTGTTCTTGATGGCTTTCCACCATGCATCCGCTGCCCCTTTCAAATACCGCTCTACAATCCTTAATTTTGCAGTCTCGTCCATAGTATTGTCTATCTCGGAAAATAGGTTTTCTATTTCCCTTAGGAATGTCATTGGATCTTCTTTGTCATTCCCCCAGAACTCAATCCTACGGTACGTAGCCTCCCCGTCCCTGTCTATTACCCTTGGTAAGCAAACTTGTGTTACTATTCCTGCTCCAGCTGTTTGCTTTACTTTTGCAACTTGTTGTTTTACTGTTTTAATGTCCTCTTGGATATTCTGTACTTATTCATTTAATTTAGCCGTTTTTGTTTCCGTTTTAGTTTTTAGTCTCTCTATTTCCGTCTCATGTTCGTTTAACTCTTCGTATATGTGATTTGTCTTAGTCTCATTTTCTTTTTGGTAGTCATCGAATTTTAACTGGAAAGCCTCCCATAACCGTTGTCTTTCCATTTTCTCTTCGGCTTTTTCCTTCTCTCTCATTTGTCTCTCTTCCTCTCTCAATCGTTTCTCTTCCACCTTCTCTTTCTCTCTCAATTGTTTCTCTTCCTCTCTCCATCGTTTTTCTTCCGCCTTCTCTTTCTCTCTCAATTGTTTCTCTTCCTCTCTCCATTGTTTTTCTTTGTCTTCTCTCTCCTTCTCCCTTTGTTTTGCTTCCTCCCTCAATCGTTTCTCTTCCGCCTTCTCTTTCTCTCTCAATTGTTTCTCTTTCCTTCGCCCTTTGTTCTGCTTCCTCCCTCAATCGTTTCTCTTCCGCCTTCTCTTTCTCTCTCAATTGTCTCTCTTCCTCTCTTAATCGTTTCTCTTCCGCCTTCTCTTTCTCTCTCAATTGTTTCTCTTCCTCTCTCAATCGTTTCGCTTCCGCCTTCTCTTTCTCTCGCTCTTCTTTATCTTTTTCTTCTCTTGCCTTGAAAAAGGCCATCAATTTATCCATCTCGGATTTAGACATTTTGATTTAAGATTTATTATTCAATTAATTATTTATGCACTTATTCCTTTCCTTTTTGATTTGCTTTAGGCCAGATGGTTCCTACCCGCTCTTTCGTTTAAATCTTTATTCAAATTCAGTTATTTGTTTATTTTATTTTTATTTGTACGCTCTTGGATTCGTTCAATTTATATTATTATTTAAAAATTTAATTGCATTATTTAAAACATTCTGACTTCACTTATTTAAACAATCTCGATTTATTTCTATAATTTAACTATTTAATCTTGATATAGGGAACCTGTTCAAAGTCCCTACCGTTCGGGCGCCAATTTTGCAACGTCCCCCCCACCATCCTCTGCCTTACCGTTTGCTGTTTGTTATATCCTTTCTTGCAGAATACCAAAATTTTATTGTTTACAAGAGAACTTATTCATAAACAACCAAAAATCTGCCTATCACCCTGCTTGTAAAACCGTGCTAAACTCCCTGAGTTAAGTGTATGTTTCCCGCTCGTAGGGCCAAGCCCACAGCAAGCCTATTCCCGCTGACTACTATTTAAAATACGTATAAACTCTCCCAAATTAGTTTATCAATTGTGTATGGTCTAGGTATAGTCACACATGTCATTTTAATAGTCAGCTGGAAAGAAACACATTTAAAGTAATACACAAAATAATCACAGAGTCTTACCACCTGATGATGATCTGCAGAGACAGCAAGGGATCGTGCAAAATATGATTGTGTTTAAAATTACCTATTTTAAAAGGCTCCTGTGTCCTTTTAAGCACAATCTGCCAGTAGATAAATCTCTGGACTTTTATACAAAAAACCAACTAATCTTTAGACTAGCTCATGAAGTTAGTAGAGAGAAACTCTTTAAAAACATTAGGCTTTATCTATTATCATTTAATGAAATTTAATTAAATTTGTTTACTGATTTAATAATCATTTTCATATTAGTTGGAAAAAGCTAAACAGTTTTTATTGATTATTTGACACAGGATGAAATGCAAATACTGTTGATTTTTATAACATATTTAATTCTATCTATTTAAATAAAAAAGAAAATTTATCCTTTTAAGTACAACACAATTATATTAACAAAACAATTCACTAAGTAACTTGTTGTTTCTTATGCTTTAAAAACTTATGATTTGCATATAGATTGATTACATTGACATAAACATAAAATTATTTTCCAAATTACACATAATACAAATTTATCTCCTACATTGAATTGGTAAATTCGTATTTTATGACATTTAATTTTTAAATTTATAATATTCGAAAAATTCTCATTCCCTTTAAAATAAATGGCTTATGGCCAAAAACCCTTTGTAAGTTTAATATTCATTATTTTAAATATTCTGATCACATGAATTCATTTTATTTAGCATACAATTTATTAAAATTTTATAAAGAGTGAAGTCATTGTTTTAGCTTGCAGATTTGTTTGAATTTAATAAAATTAACTAACTAAATTTGACGTGACTGGTATCGAATAAAGAAAATGACTTGCCAAAGACGTTCCTGCCGGTCCTTGGAGTCCCTCGTCTGGATTCCCTGGTCCTTGGACATCGGAAGTCGCCATCCCTGGTTCGTCGGTGGTGGTTTCCCTCTATTCCAGCGTTCTGGAGGCTGAGTCTGGAGCCTTCATCCTTTGGTAGTCCTGGATGTTGAAAGCGCTGAGGTTTTCTTCCATCTGGCCTGGTGACGGTCCTACTCGCGGTCCAGCATAGCGTCCCGCGGCACCTCGTGTTAAAAATTTATTTCAGACTGTCTCTAAAGTCTTAGAGACCTAGTATATATAGCGGTGAATTTAACCTACCTCACCCCGCCTGCAATGCTTGCTATCTCTCGATTTATTCCTTGTACAGGCAAGTCGGGCAACGAATCTGTTTTAGCTTGCAGAGTTTGATTATTATTTTTGGAACACTGAAAAATGTCTATTTTATTTAAACTGCTGTAACGTTTTTGTTTCTTAAGTTTTTTGAATTTTGTTTTCTCTAATGTTCATTCTGGCTCATTCTGGTTCTTTGAAAATGTCGATGAAAGTTCTACGTGGTTTGGTTCTTAAGATACCTTTTTTAAGCACTTAGAAAGTTTTCGCCTCACTCCCGATGCTCAAATTTAGTTAGTTATTACAAATTTATTTTATAACATTTTTTAATTTAGCTGAACTATTCTATTTAAGGTTTTATTTAATTTTTCACTCTTTATTATTTGTATAATTCCCTACTTGATTAATTTAAAAACAACTTTATTTCTTAAAAACAGGAAATTATTTATTTCCTATTTGCCACGGTATCTTAGACCGTTGCAGTGTGTGTGTGTGTGTGTGTGTGTGTGTGTGTGTGTGTGTGTGTGTGTGTGTGTGTGTGTGTGTGTGTGTGTGTGTTTATTGCTATTATCAATTCAAGATATAAAGTCATATTATGTACCGTATAATATAGTGTTACTATGAGACAAATTTATTTCTTGTAATTTAAATTGTGAATTAAAACGGATTCATTTTCAAATTTAATAGCTTTTAGCAGTCTACAGCGAATATACATAAAATATGCTCTATTTATATAAAACGTAAGATTTAGGCAAACAAATAAATGCCGCTTTCACAAACATAAATACACCTATTTGTATCTTAGTACTTTTAATCAATTAGGCAGACTTACGGGCCTAATTTGGTCTATTTGTCAGGAAGGTTGATACTTGTCATATTACTAGACTTACATTCATGATTTTATGTAAAACAATCCACCCCTGAAGTCAACATTTGTTCATCAGTTGGTAGGGAACTAATAATTTTGAGAACACAAAACACCGATGGTTTGAATTTGAAAGTTGTAGGACCCACCGTTTTGAAGGTATCGATTTTTAACCCTCTATCTATAAGCAATGATCTCTATCCTTTACGTGATATTTTATTTGCAGATGGAGTTATATACCACTAACAGAGTCTATCCGAACCGCACAGTAATAGCGTCTGGGTTTCCAACACAGAAATCCTTACCCAAGGGCAGAAGTGCTTTAGTTCGAATCCAAGTGTCTACTCGATGTTCAAGAACTGACGTTAGAAGTTAGTAAGTTTTGTAAACAATTAAAATTTATGAGAAGAGCAGAAATCCAGGAATAGGTATAGTCGGAGGCGTGTGGTAAAAGCTGAGTGGTGGAATGATAAAAAGGCAAAACTTTAAGGTGTGAAAGTGTGAAACCTCGCTTCACAAATGATTAACCAAAGACAAACGTTAATTCCAAAGGTGCTACTAATTCTAATAATTTTTTAGTAATATAACAGAATTAAGTGAAACAAAATTAATAATTCTAATATAAAACTATTCTTAAAAATAAAATATAATAAAATAAATAGAATTAAATGCATATCGCAAAATAGCATAGGAGAATCTTAATGCTGAAATAGAAGTTATTAATTGGTTACGCTAATAATCATGCGCTACAAAATTAATGTCGTTATAGATGAATTATAAGCAACGTTTTTAGGTAATAGAACAACCTCAGTATTTGGAAAATATATATGTGTTTTATTAATCTCACGTACAGTTGGGTGGCAAAAACTCATTAGAGACAAAATCTAGTGACTACTAGTGACATACATAGGTAGTTTCTAACCATTTCCTTACTATACCTGATTGACCAATACCGCATAGGGGATTTTTGGTCCTTATATATGAATAAGTGAGGTTATCAAGGACCGTATCACCTGCAATTAAAATTAACATTTTTATACTATTATCTAAAAAAAATAATTAACCGACCAAATCAATAGTATCCGCAATTCCTAATTATATCTAAATCGTTTTTATTAAAATACATGCTTTCAAAACCAGAAAAATCTAATTAAAAACAATTTCTGTTTACCCTACAGAACGTATGGAAAGATTTTTAAACTTCTTAAATAGCCCTTAAATAGGATGTGAAAGGTGTTGTAAACCTTAAACATATGATTTTAGTTTTTTTGGTAAATTGGGACTGAATTTCGGTTAAACCTGAATTACATATTATCGCTATTTTCAGGTGGAATGTATGCAATTTAAGTATTACATAGAGTTTTATAATAAATTGACATAATATAAATTTTATAGAAAAAGTATTAATACAATGTGCTTTCAAAAACAATTTGAAAATTATTTTTGTTACACATGATGACTGCGTATGAAAGTAAAAAATGTATTATTATGTAACAAACTAGTTGGACCATGGCTTTTCGTTAATTTATTACCGTAGGTTATTGAAAGCTAAAAAATAATTGCATTTTTCAAGGTATGGCATATTACTTGAAGTCGGCTGAGTCCCGTAAATTCACTTTGATTTCGTAATGCTAGTTGAAGTACGAGTTAAATTTAAATTAAAAGATTATTTCATGGCTCTAGCCGGAGAAACGAATATGTTACAATTTAATTTGAAGTATACATTGCAAAATAAAGTACAAGAAACACATTCCTCGAGCCAACAATTAGGAGTCCTAGAAGGAAGCAGGAAGCAAACAAGGTTGCTTTTTAAACGTGATTTTACGACATTTAAAACAAGGTTGGCCTAAATACGTATTCCTGTGACCTATTAACGAAATGACTATTAAAATGTTCCGATATCACCTAAAGATTTTATACTCAATAAAATGGTTTATATCCTGAGCTAATCGTCCCTTTCGTAAGTGGTTGCGTTTTGTATTCACACCCTGGAATATATTTTGCCATACATATTTGATCATTCTCTTTATCCTACGACCTCTTTGTTGCTGTGTTTCTTTATCCTTTTCTTGGGTAGAGTGGTCCTCTTGCGTAAGTTTGTAGGTGGAGTTGGTAGGAGTTTGTAAAAATCTATAGATCACATCTGTCGACATGAACAAAGAATGTGAGTGTAAGCTTGGGGTTTCCTTATCGCGGATAGTTCGAATAGCGACAGAAATCACGTAGACATCTTCTGGTAGCAATCTCATCAACGGATTTAGAACGAAATACTAGGATGTCAACGGAAATTTAAATTTTCTAAATATTTTAAACTTTTTTCTCTGATAATATTCATATAATCTACAATAAAATACCTTCTACCTTGAAAAACGTAAAAAGAAAAAACACTCTAATCATTATTATTAATCATTGTTAGATCATTATTCTATTTTATTTGTTCATTTATTCATAGTAAACCCACGACAAATCAAACTGAATAAGCCTTAAACATATTGAAATCCCTTTATCTCTTTAACCTCCATGAAAAGGTGTGAGATAAAACTTCGAATCTGACGAACTATTTGTTGCTCGGCTGGATAAGGTTTTAAAGAGTAGAAACTAATAATGTTCTGCTGATGAGTAAGCCACCGACAGTGAGGAAAGGGAGTCTCTTCCATCAGGTTGCGAGCCAGAAATATGATCTACATAATTTTTACAATGATTTGCGACACCTTTGCTCTATTATAAATCAGTGATCCCTTGCTATAGAACAATAGGTTTAAATATATAGACAGTTCAATACCTTTCCAATTTGTTCTCTTACGCGCTGTTGCTGATAAATTACTTTATTTGAGAAGCTGTATCAAGTTATAAAACATGAAGTCTTTTTTGAAGGAAAGGAATCTATATTTTAAATGCTGCAAAACATTGACAATTAAAACTCTGAACAATTTATTTAATGACCAAACACAATCTTACCTTGAAAAAACAAATTCAAAATTTCAAAATGTGTATTTCTTTAGGAAATGATATATTTTTTTGTATTAATAGAAACTGAATTACAGATAAAGACTTAAAATTGTTGGTTATAAAATAATAATAATTGTTACAATATACACGGCACTGACGATTTCTACTCAATAATATCTGAGAAAAATGGTTTTCGGACTCCTCTTTGTTTCAGAGTTTATATCAACGAGCCATTTAAAACACGTTTGCTCTTTGGTGAACGCCGACCAAATCGTTATGTCCATAAAAAACAGCATGAGGCTCATTATTTTCAACGTAGATCAGTGACCAGTATGAAAGGAATTGCATATTCCACTAGCTTATCATGAAATATAGTAAATCACATTAGTTTAAAATAATAGTATTAAAAGATTATGCGCGTCTGTAGGCCTACTTTATATCATTCTTACAGAAACAATCTCTGTATAAGTTTTATATAAAATTGTACGAATATAATTACCATAAACAAACTCAATTGTCTTAAATCCTAAACATATCATGTTTTTTTAAAACTGCAGTTTGTGTGATTCGTCTGAATCTTAAATACTATCGTAATTAGAGGTATTTTTCCACTCTATACAATTCATCAGTCCGTTTAAGATAGAACTTACTAAATGTTACTCTTGAATTACCGCTTTATAAATCTGACAATACGTATCATTTTATTAACACTATTCAATATAGACACTTCAATATAGTCAATATGTAGTAGTAGAACTCCATGCTACTTATAAGTTTGAGAATGCCGGTACTCAGCGAAAACCTTTACTTATGTAGCTTAGTGAAAATGTATCAAGTAAAATAGAAAAATATATATCCTTAATTATGAAAGAGTTATTTAACCATATATAGAACTATTAACCATATATAAATAAATAAATATATATATATATATATATATATATATATATATATATATATATATATATTAATTACGTAAATAACTGCTTCAAGATCAATGCAGTATTCTCATCAGAAATTAACTTTAAAAAATATTCTTCAGACTAAGTATTTGCAGTTATAATTGTGAAACATGATTTAATTAAGATAAGAGATACAATTTGCATTTCAGTGACTTGAACAAAGTAAGGTATTTATAGAGTTCAAGAGAGGAATGCGGGAGATAAATAGAAATGGGCCATAATATTATATTCGTCTAATAAAAGTGTATTACAAATTAACAGTAAAATGAACTTGAGTCGGACATGAGGTACCTTGCGATTGATGATAACAGCCGTTATCTGACAACTTAAAAATATACAGAGGTAAAACCCAATAAAAAAGCTTCGTTGGCAATAATTGTTTTCTCGAATAAGGAAGTACTAATTAGGTACATACAAATTATTAAGAAAGCTTCTTTTATTAATTCCAACAAAATTATATTCCATATGAGGAAATAAATAAAATGATTATGAGAGAATTTATTGGAATTTAAATAAAAAAATTAAAAGTTATTCTCATTTTTCGAATTACTGAATAATTTTATCCAAGTGTTGGAAATATAAACTTTGAAATAATGTTTTTCGTTTGTAAATTAAAGTTATTTTATTTAATTTTCAAACTAGGTATAACACGTGTAAATCACCACTTGTTGATTCCGTCTTCGCGTGAGCTACTAGTAATCACTAAACACTTTTTTAATGTTTTAAACTTGCCTATAATAGCACTTACTTTGCTTGTTGAGGACGGCCGTTTCGGGAGATGTGTCCATTTGTCAACTCAGACCGTAACTCTGCAAGCTTAAAACATTTAAAAAGTGTTTAGTAGGTATAAATCAAATAAAAACATGTTTTCTGGAATCACCTATTGCGTATAAAGTATGCTTTATACAGTATGATTATATATATTACCCATTTCACAGTAACTAAGAATTATATATTATTCAAATTGAATATCTAAATATGTTTTATCCTTAACCATGGATTTCCAGGTATCAGGCATAAACTTGAAACTTCAATTGAAAAAGTGTTCCATAGAAAAGTTTAATTATGCCGTCATATATCGTGTATAAACATAATAAATTAAATATATACGAGTATAATTTTTGAATTGCCTTACCCTTTATACGTTTTTTATTTCCAAAGTTTCATTTCTTATAACATATTTTGTCTGCAAAACAATAAGAGTCTATGGAATTTGCTTTAAGCCAATTAGTTCGACAATATATTTATCAATGTCAATGTCCCCTCAGTATTTAAGTTATAGTTTGATAAATTTGTATATAGAACTTTATCCATTTCCTGCTATTGGCGAGAATGCTACGTCGTTACGTCTCAAGCCTGATAAATATTTCTCTAAGCTAACACTGGATATAATCCGGTCTATTTCTGATTCTGAGGACAGAATCTGTCTTCGGCTTTGTCTACACAATAATTGTTCACAATTAAACGTTACACGTAACTTGAAGTACGTAATAAATATATCGGTGAAAGTAACAAAGTGTCCGAATGGTCTTTTGATTTTTATTGTGAAAAGATCTCAGTCTTTAGTTGCTCTATGTCCCACAGTCTGCGAGATAACCAAGTGCACTGGTACTTTAAATTTCCGAGAGCAAGCAAAGAGTATTTCTATGTTTACTTTGTGGTTGCTTTTTGTTTAATTTTTTAAAATTCGTGCACTTACGTACATTGCTACATGTATCAGGACCACGGGAACAAAACATTGAAAGCAACGTTTACATGTATTTCGGATCAGGTAGTAAAAGTGTGGATAAAATCATTTCTTTTGTATTAGATGGAAAGTTTTTATCGTTTCGAATATGTTCTACTTTTCTTAAAATAGTTCGAAAATACTATAAAATCTACGAAGATACTCCGTAGGAAAATTTTATTTTATATTTGTTATGATTATTTTAATGCAAGTTGAACAAAAAATTATTATAAAAAATAGGCTATACGTTTTTAATAATGCAAAAGTATAGATATGAAAACCAAAAACTTAGATATTACCATCATGAAGAAATTATTAAAACGTATATTGAGTGTAATGTTTTTATTGCTTATAAACCTAAAATTTAAATAAACGAGAACAGGTTAATTTTCATTAATTATTAACGTAGAGAAAACCTAAAAAAGTTATTAGAACATGTTTGTAAAAAGCAGGTAGTTTAAAGTTGAGAGAGGTTGTTTTCATTAATCCAGGTTTTAAGGTTATTTCCAATAGTAATATAACGTGCATTACCATTTAAAACAATATTAGATACTAATAATTGGATTAGATATTAAGTAAAATATTTATTCAATTGAAATCACTCTTAAGGACTACTTAATTTCGAGTATTTAGATACTGAAACTAATTTGACAACAATATCCAACCATTCAAGCTTGTATAATACATAATGTCTTCCTCTGTTTTCAATCAGAACCAATCGAATTCTGAGTGTGTTTAATTTGTCTGTAGTATTGAAGTATGCCGTTAGGACGTAGTGAGGCTAAAGGTTCTTTGACAAAATACAATGTAATAGCAATATACGAGATAAAAATTAGATTTAGAGAGATAGTGGCTACACTGACTAGGATATTCCCTACATTTTCATTACCAACCCTAATGTGGGAGGTTCAAAAGGTATTTTAAAGCCCATAAAACAGTTGGCATGAAGCCCCGATCCACAAGTTAATACGATACACCAAGAGCAGTAAGTCTCCATGTTAATATCACTATTGACTCGTGGGTAAAAATTCAAAAGTTTCATTATGTAAATGAAATAAAATCAACAGCCAAATCTTGAAATCAGACACCCTGTTGTGGAGAAGTGCAAAAGAAACTAATAGAAGAATTCATTAAATGTTTTAAAATAAGGTACTGGTAAATATGAATAATGCCCCTTGGTTTGAAAAATGAAAATAAAGATATTCACAGCCATCTAAATATCTAAACGGTATTAAATGGAACAACGGATATGCCGAAAAAAAATATGAAAAGAAGCTTGACCCTCATATCCAAGTGCAGCAATTCTCGATAACTAACGTATAGTCGTTGAAAAGAGCCAAACAAATTGTATAATCTTTGTATTGTTGTGGGAATCAAATATATGTAACGGTACTGAGGAGCCTCTCGGCTTTTGAACTGGGAGAGGGATGTAATCGGTATTGAGGAGCCTCTCGGCGCTCCAATGAGTAGACGGGTATCAGTGGTAATTTAGGTGCTTCTCAGTACTCCAACCAGGTGACGGATCTAATCGGTGTTGAGGAGGCTCTCGGCACTTCAACCAGAAAACAGAGTAACATCAGAAATGTCTAACTTACATTTAAAACCTATGTCTGTAGCACTGCCATGACAATTTTGCAACTTAGAGACGAAGCTGGTTTTGTTCTCTCAGTTGCAGAGTAGAACTATTTTAATAATGATTTGACTGCTGAGATGCCGATAAAGTGGTTCACTTAAAACCTTTAATTTTGGTTTTTGTATCTACTCACAAATATTACATATACCACACTTTTTCGAAAAGGCGTTTTGAACCTAATATTTGTTACTGCGTAAAAATATTGTTACTCTAGTATACAAGCTATACATATGTTATTTACACCCTATCTAGAAAACTGATCCCTCTATAAAGTATAGAAAAAATGTATTTATTCTCTGTAAAGTAGAAATTCTTTGTAAGCTTTATGCGTCTATTACGATATACATTTATACACCTTGACACCTTTTATTGTTCCTCAGTTTTTAGCGTAGACTAGTACTACATTTATTGAACTTTTATAAAGCTACACAATTTTAAACCCTAATTGCGCGTGAATTCTACAAATTGTCTTCTTTTAAAGATTTACGCACTCTGTTCATTTTTTTAAATTTTTTACTGAATTTTCGTTTCATTATTTCTAATTTATAATGCTGATTACAGTCTCTTAAATCAGCAGACAATTAAACCGGGTAAACTGTTTGGGCTGGTATTGTTATTCACATGTTTTGTGACTCCAGACCAATAGATATTCAAAAGTAGTTTTTCCCTTTAATTCTCAAAACCAAAGTCTTCTGTGGTACTAATGAAAAATGTTTTAAACCGTTATTTATTCATCGTTACTACGTTCGTTCAGACTATCATGAGGGTAAAAATAAATCACTTCCAACAACGTTGTCTACTTAGTTAATGATAAGCCTTCACACAAAATCCTTTTGTCAAACTCTATTATACTTATTTCTAATCTAGCCTCTACCATTAAAAATTTGTTCAATTAACACCAACATTGTGTCTCTATTTTTTTATTTTTAACACAATTATCATAATAGGATCATGATAATAGCATCATAATAAGACAAAATCTCATTTAATCCCATTAAAACAGTAAAATATACCTTTAGTAATATGACAATATCCTTGAATTCAATTGTTGATTTAAAAAAAAAAACTAACGGAGAAAAACATTTCAAGTCATATAAATGTTAAGTTTTAATATAAAATCGTTTACCCATTATCATTGAATAATAACCACACTGTGTTAAATTTGCATTAGCTTTTAATGCAATAATTCATTTATTGTTTTATTACATATACAAAACGTTTTCAGTAATCAAGAAACGTATTTACAAAGGTTTATGGGGATATAAAAATTGTTGAAGTAATTTTGTAAACAGTAAATATCTCCTATTCCTATCCTGAATCAGATATTAAGAGAAGTAATAATTTAAAATCATTAATAAAAAATTATTTGCACATATTAGATATTTTTGGATAAATGATAAGAACACAACAACCTACATATAACTATAAAAAAAACATTTTGGTTTCTCATTTAGAAGTGACGAATTTTAGTAATTTCTTATCACAATTTTAATCTTCCTTCGCTAATTTAGTAGCGGTGTATGAAAGTAAGAAATACAGACTAATGTATAGTCGATAGGGAACTCTCAGCTCAATGGTCAGATCAAATTAATTTTTTTAAACCTAATAATTTATAGAGGTAGCTTCACCTAGAATTTGGTGCTTTGAAGATAATGCCATTTTCCATTTGAAGCGTTATTTATTTGTTCAGGCCTTGAATTGGTAATGTAGGTTTTTATTATGCACGTCCTAATATTTAACACCCAATAAATGAAGGGTCATTAAGCTGTTACATTATTACTCTTGTCAAAAACATATTGTCTTTCCAATAATTATAATATGTAAATGATATTATGTAGTTTGAACTTTCTTTTATGCGTAAGAGTAAATACGTATGTTGCGTTAATATAGCATACAGGCTCATATATATATATATATATATATATATATATATATATATATATATATATATATTTACAACATATTATTAAGATTCAGTTTTATGAGTTCTCTAAATCTTGTCTGCAATCTTGCGTAGGTTGACAAAAGTATCTGCAGCCCATTTATAATCTGATACGCTTTTATTGTTTCCTACATACATTTTACATCTGTTACTTTCCTCTAACCATCCGAAACATTTTTGTTTTACAATAACCCCTATAATTTTAATTTTTTATTATACAGTCTTTACTTGAATTGGATTTATAATGTTGTAATGTTTAAAATTGTTTCCAAAGTTATTTTCAAGGTGAAATTTCATTACTACTTTTATTACAGCATTAGCATCATATATTTTTTATAATGAATAAATTGAAATAATTTATATTACTCTGTAGTTGTATCATAATAAATCTAAGTCTGAGAATTTTGAGAGAAAGTATTTATAGTATAAATAAAATATTAATTCAATAATAACAATTGCAATAAACATTATTTATTATGTATTGCATACTTTTTTCTTAACGAACTAAACATTCTTGGAATGATTGTTTTTTTATTTAGACAGATGCGGTTGAGCAAGTTTATTACTTAAACTAGACTAACAAATTATTTAATTTTAAAGTTTCTTGATGTAATCATCTTGAATTCACTGATTGAACTGATTTTACACTACTTAACTAAGTGAATACGTAACTGCTTACTTGCTGACGCGTTTCAAAACGATCGTTCCTATTACGAGCTTCGTAAAAGGAACGATCGTTTTGAAACGCGTCAGCAAGTAAGCAATTACATATTCACTTAGTTAAGTAGTGTAAACTTAGTTTATTTAATTTTGTTTACTATAAAGTTATCATTTACAGCTTAATAAACTGAGATTGATAACGTAGTTTATTTTTCTGCAGGAACATATCGTTATTGTGATATTAGAATATTTATCGTTTATTGTTTTCAGCACAGCTGTGGATTTATTGGCTCGACGCAACGCCCCACTTGCACGGACGTATCGTTGTGGGCTTCTGCTACAATATATTTAGTAAAATATTCATTCTGTAAATGTTACCGGATGTTACTTTTCTTAGATATCTTCATTCACTAACTATCATTTTATAAAATCCTTGTATCCCTTTATTCGTATACATTTTTCCTTGTTACTTACGTATTTACACACTTGTTCTACGTATGCATATTATACATTCTATAATTTATTGAATGTGTCATTACCTTTTTATCACCTGCTTTAAAGACATGATATTTTACCACTGTTTGTTCCTCAGCCCTGAGGCTACATTTTATATTTACACATTTAGGCTACGGTTATGAGTTACAATATTCTAGGGAACCTTAAAATACCTTATGTTCCGTATGTCCCCACCCCGTTTATTGAAATTTATTTAGGTTTTGTTACATTAGCTATTTTTACCTACTGTACTTTTTCAGTACTACTGCCTACTTGGCGACTGTCATTAGGCCATTAGACACCGGTATGGCACTATTCATGTGTAATTTTTAATACAGTATTAGAATTTTATATCATTTTAAATATGTTATTCCTTAAAATAACATTTCAAATAAAACAGGAAACGTCATTTGACATCATTGTTATTTTTTTATAATACATATTTATAAGAGTATAAAAGAAAGACATAATTTCTATATAGAAGTTAAGTACCTTTGAAATCATGTTTATTTGTTTCTTAAGTAAAATTATTTCTCCTTTTATATCCAGTGTCATAGTTCTTTTCGAAAAAGTGTTTTTTAAGTTACTTCAATGAAAAACGTCCAACTGGTCATATCCTATCCCTCTGACTGTTCAGAGGTCTCAACTGTCCAGTTATAATGATAAATTTTCTGTCAGTTATTTTACTCTATAGCTGGAACACAGTACAACTAAACCTGAGAATTTAGAGCGAAGGTAATTACAGCATCAGGAAAAATATTGACAATGGGTATAAACATCATTTACTCTGTATTGAATATTTATTAAATTAAAGAAATATTGTTTTGAAACTATTTTTTTGTCAGACAGATGTGGTTGAGACACGTTTATTACTCAAACTAGAGTAATTGATCATTTCAATTTTTGTTCACTGGGAGGTTAGCATTTACACGTTTAAAAATCGGGATCGATATTTCACTTTAATGTTCGGCAGTAAATTATCCTTTTTCTGATATTAGAATATTTATCGTTCATTGTTTTGCGGACAGTTTTGGATTTATGGCCCATTGGTTCGATGCAACGCCCCGCCTGTACGTGACGTGCCGGTGTAGGCTTCTGCTACAATATATTTTGTAAATACTCTGTCTGCAAATGTTAAAAGAATTAACGTTTATAAATATAAATCAGTAGGCCTAATTACCTTAATCGGAACAAATGTTACAAAGTAATCCAACAGTTGCGATCTAAACGCTCAAAATATTCGGTGGTCCCTATGGTTTCATCCTTTCACTAAAAACCTTCTCCAATCCTTTTTTTGGGCTATAAGGTTTATCGAGCAAATATGTATTAATTTTCAAGTATCTATGCATGTGTTGTGTGTAGCTCATACTCATATTCTGGAATCGAAATGTGATGCCTGTGTATTCAGGAGAGACGCTAGTTATCTGAGTCCCGAAGTAACCGTTTCAGAACGGTTTCGCATACTGTATACTATATAATGCCTAATATGCCCTAAATTGTGGCGAAGATGTTGCTCTCCCTTAGGCGATGTTCAACTGCATTCTTTTAGCCAAATTTAATCATCGAATTACTTTAATTCACAGAAAAGCATACTTTAACCTAGAAATTTTTTCCGTACTACCCATTAAATGAGTTAAAGTAAAAAAATTAAATTAAACATTTATAGTTTGTTAAATAAGTCAAACGTCAGAGCGTATAAATGTCTGCAAAGTCTCCATCAGCTGTTACTTCGACAGCCGCGGGCGCATAGGTTAAATTAGATTCAACTCAAACCCCTCTATGACATTTAAAAATTATTTTTATTCATTCACTTTGAGTTTTTTCTCCTTAGATAAATGGTTTGACTAAAGATTATGAATAGTTGTTCAATAAAGAATAATGTACTTTAAATAAAACTGTTACATACGTTTATTACACAATTTTTATATAATTTTCTTTTACAATGCTTATTATTTAAAAACATAATTTTGTAAGTAAGACAGTACACTTTAAACAATTAATGTATATCACAATAGGTACTTTTAAATTTACCATTTGTTTGGACACAATACTGAAGAAAGTAAAAAGGTTTATAACTCAACTTTGACAAAATGATACTAAAATGATATCGGATCATGAATGTAAAAGTTTCAGGAGGGTTACCTAATGGTAAACCTAAGGTTTACATAAGATCGTATAAATTAATAATGCCCTCTCACAACTGAAGATAAATTAGATTATAGGTAAACATTTTACAAACATAAGCCTTAACGTATTATCTTATTTAAACAAAGATTTTATAAAAAATTTACCAAGAGTTAACATAAAAAAATTATGTGAATATTTTCATATAGAAATAGAAACATGACCCTATTACGCCGCATTGTAGCCTAATAAATCTATGATCAAAAATCAATGGTACTTTATGGACTCTACCAAACATAATTAAAAGTTATTATACCCCTGGCTACTACCCGTCGCAGCCACAGCCGCAGTTTATAATAGGCCTACGGAGTTATTAAATCTTATAGTAGATTTTTGAACTATCAAAAGATTGATTTCTATCTTACGTTTTCTATTTACAATATTACACGCCGTAAGGTTCTCGGGCAGGACGTACAATGCCATACATTTTTAATATTTGTTTTATCTATTTCATTAGAATTTTGTATTATACTATACATATATCTACATTCTTTAACTGATAATTATTAACAGTTAATGTTGTAATAGGGCGATATTATGCCAAGGGAAAATTAGTGTGTATTTTTATTAGTAATTAGTATGGCTTGAGTAAACGCTTTTTACTTTTTATCTTTGAAAATGTGGGATATAATACAGAAGCCTATATAAAAAATTACTCTGTAATAACTAGTAAAAGGATTTAGTTTTCTATAAGTAATAGGTATGTCCAGATACCTAACACATCTTCATAATACATTTTTATCCTAATCGGTCCAGTAGTTGAATAAAACACAAACAGATACTCAGAATAATTGCGATATTAATCCGATAACAATAAATCATGATGATATCGTCTCACTAAATATTCTCTTACTTATAAACCTACACAATCACCTTAATTATACCTAATTCTCTAACCAAACTTTTGGATAGTAAACTCACAGATCCAATCGAGGCGCAATAAAAATGTACACACTAACCGCCACGAGTAATCAGAATATCACGTACACTTTACCCATTCTTGGCACAAGATCATAAAGTCACTAATAAACTGTTTAGTGTGAACAAAACCAACTGTTTAGTGACAGAGTCTCTAATGGTAGCGACTCATTAATAATTATTATTTCACAAATAATGCCAACATTTGTGTAAAAGTTTCAAGAACTATTTATAAAAGGTGTGAACACGAGTACCAAGTTAAATTAAACACAGTTTTCTTCAAGTACTATATGTCATTAAAGAGACGAGAAAAAAACTGAATAACCGGCAACTAATTGATGCACATATCGGTTACAAGCTAACCTACTTCAAAAGCAGACCTACTTCTCAGTCACATTGTAAATGAAAGATCATTAGGTGTTATGATAAATACAGTAATTTGTGTATTGGGATTTTAGTTTTGTGTGTTTAGCTAATTCATAGTCCACAGTTATTAAAAAGATTAAATAAATAGAATATAGGCCTATACTTTGATATTTTACTTTTAATTAGCGGTTAATGTTTGGATTATATACGTCATAAGAATGTAGCCTAATTCTTCAAAATAACTGTCTTTTTTTCTTAACTATTCACAAATTACCGCATACACGAACTACAGCATAGTCACTATATACATAGATGAAAGTGTACGGCTGCAAAGTGCGGTTCCGTCTAATAAAAGTGGTTATAAAAAAAATGTTAACCTCCAACATTCCTGTCTTTCTATAGAAGTTTCCAAAGTCATTTCTTGTTTTCCTTTACACGTGTGCTTTTTAGATAATTAAAATGTAATTTGTATAAAAACGTTTTTTAATTGAAGTAATTGCTGATAATAAAGTTAATTGATATCATGACTTTAAAACTAAGAACTAATTTTTATGATAATGTTTATCTTTCAATTGAATGTACAAATATTTTACTTAATTACGTCCATAATGCATTTTATGTTTCAATATAAACTATAATTACTATGTTACTATATAATTAGTTTGTTTAATATAAACTAAACTATAATTACAAATACATTTCTTTTTAAATATCTTTCTTGCACCATATTTTCGTTACGGTATCTGCGATCCATTGATAGTTCTTCACTCATTTTAGGAAAGTTATGGTCTTCCATGTTTTATTTCACACACGTAAGATATTCGGCCCCATCAAACTATTCAAGTAACTTCATTTGGTGTCGATTACATGAGTTCGTTCAAATAACCCTAACCAATACCGTCATTTGAATTGCATCTATTGACTTATTTGAAGTTTATATTTGTTTACATTTATGGTTATGAATTTGGTTTTAGAAAATAAGCATGAAAATAGATTTTTATAAAATATGTGGCCTAATTTTATAACATTTACTAAAAAATAAATTATTTAAAACAGAAATTGTTCTTTGACAAAAAAAACACAAAATCTCTGCTAATTTAAGTGGATTTATTTTACAGGTTTAATTATAAAACGTTAAGTAAATAGGAATATCTATGTAACATAAAATACCCAACAGTATCAATTTATAAATAACTAAACTAATGTTACACTCCAAATAATATTTATTGCAAATATAATATAAAACTTGACTTCTTTTTCATCTCTTGTAAGTTAGCTACACGGCCTGTATCATTCCATCACTCTGTAACACTAAAGCTTTAGGGGGAAATCATTAAAACTGGAAAGCCTGATGAATAAACATGAGTTGAGGCCTACGTAACAGAAACAAGAGGGTTCCAATATAAAGCAATAGATTACATGCGTCCTGTATTACGGTGGCAAAATGTGACAGGATTCAAAAAAGCAGCCATACAGTGGACAGTAATGGATAGTCTCAGATTGACTGCGACATAAATATCACTAAAGTAGGTTTTAGTTTGAATAAAAATTACACAAAATTATAAATTGCACTAATTATATACTGTAGTAGCCCTTGTATACACTATGGATAATTACACTTCATACGTAATTGTACCAAGTGTGAACGCAATATGTTGGAAGAACTTTTCTCTCAATTTATATCCTTTGTAGACTTCAATTCCTGAATTTATAGTTTTCTAGTACTCAGGATTCTAGAACTAATATTCAACTTTAAATATTGAGTTACCATATTGATAAAATAAATTATAGCAATTAAAAGGTTTTACTAAGCCAGCAATAAGAAATGTATACGTTTTGTAAAATTCAGAGTTACCTTTGAAATATTTCTTTATTTCTGAAATCATATGACCTAATTCATCTCAGGCGACGCATAAATTATTTTTAAGTCGAAATAATCCAAATCTAACTCTTACAAAACCTAAAAAGTAGAATTTAATAATATGAAGATACTCACCATTAATTAATAAAATAGTACTAAAAATAATAATGCCAATATTACGTTAATACGGAGAAAATCTTTGTTTTTTTTAAAACCTTTGTAAAGAATAGTTTCTTATTTTTGAACAGTTATGGTTTTAATTAATTATTTCATAAACTCTTTCACATTAAAATTTTAAAAAAATAAAAACGTTACGAGAAAATCCATACCTGTTATTTTTAACCTATTAAAAAAAGGAGGAGGTTCTATATTCGATCTGTATGGTTTTTAATGTTTGTTCCACTATAATTTTGGAAATAATAACCCGATCAAAGTAACTTTGTTTGCACATGAAAAGGGGAACCATACTGGTGGATAATTACATCCCAACCCAACTAATTTGGAGACAAAAAAACACTATTTTAACTATAAATAGAAATTTTGTTGACTTTTTTAAATGTTTATCTATTATCTATATATATAAATGAATTTTTATATTTATGTATGTATGCGCCGTATGCATGACTAAACTTCTGATCCGATCGTCATGAATTAACGGGAAATTGTTGAGTATATTCTTGGGAAGGTTTCAGAGATAGTAAGACTCAGTGGAAAGTCATGGGGCACTTGACCCTCCCAAATCAATTATTTTAGCAGAAAAATAATAACCTATGAATCGACCCTAGGATTTTAGCAAAACAGCTTTCCGACGAGATAACAATTTTAAAATGTAATCTTTAAGTGCCTAAATAGCACAAAATATGATTTTCTATCTTATATTATCTTAAAATATCTCATTGATTTCATTCCATATTTTTGTTTCTATGCAACACTCAATAATTCAAAAGTATTTTCCAACACATTCAAACCAATATAGAAAAATATTTTATATCTGAGTGCACTTCAATGGGTACTCAATGAATAACATTCAATCAAAAACTTATATCGATACCCGTTTCTCGATCAACTACTTATTTAAGTTCAGCTATTATTATTTTAATAAAATCATAAATTTTGTTTAGCTAATGTTAATACCCCATTCATGGACTTTTAGACGTTTAGAATTTTGTCGGGTCAGCTGGTGAACTATAAAAATAACTAATAAGCAAAATGAACTATCACATCATTTATTTTAAATAGCATTCTTCCATATTAAAAAATATTAAAGAAAAGAAATAGGTAAACAACGAATAGATTTGTTTTCTTTTCTTGCTTGGGAAAGCTGATTAGAATGAGTTACCTCGGATTTTATTAAATGAATTTTCCTCATGAAAACTGATTATTAGATGGTACACCCATATTATTATATAGATTGTAATAGCTCGGATGAGATAAGACAAAATAAATACACGAACAATACGATTGCCTTCATTTACCATAAACGAGATATTCGTTAATATGAAAACTGGATTATTTTACTAAATACCAACAGATAAATTCATTGAATATTCGTTTTGTCAATTTTCACTTTATTTTATTATCAATTATTTATGTCTAAAAGTAAATTTGTCCAAAGAATTATTCAAGATTACATTATTGTATAATATTGTTTAGCACTCTAAGAATAATAACACATTTTCAAACGGAAATAAAAATAATAATTCCAAGATTAAAAAAATATGTAGATTTTAAAAAATTCATCACAGAAGTTTTCAACAAAAATTAACTCTCTCTCTCTCTCTCTCTCCCTTCCCCCCTCTCTCTCTCTCTCTCTCTCTCTGTCTGTCTGTCTGTCTCTCTCTCTCTCTCTCTCTCTCTCTATATATATATATATATATATATATATATATATATATATATATATATATATGTGTGTGTGTGTGTGTGTGTGTGTGTGTGTGTGTGTGTGTGTGTGTGTGTGTGTGTGTGTGTGTGTGTGTGTGTGTGTGTGTCTGTCAAAATGATATGTTTAACGTAATGTTCAAGGGCGTGTCAATTATTGGAAAACCCATCCAGCAATATGTTTAGAGGGATCATCGGAAACTTGTATATTGGCAATTTTGCCAACATAATCAACTGAATGAAACGAAATTCGATTAAAATGAAGGTAAGAATTAGAGATCATACTTGTAAAAATAAAGAAATAAAAACAAAACCGATTAAAAACCCAGAAAATATAGTTTTTTATTATTCACTTTTACAAAATTCAAGTATGTAATTTTTACTTACCAAAAGGTAAAATAAAAATTTCCAATAAAAAACATAATTATTCACAAATTTGTTAACCCACAAAATTTTGAAGTCGGTGCCGCAATCATGTCTTGTTCTTGCTAATACATATAATCTTTTCCAAACATTTCCGAAAAAATCAAGTTTTTGATTGCTTGATTTCCCATACAGCAAAAATTAGAATTTTATCATGAAACAATAATTTCGTGTTAACATATTATTAGACTTTGGGGGACGATAATTGATCTTTGTTTTCAAAAAAGACCATACAATAGCAGATTTTTTTCCGATGAAAAATATGTGATATTTTTCATTCAGATATACATATTGCGGGCAGTTCTGCATTCTTTGAATGATTGACATGGAACATGATTACTGTAGGTGCTTATAAATATATGAGATAATATCTCTTTGAATCGTTTGTATCATAAACTTAATCAATTTCGTAAACTATAAAATAAGTATATGGAAGAAATGATTGAATAGCCCCAACATCAAGCAAAACACCTTTATTTGTCACATTCATTATATTAAATATGAGTCCAAGTATTGAATTCGGCGCCGACTTCATTATTTTGTGGATAGTAAGCGTATGATAAATTATGTCTTTGTTATTAGAAAATTGTTTTTTTTACTTTTTAAGAAGTAAAAATTGTATATTCGGTTTCTTTTTTTGAGGTCGGTTCTGTTTATTTTGTATTAATTGTTTTAAAATTGGTATAATCAACAGTTTTATGTCATTTTTATAAAATGAGTATTACGCAGTGTATAAAACTAATTATTGTATGTGTTATATTAAACAATATCTGTGTTCTATGATTAAAATTTTGCGAGCAAACTATTCTACAATTACAGTGGAATTACTATGACACTAAGAATTTTGCTTGTCTTAAACATAACAGAAACATCACGTATTATAAAAACTTCTCCCATTTTCATTATTTTTTTTTCATAAATTTTTTATAAAGTCGATATCCGTAACATGGGTTTTAACTTTTGGGGTTTTATTCTGTAGATATTGTTCAAGTAAGTAAAAATGCTGATCTTCGGCTGATATACCTTCAGACCCTTTAGGGAATTATAGGTGAACGATTAATAAGTAACGGTCGTTAATTCTGTGGACTATTTTAAAAAAAAATCATTTACCTTGAATAACTACAACTAGAGTGTATTTACTAGATATGTTAATTATTTTTGAATATGCATTAGACTGATTTAGGGTCTCTTGTTTAACTATTTCGTTATGTCAATTTTCTAATGAATTACACAAGAATAGAATTATTTAATGATCTCTTTATTTGTCATTGTTTCAACAAAAATAAATAAATAAATAAAATTAAAAACAAATCTTGTTGTTTTTTTAAAAGGTCTAAAATAAGAAACTTATAGTATAAGTTAATTTATGACATTTGTAATATTATGAAGCTATAAACATAACTGTGTAACATAAACAGAATAAATACGTATTTAATAAACGTAAGATGTAGGATATGACCGTTTATGTTTTTTATTATACTGCTCTATAAATTATATCACTAATAATAATAAGTTTCACAAAATAATTACTTTTTTAACCTCATTGTAATGTCTACATCCATGAAGAAGGTTTCATCCAATGGAATTCATGTTTCTAAATAACAATATGTGGGGAGTGGGTATGGATTCAAAATAAATCCGACGCTATCCTACATATTTCATTACTTTAAAATAGACACTTTTCTCCTTGGAAACTGGGCATCTTCCATTTATCAGATACATTGGTATGTAGAAAATCTTTTCATTCTAGTGCTGCACTAACATTGACAAATATGTAACAGTGAATTTCTTACTGGTTTTGATTCTATAAAAATAATAACCAAATGCAAATTAACGCTATAAAACATTGTGTGAAAACTAATTATTTATTGTTGTTATAGTTTTACTTAAAATGTAACTCTTCTTTCATTTAACCTATAAAATGCTTTTCTGTTTAATATAAAGTTTTTGTTGTGGAGAGACATTGTTCGGGATAAGATTTTATAAATAATGCTTATCAAAAATGTTAAAATTTTGCATTCAATAAGATAAGTATTGTTTCTATTTAGTTTTCAATATACTATTTCAAACAGGACTAGTGAGGGCTGGAGTCCCACCTTGCGAATATTAATCTATGAATTACACTTGAATTATAATTGGCTTTATGAGTTAACCACTTTGCAAACAACAAACATTTGCTAGACCTAAATTTGTAGATCTAACCTCATACATCTGGAAAGTATCAAACGAACCTTTTAATAATCTAAATCACTAACAATTTTTTTATATGCATAATATTAGCTCACACATTTCCTATATATATATATATATATATATATATTAAACTTTTTCAATCGTTAGTAAAATATTTTTATTCGTCTTATTAAGTTTAATTATTTTTTTCTAAAACCATCTTGCTTTACAATTGTTGTTATTAACAATGTTTTACAAACATGATTTAATTAATTAATTTAAATTTTGATATCCCGGTCGATTTGAATTGTTGATTTATATGTTTGAAATCCAGCACTAAGCTAACTTTTACGGGGCTAAAATTAATTAAAGATATAATATATGAAAGAATAAGAAAATCGTTTTTTGCAATAGTAAAGCAAAACAAGAGGAGGATAGAATGAGAAGTTACAATCACCATCAGTTTCTTTTAAATAGAAAGGAAAACAAACACAAAAATAGTAACAAACGAAAATCATAGTCCAACACCATGTGCTGTATAAAGAGAAAATTGGAAAATTGCAAGGAAATTCTCTTTATATTTTGCCAGTTAATATTGTGATTCTGTCATATATATATATATATATATGAAGTTAATATATTACTATGTAAGTAATTTTATCCACCATTAAGTGCAATAATTTTACCTTGAGTGATGAGGCACCTTTCGGTCAATTAATTACTTACATAGTAATATATTAACTTCATAAAGTCAGTGCAACGGAAAAACAATGGATAACGTTAAATATATATATATATATATATATATATATATTATTAAATAACTTCAAAAAGTTCATAATCAACATATATTTTATTCAACATTTACAATTATGCTGAAGCTTTTCGCCGGAGTATAGTTCCAGCATTCTCAAAGACTACTAAGAATGTATTAGAGAATGCTGGAACTATACTCCGGCGAAAAGCTTCAGCATAATTGTAAATGTTGAATAAAATATATCTTGATTATGAACTTTTTGAAGTTATTTAATAATTATAACAAATCAAGAAAAAATAATCATCTTTATTATAATATATATATATATATAATTATATATATATATATATATATATATATATATATATATACATATTTATATATATATATATATTAATATAAAGTAATTAAAATATATTTTTCCTTTGTCGACCACATAAGGAATTTGTTTAAAAACTTTTTTTCTTTACTACTTGTTTATATCTTATGTATATTAATTCAAATAATGTATACAACAATCAATGTAATAATTAATATAGCTACCAGTATATAAAAACGTACCATTATTGCATCACAACAAATTTTTATATTTCTATCATGTTTGACACTCATTATCCATTGCTTTAAATATCCCTGAATATTTATATATTTGCTGAATTAATACATTATGGGTAAACCTATATTTTTTTGGTACTTTAAAGACCCCTGTTTCGCCTCGCATTATATGATTTAGTTAATTTTTAAAATATTTTATATACTCATAGTTCATAAATTATTTTACATGACTTTTATATCATTCTTCGCACTTTATATTGTACATTTAGTCAGTGTACTTTATATCTTCTTGTACAGCATAATTTTGTTTGCTCTAGCGATTGCTTAATTTACTTTACTTAATTTATTTATTAAAATTTATTAAATGTTTTTAAAGTTTGTCTCAATATGTTATAAGTTGTTGGTTATTCTTTATGGGAGAAGATAGTTCATTTAGTAGTGTATAAGTTACTTTTTCATTGAATGTCCCTTTCAAACAACTTTAAGTTTGATTTGGAAGTAATATTTCTAGCCTGACACTCTCAGTAATTTTCTGCTAATCCATTGGTAATGCTGCTAGATTTAGCAGTACGCACCTTTCTTCTACGTGTTATCTAAACATTCCCATATTAGCCTATAAAGACTAGTTTTCCAACTTTCATTGTAGACATGCATTAGACACAACTTAGTGTGTCCCAAAAAAATTGTTTCAAGTTATAAAATATATTCAAGAGTACGTATCTTCTACCAAAGTTTTACCTAAATATACATGTTTGAGACTAGAGTTTTGCAGCTTTCACTGTAGACATGCATTAGACACAACTTAGTGTGTCCCAAAAAAAATTGTTTCAAGTTATAAAATATATTCAAGAGTACGTATCTTCTACCAAAGTTTACCTAAATATACATGTTTGAGACTAGAGTTTTGCAACTTTCACTGTAGACATGCATTAGGCACAACTTAGTGTGTCCCAAAAAAAAATGTTTCAAGTTATAAAATATATTCAAGAGTACGTATCTTCTACCAACGTTTTACCTGAATATACATGTTTGAGACTAGAGTTTTGCAACTTTCACTATAGACATTCATAATAAACAACTTTGATACACGACAGCTGTCATACAAAGGGACAGAAATCCCACAAGTACGGCGCTCATCTTGGTAGAAGTGAATGGGTTGTGTTTATGAAAAACAATTGTAGTAATTATACTAAATGTAATGTAAAAATCTAAAAGAAAATTGTTCAAAACAAATTGTTATTAATAGGATTAAATTGCATATAATTGGATAATTAAACATCACGTATCAGGTTTTGTGAATAACGTCATTTACTGAAAGTTTTTAAAATAACAAATTCAATGAGAATATTTTTGTAAAGTAATATGCTTTTAATATTTAGTTTTTTATCATAATTTTTCAAAGGAAGTAAAATCTAAGGTACATATGTCAATAACCACATCGTACAGAAACGTATTTTTTAGGAGATTGAAAAAAAGGATTTATAATTAGGGAAGTAGTGTATGCTATGGAAATGCTTGCAATGTATAACAAGAGAAATAGTAAACGCCAATAACACTAAATTAGCAGTTACAATCAGAAAAAACCCAACATTCTATATGTAAAATCTGATATTAAAAGGGTAAGTGTTACAAGAGTTATAATATTACACTGTTTCTACACGGTCTCATCCTCGTTTTATCTCCATACAACTTCAGAATTCATTATTTAAATAATTAATCCGCCCCTCGGACACACAATGGGGAAGTATTCTAGGATTTATTTGAAAAAGATAAGCATGTGATAATTTCAGTTTTTAGCAACAGACATCACAACTGTTGCCGAAATATTATTAAAATTAATATTGTTGTTAAGAAATGTGGATTGAAAGGACCTTTTTAGTTTGTATAAATGACACATCTTGATTACGATGTACAGGGTTGAACCAAGCTTGTAGCATACTTCGAGACTGTTGTTCTCTGCTAAATAACAATTATTTGAAGATAATATAATTAATAGAAAGAAAATTTAAATAATTGTGGTTAAAAATCCTTAGGGAGAGGGATAAACAATTTAAATTTTATTTAAATATATTTTATATATTTTTGAAAAATTACACGTAAATGAAATACCTTTTAGTGTAAAGGAAACTGAAGTATATAAAGTGTATTCAATAGTGATAAAGTGCATATTATAAAGAAGAAAAGTTTAAAATGTTCATAGAGTTTCAAACAACGTTTCATTTTAAACATCAAAAAATAGAAAAAATTGATTATAGAACGATAAAATAATGATGTATTAATACCATTATAAACAAATTGTAATTCGATGTAATTTCAGCGATAAAGGCAATCGTGGGATTGGTTCACCACAGGCATATAATCAAAATGGACATTTTCATATCATTCTAAAAACATTTTAATTGACTGTCATAAAAAACGCTGCATCCCACTTTATAAAACTCCGTGATGGAAATATATCAGAGCCTTATCAATTTATATCCATACTATATGAGCCAAGATAGCTCTAATGCAGTGTCGTCCAACCTTTTATGGACCATCGCCCGCTTTATGAAGGCTGAATATCCCCTGTCGCCACCTTTGCATTTTCATTGTACGCCTAATTTTATTTCGAATCAATGTAAAAAAATTAAGCAGTTTTTTATTTTAAACAATTTTACTACCTAAAACAACCAAAGCCTTTTCGTCAATTTACTCTTAAATAGAATAGAAAAGGTTTTAAATGAAAATGTTTTACCGAATTTTTATAGATTTAAAAGGTGAAATAATTAACTAAGATAATAGTCGTACATTTAAATCAAAGAAGTACATGTTTTAATTTTTGAAGTATATTCTGGATTCTGTTACGTGTCAATCTGACACAATGTTGACTGTGTAAGTTTGACAAAAATTGGATTTGAAAACTTTGTTATTATTTTATTTTATATTTTCAATGGCTGCCTTGACCTTGGATTTTAATTAAAGCTTGAATATACGGTTTTATGTTCGTCAAGTCTAGACTGAAGTCTCTTTCGAGGCAAAATTTCGAAATATTTCTTAGTTTTGTAAGGAACTGGACAACAGAGCTAAATCCTTTTTGAACTAAGTACGTTGACGGGAACGATAAGAGAAGTTGTCCATTATTTTAAACAGTTGTGGATAAGTGTCCATAAGCTTCACCAAGGCTTATTGAAAAAATGGTTTTTGCCTCACAGCCATACTTCTAATCTAGAATCTCCGTCTGCAAAGAGTTTTGAAGCTTATCCACAGCTACACATTAGAATGGATCTAGAATCTAATCCATAATTTTTAGCTTGTTAAAACCTTCAAATTTTTATTCAAATTCAGTTTTTATTTACTCAAGGCGATCAGTAAAATTACATATTTAGTCTTCTGCGAGCTTAAGAGTCTCGTTATCTTATCACTTTGGTCGGAAACTGGATCAGCTCCTTATGACAAATATTTATCTTGCTCATATCAAACCTGGCAATAAACGATGAAGTAGTTGCTTGTCCTTGCTTGATTCACCTTGTTCCTTTGAGACCTTGTACTGACTTTGATAGTTTGCTCAAACATATTTGTAAAGTAAACAAATTCCAACCTGTCTGATGTGGCATTTCCTGACGTGTCATTCCATTTTCTCAAATCGCCCGGAAATATTATTGTTGCTGAAACGAAGCGATTGACTTAATTTATTACTAGGACCCTCATTTAGCATGCTTTCAATGATTTCTTTGGAAACCGGTAAAACAATAATTTCGCCGATTGTGTGAGGTTTTCCCATTTAGTGATCAATAAAGACTCCTCATAAGAAACAGGAAGACCATAATCAATGTTGGTTGCTAGTTTTTTTAATAATTCATTCCCCTCAGGCCGTTTATCACAATTATCTTTGATACATTGAAAATAACTAAGTACTTTAGTTACTTTATCACTGCGCACTCTTGGTAAATGATCTCTCATTCGTGATGTTTCATGGCTTCATTACTAGTAGGCCCTAATGTTTTATTGTAACGTTTTGCGGTGGCGCTATAAAACCGAATTTTAAGAACTCATCTATTGACCATACTTCTTCTTTTTTTAATCCATTGTGAACGAATCTAAATAATTTAAAACAAACGCACTAAAACAGAAAATACACGTACAGGACAGATGATGTAAACCCAAAGGCTAGGGAAGACTGAAGACGAATGGAAGTCAATGATAGAGGGAGGGGTTGAGACGCCAGTCGGCCGTCTCTACATTGAAGTCGGCCACATTGAAGTTACTCTATATGGGTGTAGCATAGATTAGATTAGAGCTTCCAAGATAATCACCAGAAAGTAGGGAAATCCTGGGTCATACAGCGCAGCTACACGAACCCTCTAGTTTATTATACACTCACTGACAGCGCTGAGTTACAACAGGTAGGGACTGTGGAAAGGGGTGAGTGCAGTGCCACATCTACTGTACAGGTTCTACGGCATAGTACTATTTTAATACCTCCCTTTTAATACTCATCGCCGACCAATCGCCCACTACTCATAAATTGCCCCTCTGACAACCTAAATAGCCCACATGGGGACCATCCTTCTAGGTTTGGAGTTACTGATCTAATGTCTAGTCAGAGAAACCGAATCTTTCGCAAAGTTTTTTTTTAATACTCTGTGAAATCTTTTGTTTAAGCAAACTTGCCAAAGTTTGGGATACTTCGCTAAAAGTACCTATAGATTAAAGGAAAATCAGGCCAAATAAAAGTAACTTAAGTGACTTCAGTAATAAATCTACCTAAATAAATATGTAAAAGGAAAAACGCGTGAGAGAATTATAGGTTTACAACGGTTCTTCGCCAGTGAAGGATTCCACCTTCTCATAATCGCAACCTGACATGTATCTACAACCAGTCATTATAGAAACCGTTATCAGGCACATCCAAGTGAACACGGAAACTCGATAACCAGTACGAGAACTTTTTACCCAGTTGTTTTTGGCTATTTTACTAATAAATAACAAATATAAACGTTTTTACTGTAATTTCTAGCTTTCAATTTTTTACTTTACCAGCAGTTACTAAAAAAAAAATTGTAAAAATATATTATTCTATATTGGAAAATAGGAAAAATAAGAAGTAAGTTAAGTTAAAAGTTGAAGGTTTATTTTATAATAAGAAGAATCAAAAGCTTTGAAGAAATGCATTTTAAATAAATGGAACTTTATTTTGCAATTATCTGTCTAAGCAAAACTGTAATATGGTTTTATGATAAAAAAGAATGTAGGTTATGTTACTTTCTTTTATGCCATAATACATGGAAATAAAATTGTAGTTCAGTTAGGATGATAGACAAAGTAAATGTAAACCGTTATCCAGAAAAGATCTAAAATGAATACAATGGATTATTGTTTGAGATTATTTCATAATGCTAGCAAAGAAATAATAAATATAATTTAAATTACATGTTTTGTTATTTTCATAAGAATAAACTCCTATTGAATATCTATAGTAAAAGCTATACATAGTGTGTAGTGTACAAGTACTAGAAAGTTCAATAGTTTACCCAAACCCCGCTGAAGCTCAAGAAGTAGGGGACGTTCAAGGAGTTGAAGCATTTGTTAGTATTTATCTATGACAGGATTGCACTAATACGCAATAATGTAAAGGCATAAACGTATTTAGGAACTATAACGACTTATCAAATGAATTATTTTAGAAATTCCTACAAACTAGACTTTTCAAACCTATTTAATCATGAAATTATATATAAGCATATATATATATATATATATATATATATATATATATATATACATATATATATATGTGTGTGTGTGTGTGTGTGTGTGTGTATGTGTGTTTAATAAAACCACTTTCATACAAGAATAAAACCTTTTTTTTATTTTATTATAAAGTTTAACCTTTTCGCCGATTAGCAGCATAGGCAATATCAAAACTAACTTAGCACGCTTCTAACTTATTCTGTTCCTACATTAAGACTCAATGTAGGAACAGAATAAGTTAGAAGTATGCTAAGTTAGTTTTGATAATGCCGATACTGCTAATCGGCGAAAAGCTTAAACTTAATAATAAAATAAAAAAAGATTTTTTATTCTTGTATGAAAGTGGTTTTATTAAACATATACATTTTATCAAGAAAATTTTCAACTTAAAAATACCACACACACACACACACACACACACACACACACATATATATATATATATATATATATATATATATCGCAGTATGTTTTCTTGTGTATTAATAAAGAACAAAAGTCTAAATACAAATACAAGAATTATAATTGAATTTACAATTCAAAGCTTTTCGTTGGCTAACAATACCAACATCATCAGGAATATTAAATAATTCCAAACAATTAAGGAATGTTTAATATTCCTGATGATGTTGGTACTGTTAGCCAACGAAAAGCTTTGAATTGTAAATTCAATTATAATTCTTGTATTTGTATTTAGACTTTTGTACTTTATATATATATATATATATATATATATATATATATATATATATATATATATATATTGATACACTGTAACAGGCAATATTTTAAAACTAAACGTTCATTAGGTTTTGTAGACAACTTTTAAGAGAAAGAATATTTTTTACTTATTGACATCTAATAAATCGCATAATAAGTAGAGCTTGTGATGGATATTAAATAAGAATTAGAAAATTTTAAATAGTCGATACATTGTCAAAACAATATACTAGAAACGTTATGGGATTGTGGAGCTTGTATGCCGAAAACCTTTCTACCTAATGATACCAACCTTCTTAGAGAATCTAAAAATAAAATAAAGAATCCTCCTGAAGGCAATATTTTTCTTATTCTAACAACAAAATACTTTCTTGCTTTACCTATCCTGTGAGGCTTATACTACATTTAAATGTATAGACTACTAAATTCTAAATATGATTTATTTAGACCTATCAAGACATCACCCCAGGAACATTTTAGTGGGTATCCCTTAGTATTTGTTCGTATCCTATTTTATTGAAATCTATACCAATGATATTCCTACTGTAGAAAATAAATTCAAAACCTAAAAATAGCGTGTCGGAGGTGTCTTCTATTTAATCAGTATAGGCAAAATGCTGTAAATATACATCCTAATAATTTACCTACAAACCCGAAACAAAGACTATAACAAAGTATTTAGGCTAATGAATTAGGGTCTGTTCAAGATAAAATCCAAATATGGCCTCTCGGTGCATATTACTGTATGTGATATAGGCGACAGGGGACAAATAAAGCCGTTGGTCTTGACAAGTGATTACCCCAACTGCAATAAAGAAGTTTTATTGTTTCAAATTAGGTTTACAAATATTCTGTAGCTTCTTTATTATACTCTATTAAATGTCTTAAATTGGTTTACTTGTATCAATCCGTATGTATTTTTATAGTATTTTACTTTAAAAAAAGTCTAATAAAATTAATTTTGTATAATAGAGCATTTGTATAGAGGAACACAAAATTGACTGGTTTAAGTCTATAACAGTATAAACGCATAAAAGTTAACCTTACACTATCGTGCAGTTTTTTAGGATGTATTACTTTTAAATGTTTTTTTTTGTACTTGTCTTTTAGAAAAATTTGCTTCAAGATACGTTGTGAATTTCTTACTTTGCCAAGATGTAAAATATCCACCAGTAGAAACGTCCTGTTTTCATTTATAAGATATGACTATGGAACATCATATTCTCATTAGGTGTACCTTGAAGTAAGGTTTATTTGTATACAAATATTTATAATATTATAAAAACAAACAACCATACCACCACCATTACTGCTTGAACCACCATTACTACTAACAACAATAACCGCTTAAAAAAATTAAAGAACACATGCAACTACTGTAGGAACAAGTGAACTGCCTACAGGAAAATTTGTAAAGCTATAAAGTACAGTCACTAATGTGCAGAAAGAAGATTTAAATTATTTGAGTGAACAAGAGGTATATTTAGAATAAATATTTTAATTTAAAATACTTTTTTACCGTGGTAATAAAGATAATAACAGTAATAAAATAATCAAAAATCGTCCTAAAAAAAAATGTATAAACATTCAGATAAGAAAGTCAATCTGAAGAATTCATTTCTTGTTTGCAGTCAACATTGTAGTGACAAAAATAAATAATTATAAATGGAGAAAAAGGTTAAAGGAAGGACCTAAACTGACTATGAAGTTTGGTAAAGATATAGAAAATTGAAAAATATTAATATAGGCTGATGTAAACATTTTTTCAGAGGTAGGTTTATGAAGAATCTCTCTGTTAAAACTATAATATACTTATGTCTCAGTAATTTTACCTGGAACAGGTAAAGTAAATTAGTTAAAAATTGACTACTTGTAACATCAAGACAATAGCTAATTATGTAAATTTGATTTTAATGAAAAGGTTGAGGAATTAAGGTTGAGGTTGCGTAAGATAACTGGATTTATGAAAAAATTAGAAGAATGAGTAAATTACAAAATAATAGGTAAAGTATACCAGTAATATGTAACATAGGTAATAAACGTTGAATTGAAACAATCAAACAAGATGACGCTGTTAATAAATGTAACCAAACCGCTGTCCTAAATGTATATCCCCTTAAAAATTATACGAGTAATGTACAGGAATCTATACACACTTATACCTATTAAATATGTTATTTCGGGCATACACATATTATGCATGTGCATGTACGCTTCGCCAACGCTTACATTTATACTTCTGAGACAGGTGATTATCGTCTCTCTCACATGAAATTATTCATCACAAAGAGTCCCCAATATTCTTGTACGCATCTCCAATCCTGGTTGTTGCAGAAAACTCACTCAATCACAGACTTGAGTGTTTCATAAACATTTTTTTTAACAAATAGAAATATTGACATTGTTTGCCATTAAACGCTGCTGGCGTACAACAACCAGCAATCGTGTTTTACAAACAGGCCTACACATACCTTTTATCAACCTCCATTTCCGTACTAAGTGACACAAGACACAGGATACGGTGTGACACAAGACAAACACGGACAATGCGGTTGTACTTAAAGATTCCATCTTGATGTTATCTTGTATTAAAATGTTTTACCGAGTTGCGTCACAAACACATCAAAGAGAACAATTACGGAATATTTTGAAACAAATTTTAACTAATAACTAGTCATTAACTAACTACTATGGAGAAAAACTAAGATTGTTTTAAAACATAGATTTGATTTTTGAACAGAAGTTATACATTTTTATGATTTATGAGCGATTTTCTTGGAATTTTGTATTATTTTTGAATCCAAGTCATAAATTTTCATTATTTTTAAGAAAATAAAAAACAATGATGAAATAATAAAAAACAAAATCACGAATATTTTTAATGGCAAATAATCACTCGAAAAATGTGAAAAAGTAAATGATTAAAATACCAAAGTAAATAAATAACATCTATAAATATCAATTATATTCGTAATACTATTATTATATTTTTTTATTAAATTGCAGACAGGCAGATAGTTTGCGCTGCCAGTTTTTTAAAATCAGTTTGTCATCAACCATTATAATACTTAAATAATTAATAAATATGTTTTTAACGTTTACATTGATTGATAATAACAGCTTCGGCAGGTTACATTTGTAAAACATTATAGCCAATAAGTCTTGCTGTCATTATCAACTGACAGAAAATAAACCACTTTTTCATAATTTTATATTTTAGGCATATGTTCAACATATATTCAATATATGTTACCGTGTTTTTTGTGATGATATAGATATTTTAACATATTTCTAAATAAGCTATGCTGCTGGAGTCAACTGAAACACATATTTAAAAAAATGGTCAAGTTTATTTTATTATTTATATTTTATATTAATAAACCTTTACCTAGTTTATAAATATTTAAAATAAACTATTTGTTGGGATCCAAATCTGTATTTTATAAATCTGATATGTAAGATTTTAAAAATTTCAAGACTTGAAAAAAACTCCTCAGGTACGTATTTCTTTGAACTATAATAATACTAAAATCTTTATTACTAAATTGCATGTTCAAATATTAAAAATTGATGAACTTTCATCTAGTTTAAGAACAAACAACAAGAATGAAAGGCTTTAAAATTTAAAAGTTGTTTAATCATAAGTCTAATATTGTCTTAACCATCAACATATTATAATTAAATTTATGTCTAAGCGTGAAGTAAGTGTGTTTGTCATAACTTGTGTTTTGTGTTTTACAATTCTAGATAATATGCCAGTTTCTGAGCCTACGTTTTAGTTTTAAGAGTTCAGTGTTTCTAATTTAGTTTTAGGATATTTGTGTTACCTAAATTTAATTTTCAATAATTAGTTAACTGGTACTTAAATAAAATTTAAAGTAACTTTGTCGATCCTCAGCGTTCTCATGTATCAGCTCCCTACCAGGCATGATCCAAACATGGTTTCCAAAACAACGGAAGAACTATTTCACTATCTCACTTTATCTTCCTAATTATCTGTAGCGCCCTTTCATTTTCAGCTACATTGTTGAACTGCTTTCCTCTGATTTCTACCCCCTCTCCGGACTTCCAGAGCTTCTTTTCCCTCCAAAAACTCACCGACACTTCCTCAACACTTTGACCTCTCCTACCTTTTATCGGTTCTTTTTTTCTCTTTCTTGTCCAACGTTTTTTTCAATGATCCTTCGTTTCTTATTGAAGCCAATCCTGGTCTTGCTTCTATCTCTTGCCTCAGTCAATCAAAAGTCCATTGAATTTTTGCAGTGCAAATTGAAAATTATGACATTTTCTGAAAAACCCGACTTTAAGAAATGCACGTGAATGTGCCCTTGTCTCTCAATTTAAATTTATATTTTTATAGTAACTGTTAAATAATTAATTAAATAATTTTGTTCGAAATTTGTATTCAGAAGAGATTTAAAAATTAAAAGATTTTCTGGAGGTAACAAAAAAAAAACACTTAATGATTACCTATTTGATTTATTACTTTAAATTACTTAAAGAATTAACTAATAAATCTATTACATTTTTAATTGCAGAAATGTAGGAAAGGCCAGCTAGTTTCTTTCGGTAAAACAAAGAGAAAGAAATATTAACAAATTACGAGTCTTATATCTAATATTGTCTTAACAGCATGTAACGAACAAGGTTACTTGGGAAATGAGAATTTGAAGTTTTAAAATACAAAATTATTCAATTTATTAATCAATGACAAATTACAATAGAAGAAAAGACACCAATGTGTCGAGCAATTATCTTTTAATTACTGCTAATTATTCCATATATTTTAATTACTTATTAACCTTTAAAATTTATATATATCGAGAAGATAGTAACTTAAGTTTTCCAAATTAATTTTGAAATGAATATTCAAAGGACGATTTCTACCGTTCATGTGTCCTACCTTTATTAATTAAAATTCTACTTAGTTAACATTAAAATACATTTTCTTTATTATTTTCTATAACGTACCTGGTTGTGCACATTACTTATAAAACACTTCAACACATACCACAAAACATTGCCCATGGCTTTTGGAATTACTAATCACTGCACATCGATCCTGGAATCAGCGCTCTTATACAAAAATGATATAAACTTTTACTTATTGGAAACACATAAATAATCGATTCTGACTTCTTCTTTAGTTGCGTTTATAGAATTTGGTACCGGCCTTGTCATCTTAAATTTTGAATACTGGAAGCTTTTAAATTTCTAGGTTACGTCCGAAAATGCCATCACGTCCGTCTCGTTCGGAGACTTTTTGAGAAATGGGGTCGTTGCAAGGACGCGCTAACTGAAATATCCCACCCTTACTTATTATTTCGAATTTTTTGATTGGTGCATTGGATCAGGCGATATCAGACCATGCTTACGTCACATGGGGTGATGTGGGTTAGTTACCCTAAGTTACTAACTCGTACGATATTTTACATTTTTACCTGCTATCTATGCTAGCTTCACAATGTGCACCAATAAAACCAAAATTTTCTTTTATATAGGAAAGACATAATTATTAAATAAAAATTAAATATATAAATGAATTTATATGTAACACCTTATTTTTAAGAGTGTTACAAGCTACTTATTAACTCAAATTTACCTCTAGGCGTAAGGCATATGCGAAAACCCATTAAGAAAAAAAATACTTGTATCTTAAAGACAAACGTAATAGGTATTGATATTGTAATTTTTAGTGTTAGTTAGCTGATAAAATAAATAAACTCATTTCTGAAACGCTCCTCATGAAATATAAAAATATCAAATATATATAAAGGTTCTCAAATATTATTCTCAAATAATATATTCGTTGACACAAATATATGATTCGCAAAACGATTATTATTTTGGCTTGTAATAATATCACACTATTTAAATTAATAAAGTAATTGGAAAGTATCGACAAAATACTAACATTTTAATGACATTGATACAATAACATGACGCATAGATTTGTATTTAAGCTGTTTAAACTTTTTCTGTTTGTAATGTTTTGCGTTTTATTGTTATTTATTAAAGAACAACAGTTTACCCGTATATCATTTGGCATTAATGTATGCCTTTGAGAATAATGTAAGCTCTCCTACTACGACAAAAACAAGTTCAATAAAAAATACATACCATTTTTATATACTTATCACATTGAATATGTGTAGGGCACGTAGAGGATTGAGCTTGGGCGGTCCTGATTCTGCTTCAATGATCGCCTGCACAATTTATCAACTGCAAAATGCTCTGTGTTCGACTTCCATCGGTTAGTTTATATTAAAACCAATGTCTGTTATTAGGAGTTGAAGAAAAATTTTGTAGGTCAGAACAAATGTAATCGGAACACAATACTCACTACGAATAATCACCAAAATATTATTATATATATATTAAATATATATATTAATTATATATATATATTATATCAAAAAAGGGAAAGTATTTATATATTCAATAAAAAAAAACAACAAAAAACAGTTTATTTACTGTAAGCAAATTTAATTACTTCTCACTTTGTTTAACCAAATACTCCTCCATGCTTCCTAAACTCCTATAAATCCTCGACGCGACTCCTACAAAGATCCCTTCCAAGCCTTACGATTTATACATTGATTTCTTCTAAACCTGTCGTTTCCTATATTGACCAGTAAAAAAATTGTCGAGTATTATTTCACCTCTTCTAAATTAGACTACTCTTATAATGAACCCTTTTAACTCATCCAAACTTGACGAATCCTATACGTCCCCTTCTAAGATGGACGACTCCTATAATGGCTCCTCTTAAACTTGACATCACAAGCAATTATGGAATTAAAGTAATTCGTTCGCCTATATTTTTATAAAGTAAAAAAAAGAACGTCTGAGGATTACAACATGTTTGGGAATACATGCATATATGAATCTATGAAGTAAATACCCTGAACCTATATATATATATGTGTGTGTGTATATATATATATATATATATATGTGTGTGTGTGTTTGCTGATACGTATTCCTTCACGGATGGAAAATTGTGATGAATAGTTACTGTCTGGAGTACATCCGTTCATTCTGCAGTCCATAAATTCGCAGTTCCGACGTTTCGCTAGAATCTCATCCAGCATTGACGAGGTGAACCCAACAAGAGTAGAAGAGCGAGCCTTCTACTGTTGTTGGTTTCACCTCGTAAATGCTGGATGAGATTCTAGCGAAACGTCGGAACTGCGAATTTATGGACTGCAGAATGAACGGACGTACTCCAGATAGTAACTATTCATCATATATATATATTTATATGTGTATATACATATAAATATATGTAAAATCAGTATCTAAATTTAAATGTTATTTTTAGTCTAAATATGACTAAACTGTTTGTAATTCAATCATCTCTTTACACTTCTGTTTTTAAGTAAAACGGGGTAGAGTTATGATGACAATATAAATCCGTTGTCGTATCAATAGAAATACAATATTTCGGAATTACTCTCTGATTGATTAGATAATCGCTTAGTAAATTTTGAAGTAAAGGTGTTATTTTTAAGTCGTGAAATAAAATCGAAAATTTGGCTGATTTCAAAATTTCTAAAATATATAGGTTCATTTTTGAATTTAACGAATTATAATGCATTCAATAATTTATAGATTTTATTTACTAGGCTTGAATCAGAGTCAATGCACAAGCAATATACTTCAATCTAATAAAACGTTTGTGTAATTTATGTACTTGCTTAAAAATTGCCATAATTAACTGTTAGCCTTATAAATTCAAACATCATCCGCAATAGCATCACCCCTGTAAGGTAATACTGTTTGCAAATCACGGCAGAACGCCTTTGATGTTTCTTTTTTTCCTTCCTTTGTTTACATTTACTTGTACAATTACTTTTAGCCCTTTACAATTACTTTTAGGGAAATGTAAGGTACTTGATAGCCCTTACAGCCTGTCCTATCTAGTTTAAATAGCTTTGAAATTATGTTTGTGCTGCGAATGTCTTCCCATAAAGTATTTCGGATAATATAGGTTATATATATATATATATATATATATATATATATATATATATATATATATATATAAATGGACGATGTGATTATTTTTTTTTTACTTGTTAGGATCATTCCATCTTTTATTAGAGTATACTAAAAGTACCAAAACTCAGCACGTATAATTAATATAAAAAATAGTGATTTTATATTTATAATAATATTACAACGCAATTATGTGTACAATTCTAATCCTTGGTAACGCGAAAATGCACATATCAAAGTAAGGTTTTGAATGTCTGTGTGTGTGTGTCAGTGCTTGTTTGTTTGTATGAGTGTTAGTGTGTGTGTGTGTGTGTGTGTGTGTCTGTGTGTGTGTGCGTGTGTGTTCTATTTATTGCTATTATCATCATAGGACATATTATAATAATAAATAGTATCGTAGTATCATGAGGCAAACATATTGTTTTGTAAATTTATTTGTGTATTAATTGTATTCATTTTAATTATTGATGAATTTTATAGTTTTTAGCAGTCTACAGCAGCTAAACATAAAATATCCTTTAATTAAATAAAAAGTAAACTTTTGCAAAGAAAAAATGCTTCTTACACTACCATACGTACAAGTGCTTGTATTTTTCTACTTTTAATAAATTACGCCTACAAGTCAACATCTGGATAGTCAGTTTTTTAATTGTTTGGCCAGTTTTTTAGGGACATTACCAGCTGGGAATGAACTACTACTCATTTCCAAAATATGTAGTCCACATAAAAACAATGGTTCGTATTTGGAAGTTGTAGGAGCCTTCGTTTCGAAAATATTGATTTTTGAAAGGTTTACTTTTTCTATCTCTTTCTTCTACGCGATATTTTATTTAGAGATAGAATTATATAATGATAACAGAGCCTACTAGAACCGCACAGTTATAGCGTCTGTCTTTCTAACACAGAAGTTCTTAGTTCGAATCTAAAAGTATGTTCGATGTTCAAGAATTTACTTCAGAATCTAGATAGTTTTGTGAACAAATCGTACTTTTAGGGATTAAGAGGAAAAAAATGACCAAATTTATCGGATGAGTAGGAGTCTAGGAACACATATATTAGGAGGGGCGTGGTGAAAATTTGGTGGTATGAAGATGAAGGGAAATCTTTGATGTTTGGGATATTCTGAAGGTGTTCCAGCCATTTAGTCATCATAACGCATTTATTACTTTTGTGAATTCCCAAGTTACATTAGGGTAGAAACATTCACCTTAAATAATACAGTTCAGAGACTTAGTACATTAATTCTTTGGTATCGCAGGTTTGTTAATCAGTATTATAAGTAAACCAAATATTGACTGTTTAAAAATAATTTTATAAATGTCTTAATTTTTCGAACGATTAAACTAATATTATTTCAATATTAAAAGAAAATAATTACACTCAATATTCTCTGATGGCTATACAGGTTTGTTTATTCTGCTTTGTTAATTAATAGGTATTGACAGATTTACCAGAAATGGTTTATTCATTACTGCAGATAAAATCAATAAATAATGTTGCAACAAAATTTGAATAAAAAAAAGCACACAGATCCAGAATGCAATTTTTTTAAAAATATATAAGCGTATTAACATACACAAGAATTAATTAAAGTGTGAAACCTCACTTCTCAAATAATTACCAAAACAGAAAACTTATTAAGCAATCTGTTCAATCACAAATGTGCTACTAATTCGAATCGTTTGTTACTAATATAATTGAACTAAAGATATACACATTTAATATTTCTAATATATGATGACTATTAAGAAAGAAATAAAATGTTACGGGATAATTTATATCTATTAAATATTAAGTGGTTGTATAGAATACATTGCGATACATTTATTTTTATCAAAAACCTACGCAGCCTAATAATACAATGTGTTTTTACACTTTGAAACTTGTTTTTTGTATGGAAGATAAAAGAAATTATAACATTTTGTTACATAATAGACTAGTTGAGACATTGATTGGCATTAAAATATCGCATTAGTTTATCGAAAATTACAAAATAAACGCATTATCCAACTTATGACATATTACTTAAAGTTGACTGGGTAACATAGATTCACTTAGATATCGAAGTGTTAGTTGAAGTATGACTATAATCTACAATGAGGTATTACATTAGAGCTTTCACTTTAAAACCGATCATCAGATCATATTACTAACTAATTTGACGCATAAAATTACAAAAATAAAGTCCAGAAATACACATTGCTAGGATCTACAGTTTGCAGCTTTGTGAAGGTTTTAAGAAGCCACAGGTTAATTTTGTAATGTGATATTACGACATTTAAAACAAAATAAACACACTCCTTTGAGCTATTCAATAAAGACTGTAAACCGGTTCATTAATGAATTTAAAATGTTATACTCATTTAAATTTCTCTATCTCAAGCTAACTGACCATTTCATAGGTTGTTCCTTTTTGTATTTCCATATTGAATATAATTTTGTAAAAGATATATGTCCGTTCCCTTGCTGTGTTGCTTTATTCTGTTTTGGGTTGGTTGTTTCTCTTGGTGCAATGTATCTTGGTCAGTTACCTCAAATCAAAATCAAATAAACGTAATTGAAGTGTACCGCCTAAACCTTGATGAGAAAAGAGTTCTAAACCAGTCGAACTGTTTGTTGTAGAGTTGAATAAGGTTTTAAACATTAGATACTAATAAAGTGTAGATGAGTTGTCTGAGATGACAGTGGAGAGAGACTGCCTCTACCTTCAGACTGAGAGACAGGAATGTTAACTACTTCCTTTTTACAATGACTTACGACACATTTGCTCTATTATAAATCAGTGTGCCATTCTTTTACAGTAATAGGTTTAAATATATAGACAATTCGTGATTTTACCGATTTAGTTGTAATCTACATCAGCTTGTGGATGATTGAGTTGGTTTGAGAAGTTGTATCAAGTTATAAAACATGACATCTTGTATGAAGGTAAGGAATCTTCAATTTAAATGCAGGATACCCATAATATGGTCTTTAATACGAGTTGACGATAGGATCAGACATATACCTGTATAAAATGTCTCTCATAGAGTGGAAACTCCAGTTGTCACGGGAAAGGAAGAATACGCTCTGAAAATAATAAGGAGATTGGCAAATTTCTTTGTATAAAAATATAAACGTATCTGACATTTGTGTGGTTTATAATCTTCTAAATGGATCTTAGTTAAAATAAATCCGTTACCTTATAGTTTCCACCACTTCGTTATCTATAACTAGAACACACAACTTTAACTTTTACTGACTATAACCTAATAACATGGAACACATATTTCATAAAGAGGAATATTTCTGACCATTCGTAATACAGCTACATGTTCGTTTTATTTGTCTTTACATGTTAAACGAAAACATCATTTAAACATAGATGCTGCATTGCTAATCACGTCATTTATCTGAGGTCGATTTTTAATTTTGTAATAATGTTTTTCTGTTTCTTTTTAAGGCCACTATACGATATCGTTTGACGGATATGATTTCAAAGATTGTATAGCTCACACTACAACATTTAGTTAATGTTGGAAATGGCGGGTTTTTGCACTAATCGATCTGTTCCTCTTAAAAAAAAATATGCTATAAACAAAAATCAGAAAATTAAAATGTATTACGTGTTTTTGTTATAAAAAAATCTATTGTTCAAATGGTTAGTCATATATCGGAGATCTGTCATTATTGACAGTCTTTTTTCATAACATTTGTAATGCAGGTGTTTTCGGTAATATGCTTTAAGAATAAAATTAATAAGTAGACTAAGTACTTTAATAAATACCTTTAACAGTTAGTTGTACGACATATAAAGGCTTATTTAAAGATTACTTTGGAATCTGGCAGCTGTAACTGATAATAATTAACGTTTTTCCTGGCTCATAAATCATCAGTTTTTTTAGCTACTTTCAAGTAAAACTATGCGGCTCCGGTCACGTTCGAATTGCCTAATGTAACCTTCGAACCTAATGAAGGGATATAGAAGTCCGAACTAAATACATGTTTAGAGTTATGTTTAGCCTATTAAAAGCACAGGACTTGATCCATTGGTCATAACAAGGTCATAACCTTGTTAATAAATAATATTATTGTTTTTTAGTAAAATTGAAATAGTTGTAACGGCAACTCTTCACCACGAGAGTTGGTAGACCGGACCAAGTTGTAGAGCGGGAATTTACTGCAACGTGATTGGTCGTACTAGTTTTTTAAAATTAGGGGCTTGGCGAAGTAGTTACCGGTTTATGCCTTTATATTTGTTGTATTATGTTGTTTAAAGTTAGTTGTATTTTTTAAATACCTCTGAAGATGATTGCTGGGCAATCGTAATGTACATAAGGTTTAAATAAATGTTATTTGTGGTTTAGAGGTTTTATTTATTTTAAAAAATAAACATTACGCCACAGTTGCTTCAAACAGTTATACTCTATACTTGTTTAAGCTATTTATATTTCTTCTTTATTGAAAAAAACTACCTTATATTAAAATTTACTATAAATTAATTACCAAACAAATAAGATTAAATTTATTTAAACCTAAAGATGAATGATGTATATAATTTAATAACTTCAGCTATCCTCTCATAGTTTGTTTGGTAGTAACTTCCTATAGGATTCACGCAAATTTGTATTTAACATGTTAGACAAAACGACCCATCGTTGTGTCTTGAATTACCCTGTGACACGAGACACTGTTCAACAAAGTGTCTGGCGTTATTAAACAGCATCCTTACAATCTCGACTAACATGGGACCACACTTCCTAACTTTATGTTTAGATTACTTCATAACTCCTAAAGACCCAACACTGCCTTCCTAATCACTTCATGCCAAGTACACCGGGGTTAACTGTAGAAAGTCACTACATGTTAGGACAACTGTAGAAAGTCACTACATCGCAAGGATTAAAAAAATACATACATAATGGCTCTGTAGATTGGCGGTAATATGACTAGTTCAGGGCAATAATGTGCTTATTTCACGTAATACAACTAATCTCAACTACCAGGATTATTATTGTAGAACCGAAATTATCTAAATAAAATTGCGTAGTATTTAATTTAAAGAGTTATTTAAATAAAATTACATGTAAAAGCAAACATTGCATTAATTAATTGAGTAATAACTCCATTAAGTTATGGTTTATTTAGAACTTTAATATATAGTTAATGCTTTTAAAGTAATTACATTTTAAAATATTTTTAAAAATAAATCTGTAAAATAATAGTAGTATAATTTTTGCACTTTGTGTATGTAACCGATTTCGTGATGCAGAATTCTTCAGGATTTTTATAAAACTTTCAATTTTGTCGGTTTTTATTTTCACATGATGCTATCAAATGATTCCCACCAAACATTGTCAGCAGAATAATTTTCAGAGACAGAAAATACACCTATGTAAGAATATTGTAGATATTAGAATAAAGAAAGTGCCGCTTTAGATAAATAATATGGTTCTAATGGATATATTTCAAAGCTCACAGCAAAACCTTGGAACTTGATGCTTCGAATAATAGAGACAGAATTTAATACATTTATATTTATTGTTATCTCGACTATTTTCAACTTTATTTAGCTTTGTTGATATATATATATATATATATTATTTTTACGCTTGATGCGATTTGAAATCAGTCTCCTGGGAATAGGGTTTTATTTATAATCCCACGGTTCTCGAAAAACTATCCTCATCAAGTGTTACCTATATTAAATTACTTGTAAATAATGACTTTTTTAAATATTCACAGCTCATTTGAAGTTATATTTATAAACAAAAAAAACTTCTAAAAGAAAGAGAATTCATTTTAAAATTATAATATTTTAATTAAGAAAGTTTCTAAGGAGACTACATAAACAAAGTTGTTAGATAATAACAGGATATATGTGTGTATTGGTTATGTCAAAAGGGGATTATACTTGAGTAACAATCGCGGTAGTATGAATTATTCGTCTAATATCAGGGTATTAGAGATATATTTGAAAAGGCAATTAAAATATGTAATTTAATTACGGTTTTGGAACATTAGTTGAGTATGTTTTAGAGAAAGTATATTGTCTGCCATCCCTCTTCGACGGAAAAACTACATTTTTTTAAGGATTTGTGATTATTTATTATTTTAATTATTATTTTCCATCATTTTTTGATAGTTCGCTGAAAAATAGGTACCTAGCTTTTTTTATGTGATAGAGGGGAACTGTAACTGGAGGATAGGCCGTGATAAATAATATCAGACGTGTAATGTAACTGGAGGTCAAGCTGTGCTGAATTTGGTCGGCCATAACGTATAACTGGAGTCAAGTAGTACAAAATGTTGTCAAAAGTAAAGTGTAACTGGAGGTTAATCCGTGCTAAACGATGACACACATGTGTAATTTTGAGTCAAGCCTTTCTAAATCCACACTTCATTGATAAATGGATATCACATGTAATAAAATTTGACATTTTAGTTGACTTCTGTTTTTTTCAAAGAATTCAAAATATTATCGGAAAATTCTGATAGAAAGGGAGTAAAGGTTTGGGAATTCTAAAATTGCAAATGTTCTTACAACTACTGCATCAGGCATTACATTTTGAAGAAAACTCATTTTTTATCGTCTAGATACGTATGGCGAGAGCGAGAGCACCCATTTGCATTGAGTAATGTGGAAATGCAGTGATTCTTGTACATATATCGTTGTAGTGGTAAGCGAATTATTTCTTATTATCTAGATCACGCCCACAGAGAATGGTCTGTAGAACTTTTCGTTGTAGGTTTCGGATTCAAGTCGAAGGAAATAAATTTAAACGGCATTTATTTGCTATATTTTGCATAAGGTATAAAATAATGTTACCAAGATAATCTATTGGAATAAGTAAGGTTCTGCTACGAGAATAGTTGTAGGCTACAATACGGATCCAATTGATCCATGGCTCGGATCCAATTGTTCTCAAATATGACTCACACTCTAAAGAAGTAGACAAGTAAAGAAAGGTAAGGGGAATTTCACTCTTACCCTATTTTAATGATTACGAAACCTATTATTTCTTTGGTTTACCGTTTTCGCAGAAGCTTAGTAATCTGAACTACATTTAACCATAGCTGGTATACTGGGAAGTTTATTTTCACGAAACTATCTACCAATAAGATACTATTGTAAATTAATTGAAATATTACAGAATGGTATAACTTTAACATTTGGTTTAAATAAATGTAATCTTGAAAAGTTGCATCCAAAGGGGTTATGTTACTTTAGAAGTGTAATTATATATGAATATTTTGAAATATTTGAAAATCATACAAACGGACTTTTGTGCTAAACGTTATAGATATTCTCCAAGTAATCATTCTATCCCTATTATTAGGTTTCAGAATATTATTTATTTACTGTGTTAAATCATAGTGGTAACTATATACAATAATCATTGATTTCTACAAAAAACAATTTTCGTCTTGATAACAATTAAAAAGTTATTATTCAATAAGGAACTCCTTTAAATACGACAAATAAATTCAAATATTCATTCGTTAAAAAAAATTTAATTATAAAGTTACTTAGGCCTATATATGGAACTGCTGTTTGACATATGCAGAGATACTAGCCCCCCTCCCATACATCATGTGTGATTTAGACATCTCTGATGAGGTCTGGTTGAAAACTTACATTTATCTTGTTGTAACGAGATTAGGAAAGGAACAAAAGTTAAAGAACTTCCTCCAACTTTCAGTTAAGAAGTTCGGTCACCTGTTAGTGTTGACTTTGTAGGGATTGTGTTTAACAACACTTGACATCTTGGTTGGACACTGCCCTTTGGATAACCGGCTTTAAAAATTTGTAATGTAATCAAACCAAATGATAAATTTAAAGTAAGAATATATAGTTCAATATATTTCTTTTAATGCTTGTTAAACCATATGTAGTATATATTAAGCCAAAAGTCTAATCCTAATAAAGCAAGAAGGAATATTTTATACTTTTTCCTTGCGGAAAATACAAACTTGAGACGTAAGTTAATTTTTAACAACTAACAATATGTTAAAATATACAATTATTTGTGTCCCATCAAAGGTTAATATAACAAATATTTTACCAATTGTAATGGTAAGTGAAAGCGATCTTGAAGAAAAAAGTTATCAAGAACTTGAAACCAACCGAAGCTTTATAGGCAAACGGTTTTTAAAAGTCATTAACAAATTTGAAAATAGATTTTTAAAAGAAAGAAGCATTAATTGTAGGTTGACCTCCCGTCGCATTAGCTCTAACCAATGCGGTGTCGAGATATTTCTTACACATTTAACGATCACTTGCTCAAAAACACTTTAGTTATAGGCTTTTTAGAAAGACTTTTTCAAGCCCTGTAAGAGTTATCTCAGCTCCAAATCATTATGTATATGTCATTTTTTTTAAATTGACTTTACTAAAAATCTTAGCAATTTTAAACATTACTGAATGTTAAACATAAAATCTCCCAAAATGTCACTGACAACAAACTAATAAGAACAATTGTGAGAAATCTAAGGGTATCGAAGTAGGAGGCCGAGAATATTGATAAACCATTTTACTAAATGAGACACATTTATCCAAATAGGTGAGTTAGTTTAGGGTTGAGAGATATTTCTACTTATTCATAATTGTCCAGTATATTAAAAAATATACTTGTATAATGCTTGTAAGGCAGCATTGCCTTAAACGGCTAGTGCAAAGATAATATGAAGACGGTACGTCAATAGCGTCAGCTATAAATCGAAAGAGTAAGGATGATGTTGATAACGAAGAAGAAGAAGAGTCTCTGGTGCCAGTAAAGCCTGCTGAAGCATTTGGTGCACTGGGTGACGTTGGACGTTACATCATCAGCGTGTTCGGAAATTCAGACGACGCTATAGAAAAGAATTTTAAATTCATCTTTAAACAAATTAAAACCAAATAAGATCGATAAATACTTTAAGAAAATATAAACATATTCATCAATTCTGTAGTAATAATGTACAGTATGTAGGTTATGGTTTCCCATTAAATTCCTACCATTGTGTTACTTAAATTCGTATTTCATTGTTTTATGTGTTCTTTTTTTGTTTCAAAATGAAATTCAATTGTTTTAATGAAAATGGGGGAAATATTCAGCACGTAGAGTGTTGTTAAGATACAGCATTCTTTTTTGATATAGTTTTCTTATTCCCTTATCCGATGCTTTCACGTATCCTTTTATTGGAATATTTTTCAATGGTCATTTGAAAATCCATAATGCGGATCCTACATTATATATATGTATATATATATATATATATATATATATATATATATATATGTATGTATGTATACATATGTATGGGTTTGTGTGTGTGTTTTGAGACGCTCAGAATTACCGTTCAAGTTAAGAAATTGATAGTTTCAAAAATTTGGTGTCGGTTCGCGCCTAGAACAACACCAAGGGCCAGATGAACTCAGACCACCACGTTTTTACCGTCTAAATCGATCCACGTACGAGGGCTTCGGAGTCTCCAGGACGTGAAGATCACAGGAGAATGGAGAAGGACTTACATCGACTTACCAGGGATGGCTACTTCCATTGTCCAGGGACTAGACTCAAGACGAGAGGACTCTAGGATCGGCAGTGAAATTATTGGCAAGTCATTTTCTCTATTACATAAAAAAACGTCAAATTTAGTCAGTTAAAAATATTAAATTAAAAAATTTTAATAAAATAAAATCTAAACAATGACTTTACACTAAGTAGAAAATTAAATAAATGTACATGAAGTATAGGTAATTTGTATGATAAGAATGCTTAAGGAATAAAATTATTAAATTTAGATTTACAAAGTGGTTTCGGCCATAGGTCAATTATTTTCAGAAAGACAAAATTTATAGACTTTTACAAAGTTTAAATTATTTGATATAAAACTTATAAATTATAATTTCAATCGTAAAATTAAGGGATGACAATTTTTATTTTGTTAGATTAAGAAAGATTTTTGTTTAAAGAAGTAAATGTATTGTAGAGATTCTATTGTATTTTAGTTGATGATAAATTTATTTTTTAGTTTTAAACAGTAATTAAATGTATTATAAAAACTTTTGGTATTTAAATTTATCCTGTGTTGAGCAACAAATAAAACTTTTAGTTTTTCCAACTAATAAATAATGATTGTTACAAATCAAATTACAAAATTAATTAAATTTCATTAATTAATAAATCTTATATAAAATTCAGAACCTAATGTTTCTTCAAACGAGTTCTCTCCTGAGGAAAAATTTATTATAAAACTATTGAGCTATTCTGAAAATTAGTTGATTTTTTATAATTCAGTCCAGTGGCGCGATCTACTGGCAGATCATGTATAAAGAACACAGGAGCCTTCAAAAAAGTAACGTAAAAATTATCATATTTTGCACGTCCCCTTGCTGTGCCTGCAGATCTTCTAAGATGGTTAGAGCTTTTGAAATTTTGTGTGTTCATGCTAATATTGTTTCTTCCCAGCTGACTACTTTGACAAGTATGACTATAAAAAGACACGACCAAACATTGTTAACCATTATGGGGGGGGGGGGGTATACAAATTGTAAGGTAGGAATCAGCGGGAAGAGGATTGCCGTTAGGCGTTGAAATAAAGGCTTTTTAAAAAACGCTCGAGGCTACACGAGCACGAGAGCGGAACGGAAATAAGCATACGCGAAAAAAAATAATAAATAATAAAAAGTAACAGCACCGTAAGATAGAGTGCGGGGACGTTGCAGTGTGTGTGTGTGTGTGTGTGTGTGTGTGTGTGTGTGTGTGTGTGTGTGTGTTTGTGTGTGTGTGTGTGTGTGTGTGTGTGTGTGTGTGTTGCAACGGACTAAATGTTACATTTTACCGTTTCAAATGCAATTTTAATCTTCATAAATTTTAAGAAGTTATATAGTGAGAATAACACTTTGTCTAGCGGAGCTAAAACAAAACAAAAATGCCTTAGGCATTAAGTAATTTGAATTTAACGAGTCTATGAGCAGAAACAAAGCCATTATTAGTGAGAAAGGATTAGGTACATATTTGAAAGAGGGATAAGGAGTTAAATCCACCTAGAAATACCATCGACATTCGCGAGGGCTCAGAACAGAAAAAGGAGACGAAGGTGTTCAGAGCACAAATACGAAAAAATGCATAGAGGATGAGTTAAAAGAGAATGAAGACATTTATGCAGAGAACGTACTACAGGAGAATCGACCAAAAGTATGTATCTGTTGGGACACACAGGAAATGATGAAATACCCAGAATTTAGCAGTAGTCAGTTTGGAGACTGGTGATTGGATAAAACGAGCGGCGGGTTTGTAATGAGAAGAAAGAAGCACAACATTTGGTTAGAGTGGTTTCAAACATCAAACGGAAGGTTGTGTGAGACGTGCTCCGTTTTGGAAAAGACTAAAGACAGTTTTAAAACGTAAAATGACAATAAAAATGCAATGCTAGAATTAGTTGGTGATAACTACAACAAAATGGTCAACTCTTTCTTTTGTATATTGAAAAGGTATAAATCAAAATGTTTGGAATAACATTTTTTAAGGTTAAAAAAAAAGTAAAAGACAGTTTTAAACATAAACGAATTAAATAAAGGTTTAAAAATCAACTGTATTTAATTGCAAATAGAAAATTAGTACAAAAAAGAGATTTTAAATTTTTGGTCAAGTAAATTGGATTTGATTATCACTTTGCTGAAGCCATGACACATGGCTGTTTTGTAACGTAACTTGTCTAAAGTAGAGGTTGGCCCGGAAAAACGGGTATATGAAAAATATAATTAGTTTTAAAATAGTCAAGAATTCTCTAAATATTTTTAAATAGAAAAAGAATTACAGAAATGTCACTGTATTGTTCTTTACATAAATTGCAAAGTAAATTATGTTTAGTTTTGACAGAACGATTTATAATTAGAAAGTAAAATTTTGGAAAAGGATATGTGGTTACGATGAAGTATATTTAAGTCACAAAGAGGGTTTAAATAAATTTCATGTATAGAGATAACCTATGTCAAAGATAAAGACTGTGAGACATTTCAGTTGTTATCATGTGGTTTTAAAATAATTTTTGTAGAATTTTAAGAAGAATTTGGGTTTAAAATGTCTGTTTTTAATTTAGTTTAAGAGACCAAAGTCAAACATTAAGAGATTTGATAGTGCAATGAAAGAGTTGCGTAAATAAGTTAAATAAAATGAAGTCTTGTAAAATAAAGTAAAATCTTGTACAGAAAAGTAAAGTAGAATTATTGCGAATAAAATTAGAAGTTTCAAATTAAAGAAACAGTTAAATTATGAATTTTGATTTTTTTATTTTTTTTTTTTTTTCAATAAAAAGAAAGGAATAATTTATTTTAAAATAAAATATAAAATTTTAATAATTTTTATAAAGTGTTAAGGTAAGATAAGGTGATATAAAACTTGTGTGTTTACCAAAGAAGTTACAAAGCTTATAACGAAAGAAAAGAATTTTGTTTTGTGAATGTCTGTTTTTTTAATATTTGGTTTAAGATACCAAAGTAAACAGATTGAATAAATAAATAAATTGAAATGAAATTTTGGTAAATAATTTAAAATCTTATAGAGAATATTAAAGTAAATGGTTGAAATTAAACTAGAAGTTTTAAATTTTAGAAATGATTAAGTAATACATTTTGAGTTTTAAATATTAACACAGAAAGGATTAATTTTGAGTTTGAAATTGAAATGAAGTTATATTAAATTTTGTAAAAGTTTGAAGATGAGATAAAATGATATAAAATGAGGTGATATAAATGTGTTTACAAAGGAGGTTAGGAATTATACATTAAAAGGTTAAATATTTGTCAAGCATTTAGGAAGAGTTTAATATATAAAATAAATACTGTACAATCTGTGCTGTAAAAAAAAAATTAATTAAAATAAACTAATTTATATAATCATAATATGTTGGTCAGTTAGCCATATATGCTTTCAAATAAACTCATTCCCCGGGACGGATACCCAAAGGGTTAAATCTCAGAGAGTTAAGTTTTAAAATAAAGTCTAGTGACTGGTTATCTGGCAATGTACAGGATTATGGTCGTGGGCCGGACCGGCTCGTGTCACAAATTTTACCTAGCAGCTTAAGGTACGGCTGGCGGCAGTGCTTGGCAAAAGAGTAGCGGGAGTTAGGTCGGTCCGTTGCAATGTGTGTGTTTGTGTGTGTGTGTGTGTGTGTGTGAGTGTGTGTTCGAGTTTGTGTGTGAGTGTGTGTGTGTATATGAGTGTGTGTGTGTGTGTGTGTATGTGTGTGTGTGTGTGTGTGTGTGTGTGTGTTTGTGTCAGTGTAAGTGTGTGTGTGTGTGTGTGTGTGTGTGTGTGTGTGTGTGTGTGTGTGTGTGTGTGTGTGTGTGTGTGTGTGTGTATGTGTGTGTGTGTGTGTGTGTGTGTGTGTGTGAGTGTTTGTGTCAGTGTGTGTGTGTGTGTGTCAGTGTGTGTGTGTGTGTTTGTGTGTGTGAGTGCGTAAATAAATAAGTTAAGCCAAGAGATTTAATTGATTTTCAGTAAAATCTACTTTCAGTTTCATGATCTATAATACGTGTCTATTCTTCCATCTAAATAGAATTTTTGAGTCTTCATATATTTTAATTCAAAATAAAATAAATAATTTAGAATAATCAGATCTAAATTGGCCTATATATTTTAAAAATGTGAAACACAATGCCAAGAGCAAAGTGTCTGTAAATATATAAAATGTCCATTTAACTCTATCATTAGAAACAATGATCATTTTAGATTTTTTTCTTTACACCATACACTAAATAATTTTTTTTTACTTGAATCTAAATTGGATTATATCAATACTATTATATACAAATCTAATGGTGTCTGTCTATGTGTGTGTAACTCAATCACGTAAAAACTACTACACTCATTGAGCTGATATTTTACATGGACATTCTTAAACTCCCTGGACCCTAGGCCTATTTTTATAAAAATTTTTTTAAGGGCACTCTCACACTGGCCTTTAAAACTCCCTTAACACTCATATACCTATACATCATTATACATTTGTCCTAATTAGCAGTTAATAAATGTGTTTTTAATCACCTGTAAAAGTAACTTTAAAAGGCATTTAAACAGAAGATAGTAAATGTTTGTGGTTATTCATCTTTCAAGGGTAGTCATACATTACAAGTGACATGTTACAAGCAGAAGCTTTAACTTGTCTTGAAATTTCAAGACAATAATCGGTAAGTGTATAGTTTTATAAGTTTATTGGGATTTACTATCAGTATGTTAAATTTATTTTTACATATTTGAAACATATATGTAGGAATCAACAACATTAAAATTCCTAAACGGAAGAAGAGTAACCTATCATAACGTTCTAATAAGGAAAGGACAATGCCATCTCTGCGAGAAAGAGAGTCTTCTCAAGAAAGGCAAGTCCGTTTGGAAATCAACGCCGTAAATACAGCATAGCAACGAAGTAGCTTGTGTTGGTTTTTCTGAAGCATTAGAACACCGTCGTGCACAATGCCATCACGATGTCAATTCAACGGACCCAATAACGTTCCCTACAGCGGCTTTAAAGATTTCAAGACGACTCTGAGAGGATGAGAATCTCAGCACTCGCAAGAAGCCCAGCAACAGCGACTACTACGAAGAGAAGTTGTAGCAAGACACGCAACTCAACGTCTGTCTCAAGTCCCAGGCGAGGGGCATGCACAATTGGAACTCGATGCAGAGACTTGCTGCACAGCGTTTAACTCAAAGTGATGAACAGCAACAAGCCAACCTACTTGCCCGAAGAACGTAATGATGTTACTTGACATAACAAGTAATTATGACACAGTTACTAAAAAAATCACGATTTTCTTTCAATCGGACATATCAATAATATATATGAAGCAGCTAAGTTGCCAGGAAAATCTGTTTTAATGTGTTCTTTAAACGGTAAAGTCAAAGTTTCTCACTTTGGTTACAGGGGAAACTAGGGAGTCAAAAGAGCAACTAATTAAAAGAGAACTAGGGAACATATTAAAAAATGCAATATGTGTTCCCAAATGACATCCTTTAGAGCATCTGGTCACATTATTGCTCCTGATTTTCATACTACCTTTACTGTTCAGGACAAGTTTAAAACCGTGTAGGTCGCCTTCTTCCTCCTCTGGAATAGCCCCATATTCCGTATTCTTCAAATATATTTCTTCGGTGATCACGACACTCAAGCCGACACACTGCAACAATGTACCTTGCGTTTGCCTTACAATGGTCAAGAGTATACAGTGTATGCTTCATGACGAAAATAAATTTTTCTGTTATTTTATAACGTCTGTTGAACTTCTACCAACAGATAACTACAAAGTTGGTGCCGACTGCCATCCACTCGGCGAACACGAATGCCGTTACAATGCTCCAACTACTGATGAAGTGGAGAATGGCATTTATGATAATGAGTAAGTGAGCAGAGACATTGTCTTAAGAGAACGTGATGATTATTTTTTCTGAGTATCTAAAACTCGCCGTATTTAAGATGTATTACATTACCCACCTATTTTCTTTGAAGGACAAGGGGTATCATTTTTGTATCTCTATGACGAACCCAAATTCTATCTCTCTACAGGGTAAAATTTTTGTTCAATGGAGTTCTATGTCTATATGTTGGTGGTGCTTGAAGACAATTTTAACACTGTCTTACGGTATAAACAGCTTTCGAACCAGTTCATAGTGCACTTGTATGGTAAAATATAAACTTAAGGAATACTGTACATTAAGCTCAATAAAAAATCTGGTATACTTTCTTCACGTTTTGTAGGATCTCCAATGTATTTAAGTGGCTCAAGTTTCTTTGAACTTCTTTAAACACCACGTATAAACACGGCCACCCTAACTTATTTATAACTTTAACTTGCAACCCAAAATGGGCTGAAACACTGGAACCCTTGCTCCCATGAAATTTATTCACGAGTGTTCTATCAAAAAATAAATATTTTTGTTGCAGATATAAACAAAAGGGAAGCCTTTGGCCCTCTCAGGTGTTGTATGTACTCTGTAGAACAATAGAAACGTGGATAACATTACATTCATTACCTTCCTTGGTTTATTGACCAAATCCGTCCAAATTAGACTGATATTATTATTAGTTCTGAATTTCCAGAACGTAACTCTGATCCTCTTCTCCATGAACATGTACTTGAACACATGGTTCACGGACCTTGTGGAGCTTGCAACGAAAGGTATCCATGCTTGAAAGGCGGCAAATGTACTAAACGATATCCAAGGGCTTCGATCGTTGCTTGATTAAATCCAGTTTGTCCAAAAGATTAAGTTTGTCGCTCCAAATTATTTTTAAAGCTCTTAGTAATTTAGATACAATTTAAAAGCTTATACATCAATACTAAATTTAAATACTATAAATATATTCAAATCAGTGGAACTAATTATATACTGTTATACCGCTATAATTATGATATAAACAATTTACTCTATATCAGAGCAAAAGTGTATTTGACGTGGCTTAAAGAATTCATTTTTTTTAACGCATTCGTGATTCTAACATAGACTTTTAAAACCTGATATTTAGTTTCCAAAAACGTAAAACTTCGTTTCCGTTAAATATAATCTAAATATTAGCTAGAAAAACCTGTATATCTCGAATGAAGGATTTTGTGATGAATAAGACGTTTAATTGTCCGTTTCTATGAGAAGGCTTAGGATATTTTACTTTGTTGATTGCTACACTATCCAGAAAAAAAAATTAGTTTCCAGCTCAGTCAGTGGTGTATACCGCAAAAAAACATAGCTACTAAGCTCCTAAGTGATTTAAACCTTGATAGGTTATAATAATATTAGCGATTTGAGCATAGAGGCTAAAAATATCCTCAAACTAGTTCCCTTCCTAGTGAAATCTCTATTTTGCACGTTGTAATAAATAGCACCAGTCGAGTATCCGTCCATCGTACGAGGTTGACATATTTTTATTGTACTTATTTCATTCAGTAATACAAAACCGCGATGAAATAAGTTGACTCTAAGTTGTTGAAAAGATTCTTAATATGAACATGTTTACACAAAAGAAACTTTTATATTATGTTTATACAACTTTTTTTTTCATTTGTGAAAATATGTATGTTCCTTCTGCTCGAAACACCTGAGCAATCAACGTACAATCATCCATGTAAGAAACACTGAGTTTCCAAATAGAGGCCTGCAACCCTAAGGGTCTTTCTTTGATAGATGTATATATATATATATATATATATATATATATATAAATTGATCGTCAATAAAAAGGCAACTCTTAAGGGATAGACGCTTGAAATTTAAGGGATAGTTAGATAATGTAAGAGGTATTCTTAGAATGATTAACTCTTTCTCTTTTGCGGAGCCAGTTAAAATGCCAGCTTCTATGACATTTTTCTTTTAAAGATTTTATCAAAAGCTTGGAACCGTTTTTTCAGCTTTGATGGCTCCAAGTTCGAAGGTAACATTACGGGGACTCCCCCTTTTCAATTCAAGCTTGTGGAGGGCTCACCAGGCAGTTCCAAGGTGTTAAGAAACTCAAATGGGTAATGAACCTCTTGATCCTCTTCCATAATTGAATCATTATGTAAATAAGATGTTATTTCAACAACAGTAATATTTATAACTTTTACTGTTCAATTGGTTTACACTATCACACTTTTTGGGTCTAAAATAGCTCTGTGGGAAACACATTTGATATAATCTCCTCAACGGGGTGTGTCTCGGAAGGAAATACTCTTACGTTGGTCAGTAATTTTACTACCATCGCCAATTTGGAGCAAATTATCAAAGAATTGGCCCGCATCATGGTCGTTAGAGAGATCTACCATCATGTTTTGAGCAAGTGGAATTGCTCAATATGTTTCCGTATCACTGACTTTTTTAAGCAGACATTAATTTCGTCTCCTGGAGATCACCTGTTTAAATGGGTTTAAAAGTGACTTAAGACACATTTACTATAAGCTGGCTAATCCAAGTATATAATGGAGTATGGATAATTGGGTGTCGCGCACGCACACACCGATTCCATTAGGTTTTTATGCAATAGTATAGATTGATCATTACAACTACTTAATCAGTTGTCATTTCCTAATTGGTTTGACACCCACCAAATCCATTTAGGAATCCTGTGAAGGGATGCAGCTTGCCGACATCATTGTTACCACGAGAAGCAACAACGCGACTCTGTAAGCAAAACTGCAGTCCCTATTACAGTTTAGTAACCAATATGTGTTTGCATAGCTTAAACTTTACTAGTGATCATTAGGTGGGACTTGTATCCTTGAAATCGGTTTCCTATAAAACCTTTTCTACTTTGGTGAGATTCTTAAGTTATTGTTTTACAAATACTTAACATTCTTTTTTAATTTTGTAGTTATTTTAAAACGTTGAGTGTCATTCTGTTCTTGGTTCATTGTTTATCACACATACCAATGCTAGGAAGAGAGATCAGAACAATTGCAAATCCGCGTATCAATTTCGCTTGAAATAACTCTCATATAAATTCAAATAACTTTATATAAAACACAGCTGCAGTAATCCCATGATATCATTTTTAGGCATGTAAACAATAAAGGTTTCAAGTTGTAATTTTCTAAACCATATAGAAGACAACGCTTATCGGGTTAGAAATTAGAGGACGCCTGATTTCAAAATCTTGTATAATTCAATTTTTAATTTTTAAAACTTCTGTGAGTATTTCGAGAAATTAAATAATAATTTGTTACATGCTAAATAATTTTTTGGCAAAATTTCAGCATGTTGCATAAATATTTGTTTTATTTTAGCTAATGTAAATTCGGCCTAGTTAGTCAGGGTTAGGGTAGAACCAATGATTAATACTGCTAACCAATGCAAGGCTCTATGTTAACTTGGAGTGGGAAACTTTGTGATTCAATCTGTCTTTCTTCACTTTTGACGGTTGAAATTTTGTCATGGACTGCAATCGTTAATATTTTTGTGTGTGTTAGAAGTTGATTAAAACTGTTAGTGTATTACTTTTCAAAATTTAATAAAAAGTGAAAATATTTTGGTAAAATTTATTATGTAGATTCGTTTTGTTTCTTTTAAGTTTTATAAAATTTTATTTTGTTAGAAGAGTAAAGCTGTGGCTTGTTTGCAATATGTAAATAAAGCAAGAAGTGATAGCCAAAATAAGTTCAAAATTAATTTTCTTTATATGTTTCGATAGAATCAAGTAAATGTACAAAACCAGTGTGTATCAGAACTAACGATGCCTATACAATATGTAAAGGATGTGAACTTTTTTTAATTGTATTTAATATTCTTGTACTTGTAATAAGTGAAGCTTAAAAGCGTTTTTATTAAAAAATATATGTAAAATTTATTTATTTAATTTTTTTTTATAATGCAAATGATAAATTTATTGTAACTTAACTTTATTCAGACCTACTTGATTAGACAGCGATTCAAACCGTTAAGTACAATTGGTGACGAAGAAAATTGAACCTGTTTTTTTTTCTGTAAATAATAATTATTATGTGATGAAGGTTTATCGTTTTTAATTAACTATAGCCCAGATTACAAATAGCTGGGGAGAGGGGTTAGTAACAATTTTGAACTTTAAATAAATAATGGTTTTTTTTAGCTTAGTTTGTGACATGTTAAATTTTTGGAAATAATTTATCATGTTTCATTGATATTTGTATTGTTTTTGCTAACGAAAAATCGACCCTAAAAGAATAATTGTTTATGGAAATGTTATTAGACAGCGTTGAGGACGAATACATGCTAAATACGGGTAACCAATCTAAGCCCTCTATTTTCAATGTGTAAGGGCCGGGACTCCGTTAACCCAAGCGCGAAAAATAGAGATCCCCTCTAATTTTTGTCTGCCTTAGTAGCTAAAAAAATGGCCTTGGTTGCAAATTAGTAAAGTAGTCAAAATGTTTGTAAATTTTTATATGTAGCTTTGATTAGTTCCTTTCATAGTTTTTTAAAATTTAAATATGTAAACAGGTAAATCCGAGTAATGATTCCAATATGTAAACAGACCTAGTAAGTTCAAATGATTGCCAAGATATGTTCTAAATTATTGTTTTTTTTAAAATAATTTTAGAGAATCGAATCAATAAATATACGAAAGTTTTCAGTATGCTCTTGACCTTGCGTTATCTAATAAAGTAATTTGTAAAGATATGAATTTTAATTTGAAGCAAGAACGATTTGGATAAACATCCAGACTGTCAAAGTAAAATATTTAGAGTTGTTTAATGTAAACAATTTACCCGGTTAATCTTTTTAATTGTAAATATTAATTTGTTTTCACTTTCAAATAACTTGTATCAGATTACATCAGTTTTTAAAAACAAATACTAGGTGACAACTTACGTTTAATTTATTTATGTTTACATATTCATTACTAAAATATGTAAAACGAGTGTGTGTCAATATTAGGAGTATAATTAAATAGAAAGTTGGTTATTAAAATTATAAAAGTCGAATACGTGTATAATTAAATAGGATTTATTTTTGCTGTTTTTACTCGAGACGGATGATCAAATTGCCTCCATTCAAAGCGAACAAATCAGACGTAATAATAATGCAATATTGTATTCCGGAAGTTTATGGCTTCTTCAATGCGGCCATAGGGCTGCGTTGGATGCGGCAACCTTCAATATTGTAATGGTGCAAGGATGTTTCAATTTCCCTAGATATTAAATAACCAAACACCTGCATTGCTTTACATTATGTATATTTTGTCATTGATGATTTATATTTAGTGCCTTAATATCACTGTAGTACCAAGTGTCGGGCAAATATGTGTATACTAATCACGTGTGATTGGAGGGATATTTAGTTTTGTTACTCTACTTTAATTGGTAATATTTAAAATCCTAATTTCAAAAATACTTAACTAAGTAAATAGGTAATTACTTACTTGCTGACGCGTTTCAAAACATTCGTTCCATTTACTATGTAAAATATATAAAAATATATGTTTTGTAACAACATTCTCAGTAATGTATATTTCTTTCAAAAGTTGGTAGTATATTTTAGTAATATTTGAAATTATTATTAAACAGTTATTATTTATAATATTATTTACATAGAGGGCGCTGGTATTATTTCTTTAGTTTTCGGGTATATTGTCAAGATTAGCAATTCTTCTATGTTTTGTTCGAAGAGCAATAAGATCAGCTACTTCAATAGTTTCATGTTCTTGTTTGGAAAAGCTATTGTGTGCTAAATGTGAAGGGCCATAGGATATCCTTAGTCCTAGACATATTTAGGATAATGCACAATAGTAGGTAGTATTATATACAGAAAACAAATCATTGATAAAAATAAAACAAAAATAGAAACTACCAATCATTTCAGTAAGAATAGGATAGAATAGGAACGCCCTAACTTTGAAACGTATTAACAAAAATAAATATAAAATATTACGAGTAACCTATTTTCATATAATTAAAATTGTAAAGTAACTTTAAATTTATTTTATAAATGTTTTCAATAATAGCTTGAGTAATCGGTTTAAATGCAATCATCCATTAAACTGAGACGAGAGAGTTTTAAGATTTGTAGCTTCAAATAGTAAATAAACTAAAATTACGTTTACTCAAATACAAAATACCCAACTAATCTATCTCAATACTACGTAACATAAATCAACTCAACTGATCTGAAGTGATTAACCACTGAACCAAGTGTAAGTAAAACTAAAATGAGGAGAAGTGAACTAAACTCAATCCAAATCGACTTAACGTAAAGTAATACAACGAAGATCAAACTAACTCATTTTATATCATATTATTATTCATTATATATCTGATGTTATTGTTCATAATTAAGACCAATTTTGACTTTATTGTTTTAAACATAATTTAGTTATTTTTTAAAACTACAAACTCAGGGCGATGTTCTTCAGTGTTTGTTTTCAATTTATATATATATGTATATATATATATATATATATATATATATATATATATATATATACATATAATATGTATATCTGCGAGAGTGTGTGTCTGTGTGCGTGTGAGTGGGAGTAATAAAGATGAATTTACTTCGTAATTTAGTGTATGAATAGTAGCAGTATTAAAATATTACACACGTCATGCTATTGGAGTAACTGACAGTTAACGATACTGTATTGAAAAAGCATATTAATTATAAAATCATTATTTACTCAGATTCGTTCAATTTTTCGTTACTTTATCATAACAGGAATCAGAAATGTAATGTCAGTAGCAGTTGTATGTAAGTGTTATCACAATAGGAATGTAAGTCTAGTGGGCGAACAAAAATTTTTACCAAAGTACTCAAAAGCTTAGACCTCTAACCCAACACTATTTACTCAACTCCAAGTGTAAACTTTTAAACCCTGAAAAAATGTCAAAAATCAATCAATACTATATTATATTTTGCCACTTTTTATTAAACTCTGTAAGTGGAATTATATGGTGAAATAAACAAATGTCTTACTGATATTTAAGGAATGGTTATGGTTTAGCTGCACACCCTTTATAAAACAATCCGTGCACAGAAACAACTTTTTTAACATAATAGATTGATCATTTAAAATTTCTTTCTATTTTTCAGTATGCCAGTGGTATTACATAACGTCGACGTATTTAAAAAAAAAAAGCTTTGACACAGTATTTGTACGTTACACAGCTTAGCAAAGATCTCAGGCTAGTCACTCCCGCACATTCTGAATTTACTGATGCCAGGTTTATCTAGACCGAATATTTACTCACAACAGTCTAACGGATAAAGTGCGAACTGTGGCGTGTCATATTCACATGGGTATGTTGATTACCAAAGTTAAGCTAAATATTTAAAGAGCAACGCAATAAAACCTTTTATTTCAGCCTATGCAGTAAGTTCTGTGTATGTCAAGTATGTCTAAAAATTTATAGAATACAATAGTATTGCCCTAAAAATAAAATTCATTTGAAAGGTAGTTGATAAATTTCATAACTTCTGATATTGCAGATTTCGTAAAAATCTAAAACAAACAAATATTAGTATGTTTAAAGCGAGTATTGCATTTAAATATACGTAAAACGGTTTAATTTGTTTTATATTGCTATAAACTAAAAAAAATAGAATGTTTTCAATAGGACTTTGATTTTATTTCCTGTTTCAATTACTTCCAAAAGCTTCCTAGAATCTTTTGTAGACTAAACAAAATTTTCGTCATACTAAGACTTAATCCCTAGAAGACAAAAAGCCAATGAATACGTTTTATCTTAAACATTTTGTTACATATGTATATATATATATATATATATATATATATATATATATATATATGTATGTATGTATATAAATAATTAAGTAAAAATAGAAATTCATATTGCGATATATATATATATATATATATATATATATATATATATATATATATATATATATATGTATGTATGTATATAAATAATTAAGTAAAAATAGAAATTCATATTGCGATATATATATATATATATATATATATATATATATATATATATATATATATATATATATATATACATATATCTCAGTAGTATTTTATACGAAATATATTAATACAAAATGTTGAAATAAACATTTTATAACAATAACCTGAAACACGAAACCTTAGACTAAAATGTAAATCGGTTGAAACTATCTTCTAAATATTATAATGAACAGAGAGGGAACAGTCAATAAAATAAAAAAATGAAATGTAATATTTATTCTGACCTTGGCCAAAACGGTAAATAAAATTTAATAATTATATTAAAATAACAATTAAAATAATAAATATGTTGTTTCTGTAGTTACTATATATCTATTTTTTCCAATTTGATTTGCGGTCCACGTGAGTTACGTAATCATTTCTAAAGATTTTATTAAAGTAACTAGATATTAGGAAACAACTGAAATATGATTTATTTGTAGAATAACTCACTAAATATTCATTACGATCTAGACAATTTGATTACTAAATATAGTTTAATTTTTAAATATATCTAATAGGTCTGCTTGTATGTCATGTCCATAGAATTCTAGTTTATTGTACGTTTATTTAGGCCTAATAAGTCCCTACTTCATTATGTCTTTATTGTAGTAAATTTTCCAGGCAATTAACGTTAAGAAAATAAAAGTGTTCTATTTCATAAAAGAGTATTGTCTCAATATATTTAATTTTATGTATGGTTTTTATAATAATGTTCATTATACATTAACTAGATAAAACCAATTCATTTTGTTCATTGCATGAAATAAATTTTAAACATTTGACATGTGCTAATATCATTAACAGATTACCTTCACTTTAAGTGAAAGTTTTTTTTAATGTTTCAAAAACTGAAACAAAAACAAATTAAGTTGAACAATTTATATTTTTCAATCGTTTTCAAATAACATAATACAGCTCTTTATTATATATAATTATTTTATATTAAAAAAACATATTTGCGTATATGTAAAATTTATATCCATTAATACTTACTTCTTATTACTTACTTCTTATTACGAGCTTCCAAGGTTGGCCTCGATGGCTCGAATATCCATTAATACAAAGCATAAATATTTGTATGTAGGAGGTGGAACAGTGTATTGGATGCCTTATCTGTAAATGTTTGTAATAAACTATAATAATCTCACAATAAGCTCTTTATTTTTAACTTTGGTCAACAAATTCGAAAACTTTAAAGAAATATTTTGTGCAAACGTTTTATTTAAAAATAATATGTTTCTAAATTGGTATATTGTGGCCTTCTCACAACTTCAAATGATTTAAATGTTTCCCATGACTATATATTTGTCATCGTTGGTTGTGATCGTAATGACCCTGTGTTTAATTTTAAATAGTTACTTTCCTCATTCTACTTTAAACTATTTTGAAACTATAGCTATAAAAAGTAGGATATTATGTTTATTGTTGGTTTGTTCTTTGAAAATATTTGAAGTTTCAACTAATAATTTGAAGATCTATGATCGTCAATTCTTATGTTACCTACTATGCAAATTTTCCCAATATTGTTTTTGTTTTAGCTATTATGTTTTAATAAATTTGTCTAATTTTCTTTAATTCTATTTAAATTTTTCCTAGCATTTTTCTATAGTATTTTAATATTTTATAAATTTCAAGTAAAATTATTTTATTAATTGTTTTTTTAACAGAGGTAATATTCAAAGTGGTTGCCTTGTTGATAATTTATATTTTCTGTTGACAATTTTGTCTTTCTTCAAAATCTAACTCGTTTCTTGAATAAACACAAGAAATAATTGGTAAATTTTTTTCATCCAATCATGAGATCTTCCCATACAACTAATAATTCCTTTGACCAACCCCACCCCTTACAGCCGTTCTATCTTCTTCAAAACCAATATTTAAGTTATTATTTTATGTTGTAGGTATTTTGTAAACATTTTTAATCTCAAAGCATTAAGGATTATTGAATAGGATATTTTATTAGCCAGGTCAAAGGCAATTACAAAAACTATACCGAACACCCAAGAACCCAATATCCCATTACCCTATTATTTTTTTTGTTTTCCAAATATCACTCAGGATTAAGCAGTGGCTAAAGTTTTATGTATCTAGTTTAATGAGAAATCATTTAAGAACGAATTACGAAATTTGACTACAGCCGACAGGCAAGATAATCTAAGGCAGATAATGATACTTTAATGTTATTATTATTATTATTATTTTTGTGTGGTGTAATAATGAAAAATGTTAGTCAATATAGCGTCAATCGAATCTATTACCATCCACGAGCTAACATTACATAAATAAAATACTTGTGTAAGTTATAAGGTTACATAACATAACTTACTACATAGCATTTTAGCAACCAATTTCCATTAGTTAGTTATTTAATTTTCTCTTACAATATAAAATTCTAATGTAATAGGAGATTTATTTAAAAAAAAGTTATATCTATCATTACTCCGCCATATACCTTATGTATAATGTACAAATGCTATACGGAATTGTTTAATAATCTGACAACAATCTGACAAGATCGTATTTTAAGCAGGCAGATACGCCATTGAGCGAATTTCATAATAAATATTTTTGATAACACTAGGCAATGGTTTTATATCTACTTATTTATTTTAAATGTACTTATGTCGGATAAAATAATGCTAAATATATTACTAGAGATATATTTCTAGAGTTAAACCTGCGGCAATGGCTAAGGACGAGGCTGTTAATGTTGTAGGCGTAGTTGGCTTAATAATTTCAATATTCTGTAATGAAATAAAAATATTCTAATTACTATTGGGTTTCACAAGTTTAACCTTATGTATAATGTACAAATGCTATACGGAATTGTTTAATAATCTGACAACAATCTGAAAAGATCGTATTTTAAGAAGGCAGATACGCCATGGAGAGAATTTCATACTAAATATTTTTAATAACACTAGGCAATGGTTTTACATGTACTTATTTAATTTTAAATGTACCTATGTCACATAAAATAATGGTAAATATATTACAAGAGTTAAACCTACAACAATGGCTAAGGACGAGGCTGTTAATGTTGTAGGCTTAGTTGGCTTAATAACTTCAATATTCCGTAAGGAAATAAAAATATTCTTATTACTATTGGGTTTCACAAATTTAGGAAAATACACAATTTAATAAAATAAAAACACAGTCTCGGGATGGAGGATACTCACTAAAGTGTGAGGTAATTTTAAAGTAAGGATGAGCGGTTAAAATAAGCTCTAATATAAAGCTATTATTACACAAATTAAAAATTTACTTGGTAGATTGAAGCATTACATCACTTTAGCATTAGTGTTACAGACATTTTATTTTTTCCTTCTACAGTAAACCTATTCTTGGTCAATAACGCAAGTCGGTTTATTAAAAAACAATATTATTTTCTTCATAATTAGGCCTTGCAATAATACTTTTATACGTAAAACATTTTGTAGACTAGAACCCTGACATTTTTCATTCTAAATATAAAATTGTGAGTCTTTACAACAAGATTTGAAACATATTTAAATGCATATTGGTTTGAACATATTAGTGTAATTATTTTGAAAGGACAAAATACGCGAGAATAGAAGTAAAACGTAGAATCCCTACTTGTTTAATAAATTCGATTTCATTGAATTACTAGTCGTATAAAACGACATTTAATTAGTTGATAACATTTAAAAATAGTTATGCAGCTTTTACTTATAGAAAACGTTATAATAACTAAATTAAAGTTATAATCGATTTATTGATGAATAAGCTTAAAACATATTACAGAACATTCAGGAGGAAAAAATACAGAGTAATGTTATAGCCATATTACTTTTATTACCAACAACTTTTAATGAAACTTAAGTTTTATCTTTATAAGTGACATTTATTACATTATAAGAGAATAAAACCTGACATTTAATTCATTTCGATACGAGATGAACTAAACGATGATTATAGATGTAATAATTAGGGTTAAATGCAGGATTGTAGAAAGAAACAAATTTCAGTACTTTACAATTCAGACTACTGAAATTTATACTTTAAGCTGATCATTTAAATAAGTGAACGCCTTGCGGGAACGTAATGAACTGATCAATTTATTTTCCAGGTATGATATTACTATGTGTTTTAAATACGTCAAATCTATTCCGGTTGGCAGTAATTGCCATGCATGAGGATTTATGTTGGCATCTCTGGGATAGTTAACCTCGGTCTAGCATCATATCTATTACTCGAGTTTCCAATGCAAACTCATCCTATTTATCAACCCCTAATGTCATTCCGAATCTACGGATTCCTGGCGTGATATCTCGCCAATGAAACATCCCGCAACTACGAATTCCGCCCCTCATATCTTGACAATGAAACATGCCATTATTCCGCATATGCGGATCATTTCACTTTGATTAAATCGGAACTTTTATGAGTAAAACATCAACAACAACAATATTTAGTATAAGTAAAAGTGTTTCAATATAAGTATATTTAAATATAAATATATTTAAAATAAACAACTCGATTTAAAAATTTTTACTGTTCTAAAATTTCAAATTACAAAGACGGTTAAACATATTTTTTAGAGTCAAGATATACGAAATAAATACATTTATAAGTAATCCACTAAGAACATAATTTTCGTTTCCCAATGGTTACAAAAATCAAGTGACTCAAAATAAAATAGTTATATATAACGATTAAAACAAAATATATTATTTAAAACACATATTTAAACTTATTCATTCATTAAAAACAGAAATTCCAAACAAAATACAGATTTGGGCCAAATGTAAGCGTATGGTACTTCAGCCTTTCATTACTTCAAGTCCCTGTTCCTGATATCTTCCAACCTTTCATGAATCGTTGTAGAAAATTTCATTAAAATATTTCGCTCATGGTAATGAGGTTACTTTATTTTATTATGTGATTTCAACTCTCTTGTTGGCGGTTTAAATAAGTAATACAGAGCGGTAATTTTTATAAAAAAATGTTTTTCAACTTCATCCTAAATGCTGTACCTAAAATTTCTGTATTCGTCATCAAATTAAAAGTTAACAACCTCACATCGAATGATTAAAACTGCCTTATTGAAATCCCTGCCATAAACAATAATAAACTTCTATTAACACGGTTTGTGTTTACCGTGAGTTGATTTGCTTTATGAAGTCGATCTGCACAAAATGCACGAAATAAAATTTAAAAGTTTGTACTGGAGTTAAGATGACCTGTTGCCTTCAACATGTACAAAATACAATGATTAAAAACAAAGATGAACAATACAAAATTTACTATCTCAGTATTAAATAAACAAAGTTAGAGCTAGGCACGAATTACTTACAATTATTTACCTCAATATAATAAGATAAAATAAGATATATACCTCAATATACCTCAATAAGATAAGATACATTTTGTACTCATAGGCAAGAAATAGTATAATCCTGATTTACTTACCTCTTTGAAAGAGAAAAATATCTTCTACGGCATACTATACTATATTACAAGAAAACATATCACCATATTTATTATATATATATATATATATATATATATATATATATATATAAATATATATATATATATATATATATATATATATATATATATATAAATATCGCAATATGTATTCTTGTGTATTAATAAAGAACTAAATCAAAATACAAATACAAGAATTATATTTGAATTTACAATTCAAAGCTTTACGTTGGCTAACAGTACCAACATCATCAGGAATATTAAAACCAATGTTTTAATATTCCTGATGATGTTGGTACTGTTAGCCAATGAAAAGCTTTGAATTGTAAATGCAATTATAGTTCTTGTATTTGTATTTTGACTTAGTTCTTTTGTATATATGTATATATATATATATATATATATATATATATATATATATATATATATACGTCTATTTATTTATATATTTATTTATTTAGTTTTACATTACGACATAAAAACCTTTCATTCGCCAATGGTGATAAGATCCCAACCGTATTTGTAGTAGTTTACTTATCATCGCTGTGTATGACTATATGATTTGCACCGGGAAAATATTTACACGGGAGTAGAATCACCTGATCCGACATCCTTTATTTATTACGAGACGCCTCACGGATAGTGATTCATATTTTAACTTAATAAGTGATAACAAATGATATTATACGACCGCTGAATTTATATTATAGATCCTGAAGAACAATTGTTTTAACAAATAGTTTACGTTTCTTATTTTTTTAAGAATTAATCGGTTAAATTGATAACATTCAATATTTTGTCTCGTGTTTTTGATTACTATATTATATTTCCATTATAATTAAATTAATAACAGGCTAATCTGCTCTAATGCACTGAAGTGTGCCTAGCTTTATGATTGTATATAAATCATAGAAATCACGCTTTTAAATCGTATTTTCAAAAATCTGTATAAAACATTGCTTTTATTGTTTAAAAAGAGGAAACGTGTATATATTTATGGTCGTTGTACAGTTAAACAATTATGTGGAACAATTATTAACAAAATCAAATCCCTGGTCCTGAAATAGTTTATAAATGTATGAAAACCCTTTTCATCAGGTCAGTAATATAAACCATTACTTATCTCAATTTAAATACCATACAGATTTGATCTAATGTTTATCTGTTGCTTAATTAACAAATGGAAGATTGGAAATGTTATTTTACTACTGCTTGAAAGGAAAAGTTATTATGCATTTAAATGGTTTTTCCGGCATTTGAAATGCAAATTAATTTAGTTGTGAATTTAGTTAGTATCAGGGTCCCATGAATACCATTCGTTCTCTAATGTTTCTCTTTAATTAATAAATATGCATTCCCTCAGACCAGATGCAAATTATCGAGCATAGTAATGATTCAAGGAAAATTAATTTTATATCGTGTTCTGAGATATTGCAGCCGATGAGAAATGTTTCTGGCTGACCCACTGAAAGGTTAGTAAATAGAAGGTTTTCTAATAAAGCTGTGTGTTGTCTCATTGGACATGGGACCATTATATTTTATTTATAAATGTAATATTTTTTCTGATAAAATAATTGTATCACAAACAACTGTCTATATATTTTCTCATATCTGTGAAAATATTAGTTTGTAATAATAAAACTAATTTATGATCCTATTGTTGTGCACAAATCCCTTTCATGCAATCAAAAAAATAATAAAATGTAACAGTTTTAATAAAATACTCACTGAAAAGTTCGTAACATATTTTAACGAACAATTATAAAATCCAATAATAACAACCAAATTATATTACTTTTATTACATACTAGTAAGAACCTGGGGAAGATAACATGAGTGGTAATTCCTTGCATTACATTTGCATTCTGTGTAAGCTGACGCGTTTATCTCGGGGTCGTTGTTTTGATGTCTCGCTCTCGATATATATTATTTCGTTGTTATTTCTCGCGAATGATACCCCATATCGGTGTTATCTTTCGTCCTCGGTGGCGCATCTTTCACGTTGCATTGCTGCGATTGGTACTCGATGTTATCTCTGGGTATTGCGTTCCGCGCTCGTAGTCGTTTCTCGATATTACATCTCTTAAAGCTAATAGGATTATACATTTTACTTACTAGCTCACCCTGCGAACTTCTTACTGTCTAAAAGTCAGCGAATGGCGTGTTAAGATTAAGTAAACTTAACTTAGCATTTCAATAACATAATAATTATTGTACAGAAATGGATTTGGAATGCGTATGTGTTGGTAAATAAATTATATTTGTTGAGTGTTGCATAGCAACCAGAATTTGGGGCTAATTTAATAAAATGTCTTAAGAAAGATAGAAACTTATATTTTATGATATTTTAGCCCTTGAAAATCACATGTTGAAGCAGATGTGTATGTCGTCAGGAGGCTGTTTTGCTAAAAACCTACCGCCGATCATAGGTTATTATTTTCTGCTAAAACTAATGGGTTTAGGGGTTACAGGCACCCCTGTGCCTCCTAGCTAAGCCCCTGACACTTACTAATGCGCGAAATCTTCTCAGGAATGTACTCAACAATTTCATGGTGATCGCATGAGGCTTATGTATGAAGCTCATGTATACACACATACGTACAAACATTCCTCTTATAGATATTGATAGCTGACCCGGCGATCATCTCATCGCCTAGAAGTCAATGTATGACATATTACCATTAGCTAAACTTCAGTTAGTATTCTATTAACATAATAATAGGTGATATTATAGTAGTCTACAATCAATGTTTTTCTATGAATGATACTTATTGAAGGGCATTAGGATAAAATATATTTTTTGTATAATATTCTAAATGTGTTAAAACATAATTTTAGATTGTTGAGTTTTGCCTAGCAACCAAAATTTTTAATGACGTCAATGAAATGACAAGATAAAATAAGATAAAAAGTCATATTGTATGCTATTTGGGCACCTAAAAACTTCATGTTGAACAACACTTTTATATTGCCAAAGACCTCCACAGAAATGTACTCAACAATTTTCCAAAGTTTCATGGCGACAGGACCAGTGGCTTAGTAATGCATAAAGCCCATACATACACACATACAAACATTCATTTCTTATATATATATATATATATATATATATATATATATATATATATATATTAATATATATATATATATATATATATATATATATATATATATATATATATTAATATATATATATTAATATATATATATATTAATATATATATATATATATATATATATATATATATATATATATATATATATAGAAATGTATGTATGTGTGTAACACAAGCCTTTGTCGGTCACAAGTTTAATATATTGTGTTTTTAACCAGTTGAAAAAAGTGGGAAAATATGAGATTAAATTGTAAACTGAAGATGGTATTGTTTAATCAGTGGAAATATGAAGCTAAATGCTATCGAAATATATTGGACAGATTGGTTACTGTCTTGCAATATAATATGTAACGTCTTAATGACACTTTCTTGAAATAGTCAGAGGTTCTACAAAAATAGATTTTCATATGGCATACGGTAAATAGCCGTTACATCGACCCTTAAAACCACTTCTACGCTTCCTCGCACATCCTAACATATATACAAATCGGCCAACTCAAGCTGAATATGCTTGCCTCTGATGGTACCTCTACAAAACTGACATAATGGTAGATCTTCGTGTTGCATCGACCATCCGTGAGATAACAAAGAGAGGCCGATACGAAAACGACTAATCACCAATTCCTTTCTAAAATTCTAATGAACTGAAGACTTTCATGAACGGATTATGGTATTAATTTCCATCACCTTGTATCCATTTGTAGTCTGGCATTCATCATTCCAGGCATGGAATATTTTATACTTTGCTTTGCATACAAAGTCATATTTCCGATGGCACCATACGTGTTACCAATTTCATCTCTTCATCTCTTTTTGTGACTCCGATTATCCCTCAGTGACCACACCCCCAGAAAAATGACACCCCGAAATTGGTACATGTGTATTGAGAACAGGATATCTCTAACTACAGGGTCCATAGTGTACATATTCCGAATAGCCTGGAGAGCGCTTTCGGTTTCAGAACACACAAGATTATTGGATTTTGCAGATAGAATGGATCCTAAAGTTTGGAAAATGGTATCAAGTTCTGCAGTAAAAATACTACAGGCTGAAAGTAATCCATAGGATCCATAGGTGATTCCTTGCATATAAAATGCACATCGTATACCATTGCCCAGCTTTGAACCTTTTGTGAACATTCTCCCACTGTGTTAGTGACTTCTTATTCTCCAGAAGGTCCTGGCGATAAATAACGTCGGAGGTAATGCGTTTTAATTGCCTGGACAGTACAAAATTAAAATTTGGCATTGTAATTGACCCTTGAGGGATGTAGCACAATTTCTTTCCAATATAGGAGGAAGTTCCTAATGTATGGTATTAAGAATGTGGAACGTTTTTATTTCGAAGGGTGCAGTGGAACGTTGACGCGTATCATATCGATCCTCAAAGAAGTTATGGAAAACTCTTTTGAATTCCGGATGGTTTGGTTTGCTTCAAAGACAAGTGTAATATTTGAAGCATTTGACGTCAAAATTGAAAAAATGGTTCCCCAGCCTCAACGCAAAAATTGTACGCTTTTAGATCAGCGCTTTTAGATTGGGCTTGATCTAAAATCACCAGTAACAACTCGCAGTCCAGAGTAATGTACTGAATCTAAATGATCCAGAACTGTAGGTAGAGCAGACGAATAGGCTATCTAACAGTAATCTATGCGTGATCTTACGTCACCGCGATAAAATCGGAACAAACACAAGCTCTGTATAATTAAAGGTTCTTTTCCACAGTTGAAATACTTCTATCACCCCTTTATATACAAAAATCTTCTACAAACAACGGACAGTAGACAGGTGACTGTACGTTTAAAATTGACAAATGCCAATTGCAACCAGTGTAACACTCAAAATACTGCCCTGCGGTACACCATTGTACGCTAGTGCATAGTGATCAGAATATATGTTTCCTAGACGTACGCGGAACTATGTTCCACATAGAGGGAAAAATAATTAGTTTTGGAGGAACTTTAGAAGAGTGCAGACGTATTAGGGACGGGGACAAATTTGTAAGCAATGTCTAAAAATGGGTAAATTAAATTAGAAAAGGTAAGAAAATTGTTAGTTATTTACGTATAAAAATTTAAAATTGCGACTTGAATGAATTAGGCAGATGGTATGGCCATGAGGGAAGTGAGTTATGTGTAAAAGTGCAGTTAAACAGTTAAAGGAACGGCTAGGATTTCAGGAAATAGACAATAAGTACTATTTTTCTTAAATTGGATTTAGCAAACAGAGCTTTATAAATTTGTAAATTCCGAACAAACTTATTTCATTGAATTTATAGAAATTAGTCTACTTTTTTTCACTACTTTCCACTTTAACGAAGATCCCGTAATAACGATCGGAGAGAAAGAGTAATTTAACACGGTAATCATTAAACTTTACCCCGGATTAAAAATTACATTAACTAAGTGAATACATAGGGCTTACTTGCTTGTAACACTCTTAAAAATAAGGTGTTACATATAAATTCATTTATATATTTGATTTTCATTTAATAATTATATCGTTCCAATATAAAAGAAAATTTTTGTTTTATTGCTTTACATTGTGAAGCCAGCATAGATAGTAGCGCCCCTAGCGGGTAAAAATTTAAAATATCGTACGAGTAGTAACTTAGGGTAATTAAACCACATCACCTCATGTGACGTAAGCATGGTCTGATATCGCCTGATCTGACGGATCAATCAAAAATTCGAAATAATAACCAAGGGTGGGAAATTCCGTTGGCCTGCCCTTGCAGAAGTCCCACTCCTCCAGAGGTTCTTGAACAGAACAGACGTGATGGCATTTTTGGACGTAATTTAGAAGTTTGTAAGCTTCCAGTATTCAAAATTTAAGATCTCAAGGCCGGTACCAAATTTTATTAACGTAACTAAAGAAGAAGCCAGAAACGTTTATTCATATGTTTCAAATAAATCAAAGTTTATATATTTTTTGCTTAAGTGCGCTGAATTGCAAGAGCGATGTGTTAAGTGTTTAGTGATTCCAAAAGCCATGGCCAATGTTTAATATGTTTTAAAGTGTTTTATAAGTGCACAACCAGGTACGTTTTAGATGATAATGGAGAAAATGTATTTTTATTGTTAACTAAGTTGAAGAATTTTTAATTGATAAACCGTTAACACATGAACGGTAAAAATTGTCCTTTGAATAAAAATTCAAAATTAATTTGGAAAAACTTAAGTTACTATCTTGTCGATATAAATATAATTTTAAAGGTTAATAAGTAATTAAAATGTATGGAATAACTAGCAGTAATTGAAAGTAAATTACTCGACACATTGCTGTCTTTTGTTCTTTTGTAATTTGTCACTGATTAATAAATTGTATGACTTTGTAATTTAAAAATTTAAATTCTTATTACCCAAGTAACCTAGTCCGTTACATGCTGACACGTTTCAAAACAATCGTTCCTGAGTGGAGGCTTTGCTTCGTAAAATAAAAACGATTGCTTTGAAACGCGTCAGCACTATATATTCACATTAACTATTTTTTAATTATAGCTTAATCAGTTAATTCAAGATGATTACATCAAAAAACATTTTTATCAATACTAAGTTAGATATGTGACATTCATAAGTGCACAGTTTAAAGCTCAAAATAAATATATAAATAGTAAATATATTCAAAATAATAATACATTAGATTAAACTAACCGAGATTTAAATAATAAAATAGATAAAAATAACCAAGATTTAATTGATAGGATAGATAAAACTCATAATATAATAGAGAAATTATATCAAAATACAAAAGATTAGAACAGGAAATTAGATTAAACTAACGGCAAAATAGATGAAGTAAATACAAATAATTAATTATTACCAAAAGAAATTCAAGAAATGAAGTATATAATGGTTAGGGATAAAGAAGAATAGAGGAATGAAGCTTAGAATTAAAGAGGAAAATATATATTACTGAACAAAATTTGAAAGAAACGATTGGAAAAAGGATCACACAACCTGAACAAACAACACAATCTAAATTAGCAAATATGGAAATAAAATGTTCGGACAACATCAGAAAAAGACGGGAAAAAATTAGAGTTCAGATGAAAAAATGTTGGTAATATTAAATTTGTAGGCTATAATTGTTTAAATATCATGAAACTTAAATGTGCGACTATAGAAAGGTAAGGTAATTAAATATGACCTAAAGGTTAATTAAATAAATCAGATATATATATATATATATATATATATATATATATATATATATATATATATGAATATATATTAGTGTATTAGTCTTTGTTTTTACTGGAGATGGATAATCAAATTGCCTCCATTTCAAGGAAACAAATCAGCCAATAATGCAATATTGTATTCCGGATATTTATTGCTACAGTGGATACGCCGAGATTCAAAATTGTAATGTAGCTAGAATTTTCCGGTTTCCTTAGATATATTAAATAACCAAACACCTGCAGTACGTTACATTATTTATGTTTTATTCATTATACTTTTGTGTGTGTCTTGCCCCAAAATACCACTGTAGTAACATGTGTATAATGTAAATTAGGGAACGGGTAATTTTATTACTATATCGTAAGTAGTATTTTCCTAAATGCATTCACTCAACCATAGTTTTTTTTCCAGTAAAAACAAGAAACATCTCATATTAAAATTTTTAAGGTAAATACCCTATTTTAATAAAGCTATTCCAGGGTAAACTATATAACCACTTTTAAATTCCAACTTCTCCCGTATAATAACCAAATTTTACATTGTAGATTTTTTTAATATATAAATATTTATTATTAATATCAATCCTCTCAATGGAATGTTTCTATTTTTGAAGTTATGTTTAAGTAGGGTTTCAAAGTATATTTAGCATATTATATTTTATGATAACGTTTATAATATAAAGAATATTTACAAAAAAAAATGATTGTACTGTAATGTTTTATACTGAAAGTTCATATTAAAGGTTATTAATATCATCAACGACATCTCTTGGTGATACTATGTACAAGTATTAAGTATATAGAAAGTGGTGATAATATGCGTCTGATTTGAGGTTATAGCGGTATGTTCCCATGATTGTTCTATATTTTGTTCCGAAAACAATAGGATTAGCTAATTCTATAGATCTAAAATCTTATTTTGATAAAATATTGTGTGCTAAATGCGAGGAATCATGAAATATTCTTAGTCAGAGATATATTTCGCTTAAGGGACAAGAGAAGGAGGTATTTTAGAAATCAGAAAAATCATTGCTCCAAATAAAGTGAAAAACTGCATTTACAAAACACTTAAATACATTTTACTAACATAGTTAGCATGACAAAATATTTATAACTGAAATAAAGCCTAATAAGAGTTATAAAGCGAAAACATAATTTATACAATTATTACATTTAATAAAAACGTTTAACTGACATAGTCTCTAGAATAAATTCTAACACGCCATCTAAAACCAGAAAACAAGTTGAACGTTTAAGCTCTCACCTTGTAGTTCAAAGGAAAACCATGACTTGAATGACCGTGGATTTTGTGAAGAGAATATTGGCTTTACGTTTCCCTTATGAGCGTGGTTCTACTCATCTACTGAATTGTTTTCTGTGAGAACAAATTTTTCTTTGGCATTACTATTGTTTGCCTTCGAATACATATCATATCTAAAACAATTTTAAAAAACTATAATAATATTGAAAAAAAATGTATATACAGTTAGGTGATATGTATGCGCATAAACATAAACTAAAACTTAGAGACTCATAAAGTAAAAGAGATATAAAGTTATTAATAGCAACCAATTATCATGAAACTTAAACTTTAAAACATTTATAAATAGGGTACTTAATTAAATTGTTCAGAGCCCTGTAAGTCACGTGTTTAGATACCATCACACAGTAAATTGAGTTTGACATGAATTCATTTGCTTCAAACACTCAACCTAACTAAAATTAAGTTTACTCAGCTCCACGCTCCACAACACATATACCTGGAAGCCACGCATCACAAATGAACGCAACTGATTTGAAGTCATAACAAACAAACTCAGTCCAAAATAAATGCAAATGAAGGGAACTCATCTAAACTCAACCAAAAACAAATCGACGCAACGCAAAGTAATGCAACGCACATCAAATCAATTCAATTTAAATCATATTACTATTAAAGTTATTATAATTATATTTGTAATACTATCGTTGATATTTATAGCCAATTTGGACATTAAATTTTAATAATAAAGTTATTATTTCAACATAATCCACACGATATTTTGAACTAACTGTTTTTTTCAAATAACTATTTTTATTGTATGATTATATATATATATATATATATATATATATATATATATATATAATATTATATACAAATATAATTCTTGTATTTGTATTTTGACTTAGTTCTTTATTAATTCACAAGAATACATATTGCGATATATATATATATATATATATATATATATATATATATATATATATATATATAGGAGGCTTCTCAAAAGTCGACTGTAGGGGAAAAGAATGTTAACTATTTAATTAATAATGATTAAGATGTTTTCCAACTTAAACTTAGAGATAATCAGTAACATAAAGTCAGTAGCAGCTGTATTTAAGTGTTATCACAATATACCACAATGGAAATGGAAGTCAAAGTTGGCGAACAAATGGCTTTATCTAAAGTACTCAAACACTTTGCTCTCCAAGCCAACACTATTTATTCAACTCCAAGTGTAAACTTTTAAACCCTAAAAGTTCTCAAAACAAAATCAATACTATTTGATATTTTATCACGTGATAACAAACACTTCATTTGGAATGGCATTGTGAAATAAACCTTAGACTGTCTGCCTTACTGATATTTACAAAATTGTTCTGAATTAGATGTACAACTTATATAAAATTATCAGTGTACGAACATAATATTTGAAATAGCATAAAGTAGTTAGTTGAAAATTGCACGATTTATTAATACCGCAATTTATGTACATAGACTATATTGATGACGATCAAAGTCCATGTTTCTAAAAGAACGATTCCACTTTACTTGTCCCTAAATAAAACAAGTATTTATTATTATCTTAGATATCCTGTAAAAACCTTATAACTTTAGTCACTATTGTGTTCAAAGAAATTGTTGTAAGTTAAAAATAACCTATTGTGTTGGATATTAGTTGTTAAAAAAGAACTAGCTTACTTTCACAGATTTAATTTTTGAAAATAAAAACTATTGTGAAAGAAATATGTAATAAAATTGTGTAGTAAAGCTAGAAAAGGTTTAAAGTACCTTATTCCTAATAGAAAAGGTATGTTTTATAATTAATAATAAAATATGTAGCTAAGAAGTGGAAACTCAATGTGACGAATAAGAATACCTTTGAAAACAACATAGGGTGGTTTGTATTAACTCAAAATTAGTGTTAACTCTCAAAGTCGTCTGCTGGAGACTTTCCAGGATATTATACGCTCTGACTTTTAACCTAACCGGCAAATTATGTAAGTTTAGCTTCACTTGGTTGTTACATTTGTGGCTTTATCGTGTCTATTTGTCTGTAAACGGTTGTTTTATTTTGTCGAAGAAACTTTTTCTGTCGAAAAAAACGAAGATATATTACCAATAAGCTTTAACTTAATATTTGTGCCCTAAATATTGTTTTGTAAAAACGTTATTATTACTCCCAATTCCAAATAGAATAAAAGGATATCTGTGACCTCTTTGCATTTAAAAACATTGTTTTATACATCTAAATGATTGTTTAGGTCCGTAATAAATTGAGAAAAAAACAGAATAAATTAGTTTAACCGTTATCATGATTCAAATCTGAATGTTATTATAATTTCCAGTTTATCAGAGTGGTAAATAGTACCAACATATGGAAATTGAGCTGAATTAAGTGGAGTCCGGACATTTATTTATGTCATCTAACTACTTCCACTACCAAACAGCTTGAGAGATAGAGCATGTTTAAACCCTACTAGAAAATTTTATTTCCTAACTCATAAGAATTTTGTTTGGTTTTAACATTGTAAGTTCTTTTATTTGCAGGTGAAATCGAAAACGAAGTTTCACTACTTTCTAGACTTTGAAGACAGTGTAAGGAGAACCTGTTCCTGTAAAGTGAAAGTAAGATGTCTCCGGTCAACAAATCTATACCAGCTGTTTCTCTTTTCTTCACGCAAAGTAACCAAGAAAAATCCCCCACCTTATCTGAGTGATGCACATTAACTACTAAATATTAATATGCATAAAAGTAATTTTCCGTTATCCTATACCAGATGTAAGAAATAACCTTTTTTTTCACATAACTTTTTTCTCTATAACTGTCCTTTCTAGTGTTATACATTAATGGGGTCAATTTTTTTATAACTGCTTAATTAAAACGCCCTAATCTATGCTATGTACTTTCTTACCTCATTGTTTTTTTATTTCCCAATTGTATATTCAAATGTCTTAGCATTTATTTTTATGTGTTTTACTTCCTTTTCTAATTAGATTTTTTCTTTGTTTGTAGAGTGCTCCAATTCCGATATAAAAAATAAAATAAAAAATCTAACAACATAATGGCAAGCTAAGTAAACTGTAACTGCACGTTCTCTTTTCTGACATACAAAATTATGAGATAGTCCCTCGTAGGTACATATACTTATGTAAAGTAGAACTATTAGACTATAAACAGACATATTTTTGTTTTTAATTATATGTTAACCAGGACAAAAAAATCACAATAATTCTATTATATGTTTGTTGGTTTTCAGCAAATTACTAAACTTGTAATATTTTTGAAGCACCTCAAGTCTAGTTACTGTCTTTTAGCTTAGCAGGGCAGTACAGTGAAAATAATTTTCGTCTGAAGTAGAGACATTTAATGTTAAGTATAGCTGAAAGAAATAATATGCAGATGAAGACCGCCAAAGCGTAAACATCTTCTTTACAAAAATATAGAGGTTATGGATGATTACATAGAACACGAAACCTATCTCAAATGGTTACTACGATACTCAAATTACTAATGTCTGTCATGAATACATAGGGTTTAAATCTCGATTCAATGGTAGCAGTATGAGTCAAAACACATGCGTGAAGGTTAAATCTGTATTCACTCGATAATCCTTATAGCCTAAAAATAATAACTTGAGAAGATTTTTAGTCAAAGGATGAAGTCAAACTGACCACCAAATACAGAGGGCAGCTAGTCAGTGATAGACGGATTACTTTCAAACATTTCTTCCAAACAGAATAATTACTGATTGATATTTATAAAAGTCACTTCCGGTAACATTTACAGACTGAAAAGTTTACAAAATATATTGTAGAATTTGCCCATACCGGCACGTCACTTGCAGGCGTTGCATCGAACCAAAGGGCCATAAATCCATAACTATGCGGAAAACAATGAATGATAAATATTCTAATATCAGAATAACAATATGTTACTGCCGAAGATTAAATTGCAATAACGATCCCGGTTTTTCAAAGTGAAAATTTTAACTTTTCAGTAAAAAAAATTGAAATGAGTTATTAGTCTAGCTTTAGAAATAAGGTACCTTAACTGCATCTGTTCAAAAAATGTATTTCAAAAATATTTCTTTACATAAAAAAATATTAAATACAGAATAAATTCTGTTGATCGCAAATATTTTTATTGAATTAATATTTTCCTTCCGGTTCCGGGTAAATTTAAATGATAAAAAATGCCTAAACTAATATCAAGTAAAACGTTGAACTATATTTAAAATTATATTATATATAATTTATTATATATATATATATATATATATATATATATATATATATATATATATGTACGTATAATATATAAATATATATAATAAAATATGTATTCTTGTCTATTAATGAAAAAAAATTAGGGAATTATAGGTACAAGAGTAGTTTATTGAATTATAGAATGAAAAGCCTTCCTTTGGCAAGCAGTACCAACATCATCAGGAATAATAAAGAATATTAGGCATAAAACGTGTTTAAAAAGTAACATTTGTATGCTAGATATTCTTTTTTTTCCTGATGATATTGGTACTGTTTGACAGCTAAAAGCTTTGAATTGTATAAGTCAATAAATTATTCTTGAATTATTATTTCTCACTTTTTTCATGTATATATATATATATATATATATATATATATATATATATATATATATATATATATATATATATATATATTTATATATATATATATATATATATATTTATAAGATGAAAATAGTAAAGTTTTCTACAATAATATTTTACCAAATACAGAAAACATAAATACCGTAATATATTACCGAAATCATAAACATCCTCCAAATCATCACCGAACAAAACTATTTTACCCACAACTCTATTCACAACCAGATGGCCTACCCATGGGTAGTCCCATCAGTAGTGTCCTAAGCGAAATTTTTCTACAACACATAGAAAACACCAAGATACTCACAAACAATACACACGCACACAAAATTATTGGAACAGATACGTCGATGATATCATGACACTATACAGAGGCAACTCCCGTTAATGTGAAAAACTCCTCATCTACACTAATTAAATACACCCAAAACTCCACTTCACTTCAGAAATTGAAACCAACCGATCCCTAAACTTCCTCGTCCTAACCATAAAAAAAGCCACACACAAAAACACAGCTTCAACATTTACAGGAAACCCATTACGACAGACACACTTAGCCACAACACCTCAAACCACCCTATCCAACACAAACACGCTGCCTTCAGATCCATGCTCCATAGACTTAAAGAAATCCCAATTACCACAAAAAAAATAAACAAAGAACTAGACATAATTAAATATTTAGCATACGCAAATGGATACAACAAACCAATAATAGACAAACTGTGGTACACAATACAAAAAAACACTAAAATTAACACTACAGACAGGGAAAACAAGTACATCACATTACCATACATAAACAAAACAAACAAAATAGCCAGCAAATTTCAAAAAATAGGTTACAAAATAGCATACAAAACCAATAACAAGTTACAATACAAAATACAACACAACACCAACAACATAGATAAACTACAAGCACCAGGTGTATACAAACTGAACTGCGACGAATGTAACAAATTTTACATTGGACAAACAGGTCGCAGCTTTAAACAAAGAGTCGAGGAACACAAACGGAGCACCAACTCAACATTTTACAATCACTTAAGAGAAACAGGACACAAATACACAGACATTTATCATAATTTAGAAATCCTACACATCAACAAAATAGGAGCACATCTCAACACACTAGAACCATATGAAATTTACAGACACACAAAAACACAAAATACAAACATATTAAACAAACAAACACAATTCAAATCACACATACTCTTTGATACTATCGAAAACCTACCTTTAAAACCATCACAGTTTAACCCAACAACTCCAAGCAGAATATACTGATGAAGATCGCCACATAGCGATCGAAAACGTTCTGCCTCAGTAGGTTTTAACAAATTTACTAAATTTAAAGTTCGGATAGTCATAAACTATTGTTTAAGTGATTTATAATATTTTAATCCAAATGTTTTTTCGTTAGAAAAATCATGTCGGTTTCTGACATAAAACGGATAATGTTGCTTCTATATATTCGCCGCGATACTATATTGCAAATTATTTGGTTTCTTATAAAATAAATAAAACATACATATATAATAGAGGAACTGGTTCTCTTTAGTAATTGTAACATGAAATTATTTTCCATAACGAAACATGTAATTATTTCGTTAGTACTCCAGACACTGGTATAAAACTGAAGGTAATTTGACTGCATTAAATTTAATTAACAATAAGTGATGATTGAAATAGAATCAGTGAAACGAGAATAATGAATAGAATTAATTTTCAGTTATGCCTCAGCCATCCAAAGTTCTGCTTGCGTCGATAGATACAATCAAAATATCGAGATACAACTCATCAAGGATGCTTGATGTTTCTTTAAGGCACTTTAATAATTTATCTGCCATCCAATTAGTGAAAAATGTCATTAGCTAAGAGAAATTTACGACTGCATTTAATTATAAAAACGTGTTTATCAACTTTTAATTTAAAACAAAACAAGTTGGTTTGTACCAATACATCTAGTCAAATTTATTTCATTAAACATTTACAAATGTTTCGTCGCATTTTATATTTGTGAATAAGTGATATTTTTAAAGAATTTTTCTTTAGTGTGATTCTGAAGATGAGTTTTATCAACATGTAAATTTACTTGTAAAAGTAGATTTAAAATATTTAAATTTGTTCGTTTAAAATTATGTAGTTTACAGTAATTCATTCCCCTTATCATTATATGTATTGTTTTGATAAGCCAAATATTACTTTGTATGTCTCAAGACACTTACTTTGTAGGTTTAGCAAGACACTCTATTAGCAAGTTTATTTGTTAACTTGTCAGTACAATGTAATTAGAAGCAGGAAACTAACACCTAACTTTAATCCGTTTGAACTGAATGTTGTATGCTAGGGCATTTATAAACAAATATTAATGTACTATTTCTTTGATTTCCGTACATTAGAAGAATCACAACAAATAGTAAACCTTTCCTGCATTATACAGAGTATTCAAACATATTATATATATATATATATATATATATATATATATATATGTATAAGTTCAAAGTACTTCTGCAATTAAATGTTCTTGTAGATAGTGTGACGTAACTACTTGGACATGTAGTAACTACTTGTACAACAAAATGTTTGAAACTGTTCACATTTAAAAGGCTACAGACCATTAGGACACTCAATTTTTTGCACCGTTATTTTTATTACGAAGTTCAAGATATATGTAATGTCTGTCTAGACATTGTTGTTGAGACAAAGGCAAAGACAGAATCTGTCGCCAAAGTCAGACATAGAGAGGATTATATCCAGTGATAGCGTGTAGAAATATTTAAGAGGCTTAAGTGCTAAAGACATGTCATTCGTGCCAGTAACAGGGAAAGGATAAAGTTCTATATAGACATTTATCACACGATAACTACAATCGTAGAAGGAGAAAAACATTGAAAATATTATACCTAATACTTGATAAACCTATTATATTATCTCATAGGTAATGACCATAAATGACTGTATTTTTCATTCTACATGTGCAGTGATATATACATAAACGATAGCTATATTTGTGCTTTGTAAGCAAGAGGAACATTTTCCACCTTTTTCCAAGCCAGGCTGAAGCTCCCACAGACAGCATCCTGAAGTATGTTATATATAAGTTATTACTTGCCTTGGGGTATGATGTAGCTAATAGTCACCTGAAAATATAAATCTTCTCCAGATTCCTTTAAAGTGGGATAGAGCCACTAAAATTACTACCGCGTGATATGTTTATCAATGGAAAGTGGAAACGAAGTTTCAAGTAGATACTGGTTGTCCGTTCTGCACGATATGAAGCTTCTGCAACCGGAAGGTTGGTAGTTGGAACCATGTATTAGGAGAATGTAAGACTTTTACAATTTCGTTAACAGAACTTAACGGTTCGAACGAACTCCCAAGTATCAAAATGTGTTTAAAATTAATTTTATGTTTTATAATACAACAAATTTTAACTTTACTAAAGTATGTTTTAAAGGATAACACTTTTAAATAATAACTTAGGTTAAATGTAAATTATAAATTATTACAACAAAATATATTGTTCTATGTAGTTACTAAGCTTGTTAGTTGAATACTACAAAATGAACTGTTTATCATAACAACGCAGAAGCAAAAATTTATTTTGCTATAAAAAGGCTAGAATTAACAAATAATTGATTAATACACAGAAGAACAAAATAATGTACGTCACATATATGAAAACAGGAAAAAGTTAAGTGGTACAATTTAAAGTAAACCCACTAGAGGATGAAAACCTTCGTCAAATACAGTTATTTTTTAAAATAAAGTGTTAATTAGTAAATATTGAGATAAACGTCATCAAAATAGAAAACCAAGGAAACCTAAAAAGACATAGAAAACCTTAAAAAATTCCCTTTTTTTAAAAGAAAATCTCAACAGATTAGCCTAGACTGAAGTTGAAAATATGACAAATTGAGCCATACAAGACTGCTACATCAGACGAATGTCATTTAGTAGTAAAAACAAAGATAAAACTAGACAGAGCATTGCGTCAGCAGTTATGAATGTATCAAAGGGAACAGTAAAGAATTGTAGTAATGCAACATTTGTTCCCGAGTAATAAAAATTGATTGATTGATTGATAAATGAGGAGTAGAATGTGTAGTCTAAGAGCTCAAGCTAATAAATATAGAATAAAAACTACTATCGATTTCTACATAAGTCATTCAGACAGACGTTATTGGATATGCAGTGTGACAAAATGGCTATAAGGTGCATTTGTTAACATAGCGTATGATTATGAAAGACATAAAATTAGGTCACTAATCTTTTTATTTTTATTGGTAAACGTGTACCAGTGACTGAATGTTTAGCAATATAATTTATATTGTATAATGTATCAAATTAATATGTGTGTGACCTAAAGATATTTTGATCAACACTAACGCAGAAAACAATGTAGGCTATCATATTTACTAAGTAAGGTGATACTTGAAGGCAAGGAATTGTATTTGTTTGAATAACTTCTATAACTATTGATACAGAAGAAAGCACCGTTTTTAAAACCATAGAAACTAATGAAATATTGCAACAATATGTTATCAAATTACAACAATAATATAAACCAAATTTTACCAAAAAGTAAGAAATCCAGCCCCACAACTTGAAATGTCTCCTAATGTAGTCATAGAACAATGTAGTACTAAATACCGGTACGTTTTGAAAATTCTGATACTATCCATCAGCGAAATGTTTCAGCTTGAAATAAATGTATGTAGTAAAATAAAAGACTGTATTCTTGTTTATGTAAGTGTTTATTACTCTCTCTCTCTCTCTCTCTCTCTATATATATATATATATATATATATATATATATATATATATATATTTATATATATATATATAATAAATTTAAAAACAAGAATACACATATATTATTCAAAGGTTTTCGCCGTTAAAACAACACCAGCATCTTCAGGAAAATAATTATGTAACAAAATATCTTTACAAAAATCAAAACATATGTACTACAAACCTTAGGTATACAAACACAAGAAATTGTATTGGCTCAACGTTCACCTGAACCCCTTTTGCTGCGATTGGTATCAATTTCGGAGGTCCTGTGATCACCCTTGGCGCAGTGTTTTGGTCAATTTCTAGCTTAGCGGAGTTACAAGCACCCGCTGTTACATATTATGTATATCCTCAGAATTGTGTCATCCATATGCAATGTTGAGCAGTCTGATTACGTTCACTAAGTATCTTCAAGTTTTTTTTTCAAGACGTCTAGAAAAAGAACTTTGGAATGTTTCTATACCTATTTCTGTAGGCAAGCATTAGAAGTACCAAAAATCTGTGCAAAAAATGTTAATCACTGACTCTTGCACGATACTTGTTCTATGGACAGTTTCTTTCTATCAGATGGTAAAAACTGGAAATTGTTAACTCTATCAGATTGGTAACCCATCGTGGAGATAATAATTTCGTTTTGTGAAATAAATATATACTCCATAGTAATATGGTACCAAATGTTGGTTTTCATCACCTTTTTCTGTGTTAAGGTATCTCATTCAGTACTCGCCTTTCTTTGTTTTGTATGATTGTTCTAAATAAAATTGTTGTCTTTAATTATGCATATTTACTTTGCGTGTTTTCATTTACAGAGATATAGCATGTATGATTTTTTTTGTGGAACATAAAGGAAGTTTTGTGTCTACAATTTAGGGGTTTTCCCAGGGGAACTACAAGTTTTTATATTGATTTGAAATTTCATAATAACATTAAAATCAAAACAGATAGCACAAAAAACAACACAAACATAGTGTAATATATGAATAAATTTGGATTGAATTAGGTTCAATTACAGTGATATGCATTTTTTGAAAAAATATTGCTCCGAGAGTGAAAACAACTGATTTTAGTCAATTGAGATGCCCTGAATTCAGATCTGTTTCTAGTTTTTCTGTATCACGTCAATTTTGTTTTTAATCATAAGAATACATTTTCTCGAATTCATACTTTTACGAAAAAATCTGATGGACTTCATAGTATTGATCTACACTATAAATATATATTTATTTCGGTTCTTTATACACAAACTACGTGTTGATAGGCTTCATAAACATAATGTTCTTAGGTTATAAATATTTCCCCACTTTATCTATAGTGTAAATACCCCTTCGGTATTCCTATGGTGTGGAGCAAAACTCAGGATCATGTAAGTGGCTGTTACTTTTGTTTGACAAATATCCATGGCATAAATACTAAAAACAAACATTCAGTAAAATATCCTAATTGGAAACAAGCCATTCGACCAATTCCTCATAGTGTTAAAGTGCCAATCCCATCTCCTCCTCAGAATATGGGTAGTACAGACTCCTCCGAATCTGAATCTTAGCCATTGTCAAAACCTGATCCCACTTTTGAAACAGGTTAGTCTTCTCATTTGCCCGAACAGAGTTAGATCAACGATTTAGTCAGAGACTTGAACCTCCCCAAAATTACTGCAGAACTTTTATGATCACGATTAAAAGAAATCAATTTACAATCCCCCGGCACATTTTCATGGTTCATGCATAGAGAGAGGGAATTCACACCTTTCTTTTCTAAAACAGATAACTTGTATACTGCAAAAATATAGAAGGTTTATTTATGGTACTTGGTGTTCAATATAATCCTGCTGATTGGAGATTGTTTGTAGATAGTTCATTGAGACGTCTTATAGGAGTATTGCTTCATAATGGATATTTACTCCCCTCATTGCCTCTTGCAAACTCTGTTGATTTAAAAGAAACTTATAATAACCTTAAACTGATGATAGATAAAATTGAGTATCGTAAGCATTCCTGGACAGTGTGTGGGGGTTTTAAAGTACTGACGAAACTTCTTGGCCAACAATCTGGTTTCACTAAGTATCCCTGTTCTCTCTGTGAGTGGGATAGCAGAGCACGATCTGAGCAGTGGGAAAGAAAAAACTGGCCCTTAAAAGGGAATCTTACACCAGGAGAAAAAAATTACTGTCTGAACCCCTAATTTCTAGAGAGAAAGTTCTGTTGCCCCCTCTTCATATAAAACTTGGACTTATGAAGCAGTTCGTGACAAGCTTAACTATTGAAGGCAATATTCATTTGTAATTTTAAACAAAATTTCCAAATAAAAGTGACGCGAAACTGAAAGCTGGTGTTTTTGATGGACCACAAATTCGGGAACTCATGAGAGACCGTCTTTCACTTTCTCTATGAATGAACTCGAAGCTTCTGCATGGTTGGCGTTGAAGAGGGTAACCGAAAACTTTCTTGGGAACAATAAAGCCGAAAATTAAAGGGAAATTGTTGAGGAATTTTTAGGACATTTCAAAGCCTTAGGCTGTAAAATAAGTGTGAAAGTACATTTTCTATATAGCCATATCGGCTATTTCTGGGTCAGTGAGTTAGCAACAGGGTGAAAGATTCCACCAGGACATTAAAACCATCTAAACAAGATACCAGGGGAATTGGAACGAAACAATGATGTCAGATTACTGCTGGTGCCTAAAGAGAAATTCCCCCGACCGCCCTAGAAGAATGTCAAAACGGAAAAAGTGTGACGTAAACACTAGGTACGTTTTTTTTAAATTGTCACTTATAATTACATTGAATTATAACATCCTTGTTTATTTATAAAATATATTCAGGTAAACAAATAAACATATATAGAGGTTTAAATTCATTATAGGTACCCATATGTGCAGTAATTGTGTAAATTATTATTATTGTACATTTTTTTAAATTACGTAAAAACCTGGCGTGAAAAAAACTAAACACAGATCTGAATTCAGGGCATCGCAATTGACTAAAATCAGTTGTTTTCATTCTTGAAGCAAATTTGATGCATACCAGTGTTATTCATTTTATAGAGAAAAAATGATTTACATATTCATGTAATGCATTTTAATAACTTTGTAAATATACTTTTTTTTAACCAACTAATTATAATAATTGTTTCTAAACATTTATTTCATAAAGGTATTTCATATTTTGCCTATTTATTTTTAATTACATATGACAATACAAAAATGTATAAAATACTATTTAACAAAATCATTCTCTTTGAAATGTTTTCATAAAAAAACAACGAAACACATTTTTACGGACTAATTTTAATAAAATATGACCGAAATTATTACCTTACGCTAGTTGTGAACGATAACTATTGGGGATTTTAAAATTATGGAATCCAATCTTCTATGAGTCTACTCTAGTTTCTAAAGTTTTCTGTCTCAATTTTATTGTTTTATCTTTCAATTTCACTGGGGGGGGGGTTACAATTGTACGTGCTTCCATCTAGACCTGCTAATAGTTGCAACCTGTCTAGAGGCAGAAACAAGTTTCACACCTTCTGTCTGTCTCTTGTATAAGTTTACGACTTCATAAATTATTGCATGTGGAGATTTATCGGATCTAATTATAATAATATTATTAAAACAAATCTATTGTTCAAAATACATTCTGTTTATGACCAAGCTGTTTGGTAAAAATTGTATACATAAAACATTATTTTAGTTCAATCACTTGAAATTTTCCCAATAATTATTTCATCTTATAGGTAATTTGGAAGTACTTCTTGATGTTAACTGAAAAAAATTTGTTTTTATACTTTTTGCAAATATGGTGTGGATTTAGAATATGTTCACAAACAGATCACTCTTTTCTTGATTTTCATATTAAGTATTTCTCAATTTTCTGTAGAACCCAAACGTGTGTTAAAGCCTCAACTTAGAGTATTGGCCTTCCTTCAATGACGCCACTCTCAGCCCATGACGTACTTACCGAGCACAAACTTTAATGCGTGAATTCTGAATACCCTTATGTAACGAAAAGCTCTTTAAGTAGGTGATTCGTCTGCTATACTTGTGTAGGTTGTCGATTGAAAGGGAACCTAACTGAATAAATAAACCAGCTTCCGACCCAATAAATACTGGTAAACGTAAGACAAACCAAATGTTCTCATGTCATTTAGATTTTATAAGCAGGAAAATAAAAAGGGAAATGTATTTGTGGTGTATTTAGATTTGAAGATTTGGTTTAAGGTACATAGAAAAGCAATAAACGTTTATGAAAAATAAACACATTTTGCTGTGTTGTGTGAGTTCTCTTTTGAAAATAAAAAAATAATAATAATTGAGTACATTTGTTTTACGTTGCATAAGAGTTATAGGATAACGTTTCTGGGTTAGCACTAATATAGGACATTGTAGCCAACAGTTATTATTCATTATTTCGGTTAATTGTGTAGTTTTAAATATTAGAAACTATTATTCCAGTTTTAACCAACATTATCGCCGTGAACCCTTTCATAGTAGTAATAGTACACGCTACAAATGTATATAATTTCTGACAAAATATGTTTTCCTTTTGTTATTATTTGAGTTAATGAAATTATCATTTTTATATTTATTTTAAAATCATGCTTTTTTCCAATTCACAACCAAATTTGAATACTTCCATAAAAGTATTATTATTATTATTTTAAAGTTATGTAACATTCATGTCACAATATATTTTCATTACAATTTCAATTTACAAGATTACCTTATAATGGTGTAAAACGTTTTATTGGTATACTAGATGGAAACAATACTTTGTTCTAAGGTTCTTAAGTATATAGAACAGTGTTTCGTTATGAGACAGACATATTCTTTATCCGAGTTGTATCATACATTGTACACTGCGTAGGTTCGTAGGATGAAAGGTTTTTTAACCGACCTATAAAAATAACTAGATAAACAATAATTGTATTTTTTAAATTATATTTAACGTACTTTTTAACAAAGTAATTGGGTATTTGCGCCCGTAAATAAATGTATGATTTAAAAGATTTAATTTTAACTTTCGTTTAATTTACCGGCCGTTTGCTTTTTACATGTTTCAAATTTCATTTCAAATAACTTCATATTCCAAACTCGTGTTTTATAAGGATGATACCAGTTTTATATTAATAACTAGTTAGTTACACTAAGAAAATTTACCATTTTCGGTCAAAGTAACTTATTGTATTCGTCTTAGTCGAAATTTATGATCTAGATAACGTGATATGTATACACCTCAAAGCAAAAAATCGTTTTGAAACAAAGTATAATTTATTATTACGAAAAATACTGGAATTACGTTTTATACGCAATAAAGTGCGTTGTCTCACTATTGCAAAAAGCAATTACTTAAAAAGAATTACATTCCGGCCTGTTTCAGCAATTTAATCTAAATGCCGTTTTATATATTTCCCCAAAAGGCAAGTGAAAAAACGGAACCGAATCGTAAAGCAAGCAAGGATTATCTCTGCCGCTACGAGCCTAACTTTATTCGAAATATTTAGGTAGACTTTGTTAAACATTGGATTGTAAATGTTAAATCTGTTGATATAATTCTGTTGAAAAAATCATATTCATCGGTGAAGAAATATAGGTAATATATTACACAATAAGTAAATGATTTACTAATCATGGCTTCGCTATTGAAACTTGAATTAGGAAATAATTTATTGAATGATAATTAGTATTCGATATAAGTAAACGATTACATTTGCTGTGAGATTAAGATTTGCCACTGAAGTACAAAATAATTTAAATATTAGAAACAACTTTAAAAATATTTTTTATCTCCTAAAACAACACTAAAAACGAAAGTGATAGATAATAACGGTAATCTGGAATGTATTAACTTTCTAGAGGTCGCATGCGGAGTTTTTCTCCGCACGTATCATTGTAAGAAAATGTCTTCCTTGTTGTCAGAAGTTTATATCCGGCTCGTTACTCCTCAACTTGCATTCTAGTAATCAACCCTAACCTATTTTTGTTCATATTTTCTTCATATCTTTAGTGTGATTTTAATCTTCGTAACGCGCGGTCAGATTGCGGAGGTTTCGTTATTCCTTATTTTTACTAAATAATATAATTAATCTCATATTATTATGTGTAGGGACTGCCTTCAAGATTAAATATTGCTTAATTAAATATTGAATTACCTTATTAAAACAAGGTAAATAGCAATAATAAACATTGCTTATCCGTTTTAAGAAATAAAAATATTGTTAGAAATATGACGTTTAGAAATTAAAATATTTTTACAATAATTATGTCTAAAACTATTTACAATGCATTTATATAGTATTTAATTATGAAGTCACCCAAAATAAAAATCGTAAACAGTTTAAACTTTAAAGGGTATTTGTGTGGAATGAATCTCTGCAAGCCCCCTCCCGTGTTTAAAACTCTATGAGCCATCTCGAAGATCAAGAATATTCGTGTTTTCTGCAATAACTAAATATTAGAAGAGGAAAAATTGAGCCATACACATTGAAAATTGTAATTGTGACGGGACACAATATTAGAAAAATGATGAGACAATAATCTTATATTGAATGCTCCTTTGGGTTTTCCAAGCGTTTTATATTCAGCTGCAATTATTACAACGTTTTATCAAGGACACGCTCTGTTATCTTAAGAAGAATAATTGTTTAAAAGAAAACCTCTTGTGTTACTGTGTGTATGTTTTGCCAATGGAAGGATATTTTGTCAGTGGAAGGCTAAGACATTAAAAAATGTTTTAATTTCCTAAACTGTATTACGTTTAAGCCGGTAAACAAATGATACCCAATAGCCGTCATGCTGACGAGAGATGGGAGAGGGGAAGGTGGCCAGTGCATAAATAATAAAACTCGTGTGTAACTCGGGAAGTAGCGAAAAACAAGTTATTAACAGTTGCCAGGCTTCATATTGACGGCAATCCTGAAGGCCTGTACGTTAGAAATTCCAATAATGTGGCTTGATCCGTCCTTAAAAAACTCCTGCCATACAAATATTTTCGGAAATACTCCACGGCTTTCAGCTAAGGCTAGCAGCTTCCTTCTGGACACGCAGTAATTACCCTCGAGCTTTGCCAAAATACTTCTTGAAATACACGATTACCTGTTCGTTACCATCCCGTAGTTGAGATAGATAGTTTACGTTATCTGTATTTTTGGTATGTTTATCAAGAATAAACCTGCCATCGGGTCTTGGGTAACTCAAGATTGCAACACTGCATGTTGGGTTGCGTTCAAATGACCAAATTTCATCTAACCTCCTTTTTTATGATTGAGCTCCTTTTTAGGTTTATCAAATGCTCCCTGACATCGGTTTTTCCGATAATAAGTGAATAGTCTAAGGAAATAACACATATCGTATTTGTCATAAGGAAATAGCCTCTTCCCAATCGCAACACTATTTCCTTGGTAGACTAGAACACTCTTAATGATTTCTTGAGCAACTGTGGCCTATGTTATAATATTTTAAATAATAAATCCAATAACCACAAAATAACTTTATTTAAAAGTTATTTTGTGGTTATTGGGTTTATTATTTAAAATATTAGAACACTCTTATCAGATAGAAAATTATTGACATATTCTACTATACAAGTCTTCCTTAATAACCCTCTTGAGACTTTTGTTGAGCCTATCTAAAGGTACAACCAAGCGCAATAGTCCTGTTCCGATTGCAAACCCAATCTGCTTCTTATCTACTGGAGGCAGTCACTTTACAACGTGTAAGGGCCATGTACCCTCTAATGGTATGATCATACCGCCACTCCTCGTCTCTTTAATAATTTACTCAGTTTCTTTACACATCTCTTAGAGACTTTACGACTTGGCTTTTTTCCAGTGTCTATGCAGTGTTGAGCTACATACGTTCTTCTTCGAGTACTACTTTCAATGTGAAACACGGTATATAGACGATGGTCCGGTGTACGCTCTTGAGAAGCATCCTGCATGAAAGGGACTAGTTGGAAGGTTCCTACATAGGATGCTTCTCCCCTCATACTACTAACGAAGCCGTTGACCACCCTTCTTCAATGTTACGGGATATCAATACACATTCATCAGACGTGCAGGGTGTTTTATTCCCCTTATGAAGAGCATTATTGCTATTACAACCCCCCCCCCCATTAAGGCTCACATCATTCCAGACAACATATAGTATCTTTGATTGACGCATAACGTCTGGCTCGAGGGAAAACCATCGTGTTTCCTAATAAGTCACTTGTGTCGATTGTTTTTTTATTTACGCTACAGAATGTTATTTTTACCCTAATAGTCGAAAACTCTTTGCTAGTTAACCTTAATATACACTCACAGTATTACATCCTCACCAATAACGACCACTAACATTCGACAAACGAATCTGCTGCCACCAATCTGAACTGCTGTTCCCGTAGACACATGCAGTGTCCTCTGTAACAGTTTGTATCGCTCTGGTCGTTGAAGAAATCCTTTTACGATTATAATGCTCATATATATCTGCATCAGCAACTATGAGCAGATTTCTTGATCTTCCACCCATTCTGCAGTCTACGAATAGGCAATACGAGTGTCATGCACGCGATCCAACTCTAATCACTCTATCAGAGGCCTTCAGATAATGGGTTTGAATATTGCCTTTTCCCATCAACCCTCTCTAGTTTTATTGTTGTTGCTTTTCCGGTCTTCAGTTCTGCATTTCCTCCTAGGATGTCCTTGTTTCCGACAGCTCAAGAAGATAGTTTTAGTCTTTATACATTTCTAAGCTCCTAGATTGCCTCCATGTAGGAGAATGTGGTCGACTCAGTATTTTCAGCACGAATCAAGGCTTGGTGTCTAACCGAGTTCTTCACAACTTTAAATGTAAGAGTGTTGCATGCGATCATTGTTTATGGTTTACTGTATCTCAAGCTCCGAAAATTCACCATGGAATCTTTTACACTTAATCCGTTAACGATGGCGTTAACGAAGCTTTCCTCAATAGCTGGGCAATATCACCTTTGAATTCTTGTAGAGTGGATCAGTTAATAATTTCGAGTCCGGCTTCCAATTGAGAACGATTCAGCCGCCTCAGGTGTTGGTGCCAAATCTCATTGCCAAGCGTATCATTGTAGTCTATAATCTCGGCCACTGGAATAATCTGCATAATATCTGCAACTTCACGTAACGCTATTTATTAATCAAAGCCATTCTGCTCACCCATCTTTAGCGCACGGGAGCGACGTATCTCTATTGTAGAGTTCCTAAAATGACTTATTGACGATATGAGTGTTTATCAATTTACTTGCAGACGTAGCTAAGCGTTCCACAAAAGTCCACAGTTTCTTCATTCCAGATGCTTAACTGGCAACTGGCATTCCGCCTACTCCGTAACTCACTTGAATTAGCTGCTAGAGTACCCTCTAATTTACTGGAACTGGCAGCTAACATACACTCTTATTCACTAACATCATTCATTTAAATGCTTAAGCTATCCTTAAAATATTTCAATCTATATTCGAATTCCTACAGAAGAATTTATAGTTTGTTCTCCAAAGCAATTAAAATTTTTCAATAGTTTATTCCCAAAGCAGTTTATATTTTGGTAAAATCTTTGTTCAACGCAGTAGAATATTTTTTTAATCGTATTTTACTTAGTTGAAGTTTCAATCAGTATTTCTTCAGATTTTGTAGTCTTTTAACAGATAATTTGGTACAGTAAACCATGTCAATAAGCGCACTTTTAGACATTTTCCTGCATCCACTAAGGATTCTCAGATCCACTACCTTACTGCCATTAGTCTCTAGTTCATCCTTTCCTAGTTCCCGTTTTATGTCTGTTGTTTCGAGTTCCCTTTATTTCTCACTTTTTGTAGCCATTTCACTTTTGCTAATTAAGATTTGCCTTATTCCTCTTCTGACACTAGTTGTTATGTCCTTATAGGGTTTCTGTATATTTATGTAGTCATTTAAAGTAAATAACTGTATTAATTTAATACAGTTTTTAAAAAAGATCAGTCAGTGATGATATTATCGCCACCGAAGGCTAAGTGTGGAATGCCAATATATGTAGGAATAAGTTAAGGATATACATACTCTTAGAAATTATAGAGGAGAGTGTGCATTATACGTCCATGACCATGTTTAAATTTTAACCTTAAAGTTAAAAGATTTGAGTTTAGGGCTTCGCTTGTTTACACCCACGTTCATTGTATTTGTTTGTATTTTCTTAGTACATCCCAGCATGTATGATAACAAACCTAATAACTTGCACTTAGGCTTACACTTGAAATAAACTTCAAAAGTTAATGAAAATAAATTAATAAATAAATATATATAATCAACTAAGATTAGTATTTGCACAGCCAATAAATTCAACATTGCATCAAGGCTCCAAACTATGTCTTTAAGATATCAAATATGGTCTACACCCCAATAAGAGAATTAAATCATCAACAATTCAAGAATTCCCCATAACAAATCCTTTCAAAATTGCATAATTTCAAGAGAATATATATGAAAAAAAATTATTATAGCATCATTTCATTTTGGTAATAGTATAGCTAAATATCAAAGTTAAAGATGGGCACACTACCTAATTGTAGAATACTTTATTATTAAATGCAGTATTGCTAACAAAAGGGTTTGTTTTGTATGTAAGGTTAAAATAAATTGTAATGTTTTAATTACGTTTTTGTAAAATTAAAATGGGTAAAACCAATATGACTTTGTTTATAAAGATAATTATGTAAGTAAAAATATATTACCAAATTGGTTATAATATGTGGGGCATAAATTATTATGTAAATAAATATTTTCAATATGTGTAAAATATAAATAAACAAAAAAATATTTTTAATGTAGTATTTAGGTTGAATGGCGGGCAATATATATTACAAAAGCTTTATAATGAAGATAAAGACATATGGGGGTTAATTGAAAAAGATTATGACCAAAGGTTTCGTACTTATGACATTGTAATTTATACGGAATCGAATATTTATAAACAAATTAAGGGGTTTCCTTCTCAATATCTGAACAAATCCTTCTAAAGAATGTTTAATTAATTAGAGCACGGAACCTTGAAATACTACCCTATATCTCTCGTTATGATGGAACTATGGTAAAGAGCATCAAAATTTGATTTCCGCAATAACCTTTTACATTATTGACAGTAATGTGTTGCATTACAAATACGTCGTGTATACATTATTATTATTATTATTTTCATCCTAACCCTTTTTTCTCTCTCCATTTTTAGGCTTATGTAAGTGCTATAACAATATTTAAAAACTGTCTTACTCTTCGAAATATGTTTTTCTACTGCAATTAGTATATACGTAGTCCATATACTAGTACATATTTTGATTTACCCTTCCCTTAATATATTATACTTTGTAGTTCTGTGTTTAAACGATCAGAGCAGTATTATATGTACCGAGTCCAAGTGTCCAAACACACTAATATTATTCAATGGAAATCAATATAATCATTGATCATACTCTTATATTTATTTTCAAGAAAGCTTGTAACTTATATGAAATTGATTTTGTTATCACACGGCTACAAGTTAGGAATATTGAATAAAGTATACGGTTAGCACAGCAGAGAGTAAGTATAGGAACGTGACAAGGTTACCAACATATGCAGATGAATGCTTTTTTTCTCACGTATTCTATTTCGTGGTTACCCGATTGTGTTTTATGTTACAAGGCGAAATGCTCACACCGAGAATGTGTGTAGATTAAAATTTAAAAAATTAAAAAATATGTTCGATGTAAATTGAATATTACTAAACATGTGTTGTGAGAATCAAACCTCTTGGTATGTTATATAACTATTCTAAGTATTATACAATTAGTAAAATATTTGTAATGTATTTAATAATAATATTACTGGTATGAATATATTTCATATATTTCTCTTAAAATAAGGATGCTTTACACTCTTAAAGTGGACAAATAGGGGTTGCTAAAATGGTAAATAAATTTTGTATTCAGTATGTAACGTATTTCATAATAATAAAAAGAGTTCATATATCTGTTTAGCTAAATGTTTTGCCTGTATTTATGAAGGTAAGAGTCATAGACAGGAAGGCTGTGTCATCATCTCGATTGTTTGCTTTTCCTCTAAAATGATATTCTGACATAAAAAAACATAATCAAGATTCTTAATGTAAACCAATAGTGATAAATATATACATACTCATATTTTATGAGATATCGCAATAAATGAAACAATAAATCATAAAAATGAGAGTAGAATTTAACACATAAGTTGTTCTGATTTATGATTTAAATAAATTACGAATGTAAGTCTTGTAGTTATATAAATAAGAATAATGTGATATGTAAAGTCGTATGAGTCTTTATCCGGAAAGAAGATACCGTCATTAAAGCCATATTTGGACCAATGTCAAAGAAGGTTGAAAGAAACGCAGGGTTGAATAAAATTTCCGTGAAATAAAGCAAACTTCAAATTATATAAATAATATTCGAGCTGGCTTGTGAGTCTTTTGTTTTTACTTTTGCTAAAACTTTATAGGTTATGTTAAATATATATATATATATATATATATATTAGTTAATTTCAATTGTGTATCTTCACTGAGGATGACGACAAATTAGTCGTTGAAACGCGTTTGAAATAAAAACATTGTATATTTGTGAGTTGTACCATATTTTTATTCTTTAATTAAAACTTCAAATTGATTGAATTTCGTATGCTACTACTTTATTGCGAGAAGACGATAACAACATCTATTGTCGTCGATCAATCTCAGTCAACAAAATAAAGTTTATTTGGTACAATTATTGTGACATACAGTAATATCTGACATGGGGGCTAAAGAGTCAAGTTCTCGCCAGATGGAGGAACAGTGATTTTTTTTTTATTTGTTGCGCCATACTTTAGTCCAAGGCAAATACGCATTTATGGTTTGATAATTATAGTCCTTTTTAGATTATAATTTTCAATTTATATTTGTAGAATTTTAAAAGTTTTTAAGCTTTATTGCATTTGTAACAGAGGCCGTTACATTTGACAAAACATTTCTGTGAATTGACTTTATACATCAATTAAATAAGTGTAATCGATGGAAATATTTGAAACACGATTTATTTGAACAAGATAATTTAAATAAATCATTCATTTATTGGTTACAAAGCTTTTGTATATGGTGTATATATATATATATATATATATATATATATATATTAATTTCTGGATATTACAGGTACAAGTTTATTTGTCAATTCTAACTATGATTTCTTGACATTGATTATTTGTTATCTATCTTGGCGTTTGTGTTTTATCTTGCATTTTAATATGTACTTCCAAAACTGTGAGCTGAATTCTTAATGTATATGTGAAACCTAAAAATATAAAAATAAAATTCAAATATTCTATAAAGTCAATTATTAATAATAATTAGTAATACAATAACAAAAAAATTCAATTGGTAATATTAGTTAGTTATGGTTTGCTACACATAAATAAATTATGTAAAATAAACTGATTTTGTAAAACAATATAAACGATCTAACTATAACCTACATTACTTAAATAAAATTGATATATTATAACAAAAACAATATAAGGCATTGTGTAAAACTACTAGTTAATCCTCCGAAACAATAAGTTAAAATTTGTAAGGAAATATAAATCATATGAGGACCCGTAAATGACAGAATTACTGATTTTAAATGTCAGTTTAATGGTATAAATCAGTCCTGAGTACTTATTATCAAATGTAACTGTACTGATAGTTGCCTAGTCTACAATAATTCTAAGAATAAGAATAAGAGAAAGTTTGACAATTGGAGTATTGAAGAAACTCATTAAACTTGGCGTAACAATGAGAAAATACAACAACAAGAAAAAAACTTTGACAGAACGTTACTCGTTCAAACATTTGAAGAATTAAACTCTGATTGGCAGAAAGCATCAGGAAAAAATGCTTGTTGTTAAAAATAGAAAAACAACAGGAAATATATAAAGAGATTATGAAAAGTGCGTAAAAAAGATTTAAAAGGAATAAAAGGAAGGGAGAAGTAAATATTAGAATTATCACTGTCCGAGACGGGTAGTCTTTTGAAGGTTCACCCAAGATATACTAGTGGAAACCAAGGAGACCCTAACAAATCGGTGAAACAATTATTAGATTAGAATTCAACCAACAGAAAGAAAAGAACTGAGTATATTTCTTATAAATAAAAACTCATTCTCTTTATAAATTTTAAGGAGTTTTAACTACTCGTCAAGTGAGACCTGCCGATGAGAAGGTTAGCTATAAGTACTGTCCTGTAAGATAAAACCTATTCATCCAGACCCGTTGGAACGAATGTGGAAATGCAATATGCAAAGGTCACACTGCTTCAGTCACAGTGGTTTGTGATGAATAACAAAATTTACGAATCCACACAGATAAATAAATATTCTAGAAAACTGTTTTTATTTATAACATTGAGAGCATATATCGGAAAAATATTCAAGAATATGATCAAAAATGTATTGTTTAGTGTACGTATTACTAGTTTTGTTGTAAGTGTTTTATTTTAGCAAAACCATTATTTATAACACTATATTTCCTATTAGTTTTTTTTTAATACCTTATTTATAACATCTTAAGCTATCTCCGGTGATTGGAATTGCTAAAACTTACCGCATATGACATAATCAAAAGTAAATGACTTATGTTAGATTGAACATAACCACGGACTTATAGCTCTAATGATGGCGGATTAAAAAGAAATTATTTTAAATGTGTATGACAATTCAATTAAGTGTGTATAAATTCATTAAAAAGATATATTACATTTAGATTTAAATATTTAACTTACAGATACCATTTCATTCAGTCCTATTTGGTACCTTTTCGGATAAATTTTAATTATCTATTTTGTTTAATGCCTAATTTATAATTAGATGCAAAAACTAAACCTTAAATAGATCAAAAATGAGTTTATGTTTCTCATAAACCCTTAGTTAACAAGCAGTCATATTGTATATAACCCTAGTCTAAACAAATAAACTGGGTATTGCAATTGTCATAAATCATACGGTTTCCATAAGCGGAATTAATACCAATATCTCGTAATCATCTAATAAACAAATCTACATGAGAAATAAAAACCTTTCGATATCATTCTATTGGTCCTAAAATATATCTCATATTTCGTCAAATATTGCTCTTTATCGGGTCATGTTCTGGTAGTACTGTTCAAAACCAAAACGGAAGCAAAGTAAAATTTGGAAGTACAGGGGTTATTGTTATTTTTTATAACAATAGCACACAAAATAAGACAGCATATGAAAATCATTGTTTTTTTTTATTACAATAGCACACAAAATAAGACAGCATATGAAAATCACGTAGTGATTACACAACGCCTACATTAAATTCATGCAGTAAAATAATTTGTATAATAAAAATGCTTAAGTAATGAATAGTAAATATTAAATTAACAAAGTGGTTTTGGCCATAAGCCAATCAATTTCAGGAAGACCACATTTATAGAAGTATACAAATTTTAAAATTATTTGTTATCAAATGTAAGATTTACCAATTCAATCTTAAAGTCATAGGATAAAAATTGTATTATGTTAAATTAGGAAAGATATTTTGTTTAAATATGTAAATATATTTACTGGATTATATATATAAATGTAGAAATTAAATATATAAAATATAAGGAAAAGTTGAGCAATTATTTGTGATTATATGGAAGCTTAGAAATAGTAAAGAGAGAGAAATGTAGTTTAGTTGAAAATATTTATATTTTTATTATTAAAAACCAGTAATTAAATGCATGATAAAAACTTATAGTATTTAAATTTATCCTGTGTTGAACAACCAATAAAACTTTTAGTTTTTTCCAACTAATAAATAATGATTATTAAATCAAAGTACAGTTGTAATTAAACTTCATTAATTAATAAATATATATAAAACTCAGAACCTAATGTTTCTTCAAACGAGTTCTCTAAAATTAGTTGGTTTTTTGTATTGAAGCCCAGAGGAGAAGTCTACTGGCAGATCATGTTTAAAGAACACAAGAGCCTTTAAAAAAAGGTAACTTAAACATGGTCATATTTTGCACGTCCCCCTGCTGTGCCTGCAGATCTTCTAAGATGGTAAGATTCTTTGAAAATGTTGTGTGCTCATATTAATAATGTTACTTTCTAGCTGACTACTTTACTGACAAGTATGACTATATAAAGACCCAACAAAACATGTTAACTATTTCAGGGGGGTCATAAAAACTCGAAGGTAGGAGTCAGCGGAAATTGGCTTGCGTTTAGGCGTGGCATTTAAAGGGTGAACACAAGACAAAATTTAAGAACGTCCGAGGTTACACGAACACGAGAGCGGAACGGAGATAAGCAGGCGCAAATAAAAATAACAAAAAGTTTTAGAATCTTAACACCGTACACAAAAGTGAGCGGAGATAATAGGAGATAAAAGGAGGGGGGGACGTTGCAGCTGTCACTTGTCTTTTGTTTTGATTCATTTTTATGTAGAAAACAATTTATATCTTAACTACATATATATCTTTCATTTCAAATAATATTTCCATTTGCTTAAATACATTGATATATTTTGAATACAAAAACGAAGGCTGCTAGTTCTCTCTGCACCTCTCGGCCAAAGAAAATCACATTACTAAAGTAATTGCGCAAAATATATGTATTAGCCTCTTCAACGTCGAATCGCACAATGAATTCAATGTATTCCTTGTACAAATATGAATGGTTTATAATGAGCAACATTGGGCAGCTCATACAATCATTGTTAAGTTCTGAGAAAGAACTAATTTAGTATGTGCATTATTTTTACTTGATCAATGTGGAGTATTTTATGAGCGGTTTACTGTTTATGTGATCATTTAACAATCAAAAATATTTAAAGGACGTGGTAGGCTTGTTATAGTTATAGGCCGGATATCTTGTGATAAGCAAGAACACAACGAAATAAAATAATTGTGTTAATTGTAACAACTTCTTAACTACAGGTTGTTAGAGGAATATTCTACAGCTAAGTAAATGAAATCTCTGCACAGAGATTTATGTTTATTAATACCAAAAATATAGGAACTGTGAAATATCATAAATATTGGTAAAAGTAACATGACTTATTTCAAGCAATTGAAATACTTTTAGTCAAGACATCTCTTTATATAATTTGTATGAGGACATTCTATTTAAATACCATTTCTAAAAAATCTTTAAAAGCTGGAAGTATTCCTTGATAAACGGTAAGTATACTTGGAGAACGAACGTCTAAGCATGTCATGATAGCTCGAAAACTCTATATAAGGGGTTTCATCCCTCTTAATCACAATCTTTTCTTTCCTTTAGTAGGCAATTTTAGACTTACTGGCTGATAGCCTAAGCTATAATAGTAGTTAAACAAGTAAATCTCAATCCGAATTTTTAATATTTTGAATAATCAGCTGATATAGTACTTGTATTTGTCCAAATACCTCCTAAGTCAAGACATAGCCCAGTAGACATTTTCTTTTATCTTTGATTCTAAGCTTCCACTTCAGGAGATTTAAAATATCGTCATTTTGGAAATCTACATTTCTCAAGAACGGGATAGTATGAAAACGACTGTTAAATAACTATAACAACAGCCTATAGCTACAAACCCTCATGAGAAGCAGAAAATGCAAGCAGTGTAAAATTGACCAATAATTATTTACGAGAAATTGAGCAGTGTTTTATCAAAAGTCATTAAAAATATTACCTCATTTTGTCTAGCCATTTTGTCTATAGATAACGAGGAATATAAATTGATGAATAATTCACTAGTAACGTTGTATTACGGTAATATTATACATATATTAGCTATATCGTATTAAAGTGTGTTTTCAAAATTATCCCTACCTTCATACTATTTTACGCATATTGTTATCTGGGAACGGAGCTATGTAAGCCTGTACTTCGCAAAGGTAGATCGTCACAGCTGTACCTGTCACAATTACTATGACTTTCTGTAAACTATCACTATCAATTAGCCTTACCGTGATGGCTAATTTATGGCCATTATAACTTTTATAGCTACCAAAATGGTTACATTCATCTTTTCAAGGTATAATATTCTTAGTTTTAGCTTTCATTCCAACGATAATTGTATTTAATTAGTGATATATTTTTATTCCATACTTTAATTTATTGTAAAATTGAAAAAAATGAGTAAAGATCATAATTTGGCGAAGCAGAAAATATTCAAGTTGTGCACCTTTGTTAAGTTGTACAGTGTTTGAACTGTCGTCATCTAGCCTTTTCCCTGACACCCAACGTAGTTCGACTTCTTTAACTTGGGGAAAAATAGTATTATTATTTGCTTGATTATAAAACATTTTAAAATTATGATACAAAAAATTGTTTTTCAGTCAAGTTTGGGAGTAAATTAAAAGAAGCCTACTTTGCATACATAAGCAAATTACACCACCCTGACATGAACGTTAGCCTCTGTCTGTCAATTATCTCTAATCTTAATTTTTCTCGTCAATTTGATAATAATTTACTGATTAACAAATATATATATATATATATATATATATATATATATATATATATATATGTATGTATTTAATATTAGCTACCAATTTTAAGATTATTTATAACATCTTATTAACAAGCATAAAATTGGTTGTAAGATAAAAATCTCGATAAGAAATTTGGATTAATTAGCTACCAAAACAATAATATTATAGGAAATATATATATTAAATTTATTATATGCTTGGGAAATCAAGTATAATAATGACCCAGTTTTGTTAGTTAATTACTTTAGGCAGATGTGTTAGAACAGGTAAATGGATAAATCGTCAGAATGAATATTTGATTCGTTTATGTTACATGAAGTCCGTGTGACTTACTAAACACATTATTAATATCTTTAAAAAAATTACGCTGTAGCGAAATACACATCGACCTTCACAAATCGTACTGATGAACACGTATCTTTCTTTTTTACGCCATTGCTTGACAGTTTTATAATAATTAATGTTATGAGGTAAATACGTAGCCCACAACTTGCATTAGCATCAGTAATATTACAATGCATGTAGATGGTGACTTTGTGTAGGTGTCTTATCTGGGGTTAAATTCGTCACGCAGGATCGCCCTTCTTTCTGACAAATGGAAATATATTCTCTCTGACAAATTATAAAATAATAATCCAGGAGAGTACTTAACCCACATGACAGGTTTTATGTACATATTATAAATTAATCATTTAAACAACAGTTTGTGACTATCCAAACTTTAAATTTAGTAAATTTGTTAAAACTTACTGAGATAGAACGGTTCGATCGCTATGTGCCGATCTTCATTAGTGTCTTCTCCGAGAGAATTTTTTTGGTAAAAAATATTTTTTTCTTACCTAGGAATAAAACAAATTTATTTGCTTTTATCAAAGTTGAAAATACACATTTTATTTCCCACGACTGAGTTCCAGAGAAATGAATTGAGATATAGCCAGATGATTAAATAAATGGAAATATTGTGATATGAAATGCGTTTTACTGCTTAAGTTTGCACGCTGAAAACTACAATCGATTTTACAGCCTATGTTTTGTTATGAGTTATCCTTTTTATCGATATTACAGAATATAAACTCATTGTATTACAACGGGTTTAAAAGCAAATGGTTCAGTTTACCTGTTCATCTTCTTGCCCTATGTCGGTGTATGCCGGGATTGTGTTTTGGTTATTTTGTGCATTTCAAATATTCAATCTTTGATATTAAATCCACTTAGAAAATAAAATGAACGTATATTTGAGCTAAATGATATATTAGGACAATCAATTGTTACATATTTATTTTGGTATTATTGTAGAATAGAAAATAATACTAAAGTATGCAGTGAAACGAATAGATAGCAGCCCTTATTATATTCTGTTTAGCTCTTATTTGGCTAATTGATAAAGAATTATAAATATATTTTAAAATGAAAAGTATACTGTTATAAAGTTATTTCCATAACCAAGGTTATATAACAAAGATGCCATTCATTTACATTTAAAATAACTGTTTTACATTTATTCACATCTGCACCACCTTATCTCAGGAAACAACACCTTTCCTACAGTCATCGGCCGGTCACCCAACATTATCCATTTTACATCTGCTGAATTGCGCACTAATAAAAGACATGTTTAGCTAACATGTTATTAAATGTAAGGGAGACACGGTTTACGTAGTGTTAATAGAGTATTGTTTTCATTGTAAATCATAAATTTCAGGAATAAAATTAGACTCGCTTTTATACCAAGCTGCAGATACGCTATTTGAGTTTCGGTTGATGAAAACTAAAATGAAATTTCCTTTTGTCTTTGTGGCGGGAAGTAAGTTCATTTGGGGTCGCGTCTTGATGTCTTTGAAAGAAACTGTCGCAAATGGACTTTGTATCATAACAGCCTCGTTACTCTATTTCCATATTGTCCCTAATAACACTTTCAACAGGAACAACTTTTCATTTTGTAACTTTTGTAGTTCGTATATCTATACATAAGAATTGATTTCTTGAGTGACTGGCTGAAAATCGACGTAAAGTCGAAACTATAAAAGTAGAAACTTGAAAATTTCTAATAACTGCTACATTATTTATTGAAAGTTGGAAAATTGCAAAAATTGCAATATTATACATGATTATTTCAATCATCTGTATACAATGGCAAATATTTTCAGTTAAATGATACACAATTATAATTTAGCATTTCCAATCCATTTTAATTATTAAATATAATTATTTTTAAAGTTATTGAATTAATGTATAAAGTGACAATTCTAAACCTGTTCGGGCGAATCCGCCACTGGGTGTTAGTAGACTATATATACGTATCTTATTCTAGATTCTATATACATTGTTTTAAAAAATAACTTTCCTATCTATTAGATTAATAAGTTCCAAATGAATAATTAACTAATTGATTCATCACCTAATCTCCTCTGATCTTCCCAAGAGATCGTTCGTTAGATTCAAGTCCTCCTAAATCTGATATATAATGAAGACTTATATATCCAAAAAATATTATCGAATCGATACATTTATGAATTAAGTAGTCATACATTCCTTCCTTCTCAGTTTTAACTTTCAGTGCAAGTTATAATTTTACTCTATCTGGACTCTTAAAACTGAGTAGACGTTTTGCTCCGTGTATGACACGATTGTTTCGAAACGTGTCAGCACGTACGTTCTAAAGTATTCACTCAGGTGTGCAATATTACCTATAGTCTTAAAATTCGTCCAACTCTCTGGTCAACCTCCCGAGAGTCAATCTATGAGAAATCAATCTATGTAACTGAAAATTGTTAATGTCCAATCCAAATATAGAGAAATTGAGATGGAACTTTCTCTACTACAAAAATTGTGATGAATAGCCTGACATTAATTGGAGAACATTCTGTCAAATATTTCCAATTTTTGGCTGACAATTGTTTTTGGCACAATATTAGAAAGGATGTAGTTTTTTTAGTATTACTTATTACTGATCAATATAAACATTTTTATTTTGTTATAAGACCTACAATTTTTTTTACCTCTTGCTATGTATGGTTTATATTGCAAAAGGCAAATAAATAAAAAAATTTCAACTATTCTATGAATAGAAATAAATACGTTACATTGTAATAATTGCAAGTAATTTGGTGAACTGCAGACAGTGTAGACTGTTTTATCAATGCTAAACTCTTAGGGTAGTTGTATTTACCAGTACCCTCCAAAATATGGTTAATCCAATCACAGATGTAAGCAATCCAGGAGTTTCAAAGTGTATTAAATTTGTAAACAGTACTATTTACTAGATTTTAAACTTTTAATTTGAAAAAATCCATAAATCATTTCATTTTGCGAATTTTGAAAGCAAAACTGTTTAAAAATAGACGATCATAAAGTAAGTGATAATATAAAAATCAGTTTGTGTAATTGGGCAGGTGTTTGATTTTAGCAGGACCTGACTCAGAAAGTAAGATAGATTAACCATTTCTATTACTGTAAATAAAGGTATTACAAAAAAACGTTACACATAAAAACGTTTAGCAAAAAGATACTACATTTTCATAGATTATTTTTCGTGTTTATGAGAATTTCTTGAAGTGTAAACGTTTGCAACAGCTTTTGGCAGAGCTATACTTTATATGAGGGAAAAGGTTTTTATACATTAAACAGATTAAATCGTTTGTATTTGAAATAAAGTTTAAGAACCAATGATACTGTAGTGATTAGGTTATCAGTATATGGTGTCAATATGTTGGTATCTGAGATGGAGGCTCAGTAGCTTTATTTAGTATATTTTTTTCAATCTTTTAAATACGTAAAAAACATCTGTGTTTTAATACTTAATGTAGTAATAGTAGAGGTAAAACAAAATTTATTTCGAATAAATGTGCCTTTATCAAAGTCTATTGTTTATCAAACAATATTATTGCAATATTTTTGTATTTTAATTATAGGTTGAATTGGAATTTTCTTTCAAACCAAAATTATAGCCTGAGGTAATTTATTTTGCTCGTGTAAATTTATTATAGGCTGTCCTAATATTTTATTGAGTATGAAAAACACATTTAACTCTTTTTGCAACACACGCCGGTAATTCTTAAAAAAACACACATTATATTACAACCATTGCAGTTAATGAATACTACAAATATAATAATAATATCATTATTTACACTATATTCGTAATAATAGTTATACAAGTTCATAACTTTGAAATTACGAGTTAATATAGAAAAAAAAATATTTACCAGTTAAAAGTAGATAACTAAATATTAGAATAAATAAATTCTAATAATAGTATTATTTATTATTATATCTAGGGCAATTAGGGAAAAGTAATTATTACCTTAGAAAATGAAATCAGTTTTGTACAGTTATTGTGAATAATATGAGCTAGAGAATGTGATAAATTTCAACCTTATTATGGTAATGCTGGAAGTTGATCGTGCCCACGATGGGAACTTTATAGGTGATATAATAGTAAAATCATACAATTCGATAAAAAGGCATTTGTGAATTACTTATTAATCTTGTAATCTTTAACAATTGTATGCAATATATCTATTCCCTCAACGCGACGCAAATTCATATCGTCAGCTAAGCTCAAAAACCATTGTCAAATATACTAGAAAATAATTACACCTTGGAGGCCAAGGAATATAATACAACAATTGTAAAGGTAATTGATTGTCTCTTGTGACAATCTCTTGCAAAAGTCTCATTTGTAAGTAAAATATTTATTCATTATTTCACATTTAACTCTAAATTGATATAGCTACATATACTGATCGTATTAATGTAGAATATAATGCCTGGATAGAGTGGTGAATATAGCAAAATTATACTTCTTGATATAAATGTTTTGTCAATTTCTGAACATTATTTATAATAACCAAGTTATTGCTTTGGCGTGACATAATGTTAAAATCCCAGAATATAGATAAATGCCGAATTTTGGTTTTTTATATAATTAAACGTGTGACACGGTTATGTAGTAGTTAGAAGTTGGTGTGAATTTATTAAGAGAGTCGATCTCATAATTAAAAATATTGCTTATGGTTTATCCGATAATAACCTCATACGTATTCACTAATGGAATACGTAAGTTGAAACCTCATTCTTTCCGTATATTATCGAATGTTGTCGTTTACTCATATTGTTAAATATTACATTTCCTACAAACATTAAGTTACAGCTTCTACTTTCAGAGTATCACTTTATGTATTCTCCATTATTTATTCATATATAACACGAACATTTTTAAACTATGTTTAGTATATTTGTGTCTAAGTCACAAAAAGTAACATAAAATATGTTTTCTTGTTTAAATATTAAAACAACTGAGGCTATTCAATTACAATTCTTATCTATACATTTTTATTTACAATAAATTATTAATAAATTTTTATTATTCTAACTTAAGATATCTTATATATTTTGCATTATTGTATCATCCAGTCCTAAATTACTAGGTACTAGCTACCAACGAAAAGCTGTGAATAAATGTATAAATAAGTCTTGTATTTGAATAATCTTAGTTTTTCCGTATATTGACGAATGATATCGTTTACTGATATTGTTAAATACACTGTATTACATTTCCTACAACAATTGAGTTACAGCTTCTGCTTTCAAAGTATCACTTTATGCATTCTCCATTCCTTATTCATATGTAATACGAACATTCCTAAACTTTGTTTAGTATATTTGTGTCTAAGTCACAGAAACTATATTTTTAAACTAATATAATTAAATCTCACTAAAATAAATATTTTAAAGAAGTTGTGTTTTTTACTTTGCAATGTTTTTATAAAGCAGTGTTTTAATGTAATAGCAAATTTACTAGCAAATATCAAATTTTAATATTCAAATAGTAATCATTTTGAAACTACATGACGTTTGTAAGATATATATGTAAATATATATAGTTAAATGAAACCGTTTCATATACAAAAAAATATTAATATTTTTTATTTCTTAAAGCTATATTAATAAAGCTTTTCGCTGATGTACAGTATAATCTTTTTCCAAACTTATATAATTCTGTGACTAGATTAGGTCATTAAGTCATCATTCGGTGGGGAAAATATACACCATATTGTGTCTTTACAATTTGCAGCCTCTGATCTCCTCCATTTTGTAGAAATATACCGTCAGGTTTTTTTCTACTTCGACACTTCTACAACGGCTCGTTTTTCTTTCAATAATTATGATTATACTTTTCTAATCTGTTTTACTCACTTCTCTAAATGCCGTTTACATATCATGTATACCTAATTATTGTATAGCAACTGAAAATTGCAATAACCCATTTAATCAAAATTCGAGATTTTACCATAATAACTAGAAAGGAGAAATATTAGATTAAGGTGGCACAATACTTTTGATAGAATAATAAACCGTAAGACATCAGGACGCTCTAATTCACCCGATTCATACTAGTTTTAGTCTAAATTCGTACGAAAACTAGTAATTGTTTGTTTTCTGCAGCCCGTTATGCATAGTTTTTGAGTAAGAATATCTCCTAAATCTAAAATATCACTTCGTATTCTCAGATAACTACAGATATTTCAGTGGACTATTTATATAAAATGTTCGCTACCATAATTAAGGGCTTTCTCTTTCAATTATTTAATTTTAATTCATCTGCCTTACCTATATAAAGTCTTGTTTTATCTCACCTTTCAAATAATCACTTTTCTGTCATATTCCTTAAGCACTACTTCCAGTAGAAAGTAAGAAAAGATAAGTTTCCCTTTCACGGAACAGCTAATACGAACAAGGGAACATTGCGATCGTTATGTTGGCGGATGGATGTTTGTAGCATGACGCATGAGAAGCCGTGTTGTCTTTACAGAGTTGACTAAAGGGATGTGTCAACCTGGAGACAGCAGGATTTGGTCACGTGAGTAGAGAGGACGTCCCGGGTTCCCTGAACTCATCTTAGGTAACATATGAAGCTTTCATATTTTTTGAAACCTTCAATTCATATTGTATACATCTATCTAAATAGTTCTCGTAAACATAGATTTAAATTTATAACTCAATTTAGGTATTTCACAGCAAAAGAAGAGATATAAATTTAAGGGAAAACCTTTAATTTATTTATTTCAAATGTATTTTTATTTATGTTATATAACATTTACATTTGGAAACAAAAAAATGTTTTTGTGACAAGACACAAATTACCATTTACTGCCCACTTCTGAAATTGTATTGTGACTGTTATAATATTTCCCTTAACTAGAATAAAAGATATTTCGGTAAACTGATATTTCGGTAATAAATATACCCAATGCACATTAACTATATGTGTTGAATCAACTTCCTTTATAGTATAACCAAGATATATTCTATTTTTTGTAAAGCGTTGTTTAATTCGTAATAGGTAATGATGAGCAAGCCATTTAATCGCTTTAGAAAAAATAAACAAACATATTTTGACGACATAGTTTTAATAATTGGCTACGCTACGTTTATACACAAACCAAATGATGAAATTATCGATATAAATTTGGTGTCAAAATAATAGGGAGATATATATATATATATATATATATATATATATATATATATATATATATATATATACAGTTTTTAATAAATTTTACTTCAGGACAATTTTATAAATAACAAATTTGCAAAGAATACTTTCAATTTACGATGTACTTGAATCGGCAACAAATAATATACGTTTCATTTAATTTTCCCTTTGTAAGCACCTTCTACAGCTTTAAATAGATTCTGTAAGTATTGAAGGTACTAAAAAACTAAAGTCACAGCATGGCATGGAAAATTATACTCATAAATGTATACATACGTTTAAAAAACTGTTATTGTTTAAGTACCCTAAACTTCTTGGGCCTTAGGAACGACCCCTGGATTAAGTTTATTATATGACATTTATGATACATAATTTGCATTACTGATATCATTTTTATGTATATATATATATATATATATATATATATATATATATATATATATATAGATTTTGTAAAAATATTAATAATATGCTATATAATATATATATATATATATATATATATATATATATATATATATATATATATATATATATATTTAGAGATGATAGTATTTGTTTTTAAAGTTTGGTTAGATTAGATTTAATTTTGTTAGTATCACACTGTTTAAAGGTAGTTTATTATGTTCTTCTAGGTGAATTTAAATATTATAATATACTAGCTGCCGCGCCGAACATCGTATAGCCTATAAATAAAGAAATTATTGGGAGTGTTAACATTAGCTAAACTTAAATTAGTATTTTATTAACATAATAATAGCTGAACCTGTAGTAGTCGATCGAAAAAAATGTGACAATAAAAGTTCTTGATTTAATAGTATTTATTGAAGTTCATTTGCATATACAATCTTTTTTGGATATTTTTTCAAAGGAGCTTGAACACAATTTTAAATTTTTGAGTGTTCCTTACTAACCGAAATTTGGAATGAAATTTCTTAAGATAAAATAAGACGAAGAGTAGTTTTTAATGTCATTTTGGCATTTAAAAATTACATGTTTGAACACGATATTTCGCCAAAAATCTTTCCATGTATCTACCTAATAATTTCCCTAAATTTCATGGCTATGAGATCAGTGGCTTGGTAACGCATACGTCTTACACATACATACATATATACCATACAAACATTCATTTATATATATATATATATATATATATATATATAAAGAACTAAGTCAAAACACAAATACAAGAATTATAATTGAATTATATATATATATATAGAGAGAGAGAGAGAGAAAGAGAGAGAGAGAGAGAGAGAGAGGGAGAGAGAGAGAGAGAGTGAGTGAGAGAAAGAAAAATAGAAGATATTCAATTTACGTATATGACTAAAAACATATTTAGAAAATATCAGTTCTCTTTTTCAAAATAACAACTATAGATACATATGAATTAAAATTCACAAATTGAACACTTACCTAAATAATATAAACTAATATTATGCCTTGTGCAGTATGAAAAAAAATTAGATTGATCGGGTATACTGAACAGAATTCAATATATTTACACATACACACACACACACACACACACACACACACACACACACACACACACACACACACACACACACACACACACACACACACACACACACACACACACACACACACACACACACACACATACACACACACACACACACACACACACACACACACACACACAAACACACACTGCAAAGGGCTTGCTCACCACCGCCGATCATACGCTCACTTACCCAGCCTTCTACCCTTTCGTTGACCAACTTTCTAGCGCATAACCAGCACTCGCACTAGCTTTGGCTAAGAATGGCTCGTTTCAAAATTCTTGCTGTGCAGTGCTCGCTAAAATCTGCCAGAGAACAAGTCACTGGACTTAAAAAACAAAAAACCTAACTTGCTGAGAATTTACCTTTTACGGGTGAGTCATCCCGGGGAAGGAGTTCTTTTGAAAAGCATATAATCGGCGAAATTACCATATCGATTGTAGGAGAGTGTAAGAAACTTGTTTAAAAGAATACTCAGTTTGTTTGCAAGTTAGTTAAAAAATATTGATTTTTTAATTTTGAAATCTATTAATTTAAATATGCATAGCAGAGTATGCATTTCGTTAACCTTGAATTACATTTATTTGGTATCTTGCCTATTTTTAGAAAACATTATATTTTTTTATTTTATTTGAAAATTTAACATTTAACTAAGATTTTACAACATTTGTTTACTAACTATCGGAATATAAAGAAGCATAAAACTTTACCCAATTAATTTCTCAATATTGTTGGTCAAACTTTAACCCTTTTAATCTGAAATTTGGTTGTTACCTTCAATTTAAATATCTCTTATTCCTTAAGCGAATATTCAAAACATTTCACTACTTGATCAGTTTTTATTTCAAAATCCCTGGTTATGTAACCTTGAAAATTTAAATGACAATATCCGTTCACGTTTACTTAGATTTTTAATTAAAAGTTATTTGCTACATTCTACAAATTTTCGTTTTAACGATTTGGTTTCTGGCAAAGCTTTACTCTTCAGTACACTCCGAAAGCTCCCTAACCTTTACATTTTGTTCATCTAGTTAAAATCTCTACAAAACAACTTATTTATGACAACATCCTATATAGCCATGTATGTGTTAAAATTTTTCCTATATCTCTATTAACTTTAATTAACTTTTCAAAGTAATTTTCTACTTCCTTTTATATGTAGAAATTAATTCTATTTTACCGAACAACCGTAAAACAATTTCATAAATTACATTATATTTATAAATAAAAAATATCAAAGCACATACTGAAAAAGAAATTATATTTATAAACATATAGATATATCTACCAAAAGATATCTAAATATTTAGTGACAAACTTATAACAAATTATATTTAATAAAAAATGTTAAAACATTTGCTGAGTGAAATCAAACATTTACTGAATGGAAATATTTACTGCATATTTTAATTAAAACGTTTACTGAAACATATTTAAAAGCCTTTCAGGTAGATCCTTAATCATTTACTAAAAGGAATCTACAAATTTACTGAAAATTATTTAACACATTTAATAGAAAATATTTAACCCTTTTACTAAAAGTTAATTAACCCTTTCTGCAAGAAAGTCATACATACTGGAAATTAACTAACATTTACTGAAAATTTATCAACGCAATTTCTGAAGGAAATTTATACTTACTAAAATTTAATTAACATTTATTGAATGGTCATTAAACCATTTACAGAAATCATATAACTTGAATTACAAAAACTTGCAAAATTTTTTTTTCTATTTAGTTTTCCCTATCAAAAACAAAAAAATGAAATCTTCTTATATATATAAGTCCTGAAATAATCAAAATAAACTTATAATTATTCTGAAAACAATTTATTTTAATTTATTAGCTAGCCCCACTCACATTTTACGGTTTCTAAATACATGTTTAACTACATCACGGGTAGCTTGGTAACCTCCATTTCAAATTGTATTTAAATTTATGCACTCTGCTAATAACAGTCTGAAATCGTTATTGAAAACCTTTCCGAGAATATCTAAAAATAAATTTAACGCTTGTTGAAGAAAGAGATATTCAACCTGTTAGTCAACAATGAATCGTCTGTCTCTAGAATTAAGGAATTGTAATACAGCTAATAAAATGTGTTTTTTTTTCAAAACAAATTTTTAAATTGAGATAGAAATAAGAAGTAGAAAAAAGTAAATAAATGAGGAATGGTTCAATATAACAATAGAATTCTGTGAGCAGCCATCTTCAATTTATTCCATAAATTCAATTCAGCATTAAAACCATGTTTTTAATCTGTGCTTGCATTTGCTCAGTAGACGCTAAGTGTTGTTCGCTCCCCGGCGTTCTTAATAATTTGTTGTTTGTACATGGAAATAAATGCTGCCGTTAGAGCAAGTGTCTGTATACATATACATGACTTGATTTCCCCAGACATACTAACCTGCTAATAAATAACCATTCTGGGTTTTCTATTGGGATATCACAATTCACTGTAATGAACGGAAGTGAGTCGAGAGATGTCGCTCTACAACTAGAGTGTTTCTTTTTAATAAACAAGCAACTCATATATTCTGGGAATTTTTTGTAATGTTGGAGCCAGTATTTACGTTCCTAATAATTTAAAAGCAGGTTTTTAGAATCATTTCTTAATATTTTCTAAAATTTGTCTCTTCAACATTACTAACTTAAGGTCTCTGCATTAAAAGATACTACATTAAGTGGTTTAGCTCTTCAAACAAAAAGACAGTAAAGAACCTTATGGAGGTAGAAAACAGTTTGGGTAATCATAAACCCCAACAAACATTTTTCAATCCAAATACAAATTTAAAGTTATATTTTATAACAAAGGGACATGTTGATTTTGTAATTTGATGTTTTAATAAATTGCCCCTTTAGTAAATGAATCATTGTAGCCTACTTTAACAATATTATTTCCTAATATTAAAGAAATTTAATCATAATATTGAAATTAACTTACCAAAATTTTCGTAAGCCCACCTACCACTGTTATTTTAGATGGGACCAGATAGGTGGTAATATGGTTGACCCGGTGAAAATATAGAGCATTAGATTTAGCACCTAACATTTCCTAATTAAATGCTCCTGTTTAATGCTAACTATTCAAAGCTAGAAACGTTCCGTATTATCAGAGAACGTCCGTATCCGTATTACGATTGCGTGACTGCGTTCTAATTTTACATTGTGCATGCATCTCCCTAGAGATATTTTCACGCATAAAGTGAGTGTGCAGTTATTATTTATTTACTCTTATTAATAATAGCATAATTATCTAATAGTTTTGCCACATAACGCAGAATTGGATCAAGATTCCTTTTTCAATTCTGGTGAATATTCCAGGATTTAAAAATTTGTTCACTATATTATGTAAACACCTTCTATATATTATTTTTATACACGTCTTCACAACAAATGTATTACTGGAGCATGTACGTCCCTTAGTACTTATGTTTTGTAATAATTAGAACCTTATTGAATTTAATTTATTGCCAATTCTTTTCGAAATTTTCATTTCGAACACAGTTGAAACTAACACATATTTAAGGAATACACAACAGGGAACATTACCTGTCTCAAGGTAAAGGGCTATGGAGAAGATAAGAGTACATTTGTTTTATGTGTTCGTTAAAAATACATTGTACATAGGAGCTCCAAAAGAAGGGATTTGGAAAGATAGTTGGCAGTGATAACACAAAAATTAATTCAGAACATGTGCCAGTGTGACAATGTTTTCCAATTTAAAAGGCGTCTAAGGTGTACACAACAACAGTTGAAGAGCGAATGAATTCTGCAGACAACTTCAGGGACCAAGGCCGAAAATCATGAACAAAATTTAGTTGTCTTCTTGAAGATTTAAATCGCACATACCAATGCATAAAACCTTCGTTTACTACTCAAGATATAATTTATGACATGCTGTGTATTTTCCACCATTAAAAACCACCCCTTCTTCAAAAATGAATTTAAAAAATATTTTTAATCGACTTAAATTGTTTTAATTGTGCGTTTATAGTTATTGAAATCATTTCTACCAAATATTGAAGAAATCTTTATTTTTTTTGAAAAGTCAACCTTAAAACCACCCTTTTAAAGAAATTATATTTTAGGTGGTTTGGCAGCATTCATTGACCGGAACCATTCACTGCTTATGAAATATTTAATTTTTATATTTTAACTTCTCAGCCCTTACCTTACCTGCGTATATAAATAAATTAGTAACAAACGTAATATATAATACTCCAGATATAAAATGTGTGCTCCTAAAATAATTATTCTATAAAAATGTGATTTCTTTTCTTACTATAATTTAGTTATTGTGTATGCTATTGCGTTTATCAAAAACCCATTTTTAAGCATATTTCATGAGCTATAAGATTATGTACATCCTAACTTTTTAAAGACAAATATGTTTAAAAGTTGTAGAAGGCTCGAGTAACATGATCCTCAAAATAAAATTTACAATTTTAACGTCTATATCTCGATTTTTTTTATCCTACCGAAAAACAGAATGTTTATTGATAAAAAAAAGCCCACATTTTTGTTACTATCCACTTTTTACTTATATTTAGAAGTTGGTAAAAAAAAGTTTTAGTTTTAATGTTGGTAAAAAAAAATTTTGAGAAATTTGTAAAATGGTAATTTTTTATATATTAAATATTTTTGTAATATGCTTTTGAAGCCGGTCAAAGTTTTTGAGTTCATTACATAATGATGCTTGAAAAATAGTAAACCTTACAAGACTTTTTATAGATTTCAATTTTTGTGAAAATTATGTAGGTTTTATTTCTCATTTTTTCTTAAAGAAATCGAGAGTCCCATCTTATTTTAATCGTAATTCGTTCAGTTTTATTGCTATAAACTTCATTAGGAACTTATTCGGAAGACCTTTTGGAATCCTATGAATAGTATCCATGGATATTAGCCGAAAACTATGTCATTTTCCCTTTATTTTAGTATTTAACGTAGATTACATTGGCTCGCATTATAAAAAAGTGCCCTTTAAATACTAATAAATCGCTTTAGATTCAACTTACAACATTAATTCAAAACCCAATCTCTTTGTTTGTTTTAGCTCCAATATTATTACCAAGAAAAGTTTTCGAAATACACACAGTTTAGAGATATTTATATTTCGAAAAATTTACATCTTCAACCACTAATAACTCGTCATAACTTATTTAACAAAAAATTCATAAAAAATACTTTTAGAATTGATTTCTCTATTGATTCCTAGGGCTGTTTGTATTAAAAACAAAATTCACCACAAAAAATATTTCGCATCTCCTCACTACAATTAAAGCGCACCTCGTGTCACTTTTGATCCTTGAATCACCCTATGGCTACCCACCAATTTTAATATAATTCGATGCAAAGTTTTCAGAGGAGGAAGCCTCATTGAGTGGACTACATGGATACTTAAGTAGTTTCCCATGTTGAAGCTGTATTAGGTCAGTTCCAGAAAAATAATATTATTTTTCTCCTCCCTATATCACTAACTATTGTCAATTTCCTCATGTTCTTTAGCATTTACATCTGTATTGTTTTCTTATCAACTATATTAACTTATGAAATTCTGGTGTTTATCATTTAGTTATAACCTACATAAATGTTTTATAAAAGACCTACACTACAAAAACATATTCTACATTACCCTTTGTGTGTATTAATTTTATATCTGGATATGAGGAGACATTTTGAACATTACGTCTCTGAGTGTCAACATTATCGTGACGTATAATATCATATGAAAACACACAGAGTGAAGTGATTATGAAATTATTATTTAGCCATTACTAAATCGGAAAATTTATTTTAATGTGGGTATTAGGGTTTTCTCTATAATAGATTATAATGTTCACTATAAAAGACAATATTTTTATTCACAGCTTAATATTCCGTATACGTATATTAACGACAGGTTATTTCATTAGCGAGATATCAGGGCTGGAATTCGTAATTGCGGAATGACATTAGGTGTTGATAAATAGGATTCGCTTACATTCGGGACCAGAGTAATAGATGTAATATTTATTACAGGGAGGTTAACTATCCCAGAAGTGCCAACATAAATCCTCATGCACGACGTCAGCTACATCCCTTTATTGCCAGCTACATGGAGAAAAATGTGGGGTATTTAAAATTCGTAGTAAAAGCATAAGGCAAATTAATTTTCCAGCTCATTGCATTCCGTTTGGGCTTTATTTACTTAAAAGGCAACTTGAAGTTATAATATTAGGCCTGAGTTAGTTTCTTTTTCTGACATCCCTATATTTATTTTAATTAATATGCAATACCTCGTAGTTTAGCCATTCTCGTATAACATTACAGGGAAGAAAATGTTACGTTTTGTTAGAATAGCTTTCTATAGAAGACTAACATTGAAGGTTAGCTTTTCAATGACGCCCAGCAGATTCCTACGCCAATGTAATGAAATGGTTCAAATTTCTTCAACTAATTAGTTAGTCGTTATACGTAGTATTAACAATATCAATCTGAACAAATAGTATTTGTGCTACTAATATATTAAATTATTTTGTTAATATCATTTATACATATTATTATGGTATTTTTAAAAACGAACTAAGCTATAATATCCAAAGCAATTAAAGGTATCGAGAAACAGCAAATAATCCTGCAACTGCATTTTCTTCACTTTATAAATGTTTTTACTTTAATGGTCTTAAATTTGACCATTTCCACATTTAAAATAAGGTTCATCCACGAAAATTATATGAAATTCGTGCAAAAAAACATCGACTCTAGACGTAGAGATTTCAAGTAAAAAACAAAAAAACATTTAACGTATCAGACTAATAACCTTCAATAAGACTAGGTTGCTTCATTTTTCTTTAAACTTAGAATTAAACGTGTAAATACTTTGTTTTCTTCCTGATAATGTTCAAGTGACTGCACTTTTACACGACATATTCAAGTGAGGCAGAAATAAGAAGATGAAAAATAACACGGCTGACATAAAGTATGTGTGCACAGCAATTGTTTCTTGTAGATTTGCTTTAAGATTTCATAATGATACTTTTGCTATTTTTTAAAAGTAAGAGTGTTTTCTACTAGAATCGAAAGTCTTTCAAGAAAAATTAATTTTTGGATAAGGTATTCTTACTGAAGGAGATTGAGATTTTGGGGAGTTTTCTAATAAACTTGTACTTCTGTCAGCAATAAAACCCTTAGGTGTCCATTGACACTGTTACAAGTAAAATATGAAACATTTCAAAGAATTTGCAAACTCTTTGAAGATTGACCTAACAATGATAGAGAAGAGTTTATTGAGTTTTTTTAAATGTATTCGACACAGTACAGTTGTGGTAATATTTGGTAAATGCTTTTAATAGCATTTACAAAAAAAAAATAATAGCTAACTGATATAATATATGTTTGCAATTACTGACATAATATAAGTATATATGTATAAAAAAACAAGATTGGGTTACCTAATAGGTGATTACACACACACACACACACACACACACACACACACACACACACACACACACACACACACACACACACACACACACACACACACACACACACACATACACACACACACACACACACACTCACACACACACACTCACACACACACATACACACACACACACACACACACACACAAACACACACAAGAACCGTTATTTTTTTATAGTAATTAATTTATAAATAATTATTTTAGTTTATATGCTTAGATGAAAAATATTAGTCAGAGCAATAGCTATTCTAATTTTATAATAATCGTACTTAGCCTTTGAGTAAACCGTACTCAACAGTGCCTGTAGTAGAAGTGTCTGATAAGTCTGTTAGTTTCTTGAAACATGAATGTTTGGACGTCTAAATTACGAATGATAAAATTTACAACGGAATTATTGATTATACAACCCATTTTGGTTGGTTATTGCAATGGCAAATTAAACACGCAATACTTGCGTATACATATCGCAATTTTGAAAACATTCCAAAGTAGTTATGAATTTGTTGTATCTAGTAAGTCAGTAAAATTAATGTAACGCAGCAAACTATGAAACATTTAAAAATCCATGTTTAGTAACCATTGGCAAAATACGTAAATCAAGGTGATATTAGAAACTATATTCATATTTACTGATATTTAGAAAATATTAAAGTTTATACATTTGCTTTTAATATACGTTTGCTGTATGAAAAATTTTATTTTAGACAACGGTAAAAAACTTGTAAAATACATTTTTTAGTAGAACGACTATATTTTATTATTTATTTTGTTTTATGTGTGCCATCTGCAAGAGTTTAACATTCACAGTCTAATTACTGACCAATATTTGATTTGCATATTTAGGTTTCTTTCTAATTTTATATTAAACATGTTCAAAGTTTTGGTAGCATACTTCAATTCCATCTTAAGGTACATCAAGTGTTACACTATCGACAGTCTATGTGAACATACATCAGAGGGTTGTGGCAGATCCAATCAATCTGCAATGATTGCTAGACGTATATATTCCGTAACCAACTGGGTCAACCGAATTATTGTGATTTCACGGTAATTCAATCCTATTCAGCAGTTCCCTACAAATTTTGTATACATTGTACACGTTGAAACAAGCAACAAAGGTCAGCAATCTTATAGACTTTTCCAAATTATCGTTTTATGAATTTGTTCGTTTTAAGGTCTTTGTATCTTAAGAAATAGTAAATTTAGAATATTAAATTAGGAAACTGTTAAACGATACATTTGTTTATTGATATAAAAGTATAAGGTTTTAATAGTGTTACTGAAATAAAAAAAAAAAAACACGCGGCTCCTTGGTTTACATTCATGCTGATACAAGCAAATTGTGAAATTATTTTGATAGGTTATTTAATACAAAAAAAAATAATGAGTTGGTTTTTTGATAAAAGTATTAAATAAAAAATATGATATAGTCATACAAACATTCAAACAATATTTGAAATAAATAATGATAAATTTAATTTTTTTAAACCATGATATTATATTACTCGTATATGACTGCATCAACACTATATTCTTTTCTTAATAATACCTAATCCAGCTATCTTAGTTTTCACCTAAATAACAGTGTATTCCTTCGTTTGGTAACATTTCTTTTGCTTTCCCCGATATAATTCTTTAAAACATATTTTCGTTAAGATTAACAATAATTAACTTTTGAAAATTCTGAATGCCTTACTTCTTATTTCTTTAATTTTCGCCTTTCCTTAATTTGACGGACAATTTGACTTAGATGTTCTCGTTTCTGAGTGGATAGTTATTCGGTTTTATTTTGAAAAAAACGGCAAAATATATTATTTTTATTAAATTTTTATTTTTATTTTTTTGTTAGTAACTTTAACTTGAGTAATACTTGACTGTTATGGGCGTAAAACGGTTCCAGGTTTAGCAACTATACCGTTTCTTACGCTTTCTCTACGAATTGGAACTACACACTTCTTATTTGTGCTGGAATAACGGTTATATGTAAGTATCCACTATTTATGTTCCAACTTTACGACGAAAGTTATATTTTGTGATTATACATACGTATATTGTAATAATTTGTAATACAATTTGTTTTCCCAATTAAAATATGCCTCTTCACATTGAGTTGACAATTTAAAGTCCACCATGATGATTAAAGATGTGAATAATAAGCCTACTAATAACAAGTGAAACTGGAGATATTAAAATTTATCATGAATAGACCAACGTTTTTGAAAAACACTTTTTTTTATAATTGTCTTTTCAGGATGGAATTTTCTGTTGAAATTAAAATTGAATTAATATAAAACCCATATTTAAAATAATGTATTTCATTTTCCGACTATTCCATATTTCACTATTCATTTATTCCATTCATTTTATTTCAAAAGTTGGGCTTATTAAATTTAGTCACTATTTTACCTTGTTAATGTACTAGAGCTTAGCTTCTAAAATGGTAGAATCCTACTAAGGAAATCATGTAAACGGATAACATGTCCTATGGACTATATATATAATCCCCGTGTGAGATTATCATTGTATTATCTTTACATACGAAATATAAAGCCTTGTATAATTAATTACATAAAAAAGGAAACGGTTTGATAGTCCCCCTCTCAAGCATGCTTATTTCTTACCACCTCGACATGTAATTTAGCTGTTTGTTCTGAAACAAGTTATAGGCCTAAATATATTTTATCATAGTTGTATCGATAATAGAATTAACCCAACTGAGGTCTATGTTACTTTACTCTTGTTCAATAGGACATCGAAAACGCTGATAAAACCTATAAAAAAGTAGTTTGAATTTATTATTCTGGAAACATTTTAATAGTGTACTTTGAAATTGCTATAATATTTGTAAATGTTTTTGGCACTTTTTTATGTTGCTGTTAAATGTATAAAAATGATATAAAGTAAAACTGAAGGTATAAGTGGGTTTATAAGAGTTTAGTTAAAAATAAATCATTTGTAATGTTCGTTTCATTGATGATATTAGTTTTCTTTAGCAACTAATAAATAGTTCTTAATTTCTTATGGTTATTGCCTAAAATATTATTTCTAAACTTATATAAAAATATATTTAAATAATTCAAAAGTGAATTTACTTTAAATTCTCACAAAACTGAGTTGTACATTAGAAGTGCTAAACGAAATTCCAACTACAAACTAAATGGATCTTCAGAGCAACAAAAAGTACACGTATAATACAACCTAGGGGAAATTCTTATTATTATAAAAGTGGTTTGACTAGGCAGGAAAGCTGTCCAAAGACGGCTCCACAGAGGATTATACAAGACTAATGAGCAAGTCAAAATAAACATGATTTAGATAGTTAGTTGCTATGCAACCTTGGAGAATAGGATTACACCATTGTTGGAGCAATTGTTAATCCCTAGTAAAGTTCAAATAATATTTCTAATAAAAATACTATTTAGGTGTAGCTAAATGAACAAAATACTATGCTCGTATAAGTGTATGACTATATGTCTAATTATGACTACATTCTTTCCAGAATTACAGAACGTACAAATAAAGTTTTTCACGACTATTAAAACATATACTCTTTCAACCTAAGGGTATAATTTATATATTTTCTTGAGTTACATATAGTGAACAAATGAACCGAATTGGTAATGGACGAGATGCATTTAATTATATTGCTATATTCAATCACTATTACGAGGTACGATATAATGATGGCCGGAATAGTATTTAAAACATACCTGCTTATAGAGTACAAAGGAATAATATGACCAGAGTATGTTATATAAGACTAATAGCGAAATTGTCAGTATCTTTTTTGTAAAACCGAAAATCAATAAAAAAATATCAATGAACAAATTATCAAAATATACATTTGTTTTCTTCCTTGTTCCTTTATAAAATATACAATAATATATTTGGTTTACACTTGACATGTTTACTTCATCAAAAACAGGAAAATGCAACGACATAATTTGTATTAACACACGAAATAGTAGTAATAATAATGATAATAAATAATAATAATAATAAAACAATAATAATTGAATTTGTAGTAACATATGAATTAATACCTTAACCTCGGACAGTCACAGACATTTGTTTAATCTGATGTCAAGGGATTGTTTCTGCCGAAATCACTGTCAGGTACATTAATTAAAACTTTTAGCTTGTTTCACGGGGCAACAAACGTTGTAAAACCAGTTACAACAACAAACCTCAAATCAAAGCGTAGTCGAATATTGACAGAAACATTGATGCATTACTCATGTAACAGCATTACTCATGTAACAGCATTACTTATGTAATATTGTTATGTAACGTTTGTGTTTAAATTTGTTTAAAAAGTGGAAATAAATTTGTATCAAACTGTTAATGAATAAACTGAATAAATAAATATTGATACTGTACCTTGGAAGATAAAAAGCAACTAATTACATAAATAAACTTATTGCTGTAAAAGGTTTTCACTGATTTACAAATATTTTCATCGTTACTGTATTTTTTATTACAGTATTTATAATATTTGTAATGTAATGATAACATTTTTTAAATTTAATATTTCAAAATAGACTAAATCGTATGTAACTTATTTATACAGGTGATTCTTTATAACTCCAAACCATTCCAAAAGTCACAATAACACTTAAGACACATTAGAGTCTCAAGTTTTCGAGGTTCCGTTAACTTCTAGCCTATTTTTATTGTAGGCTATTTATTCTATTTGAAAAAAAAATCAAATTATTTACCGTTAGACAATGCAACGATGAAGACCAACTGTGTTTTCAATGATTAAACCAACGATGAGGAGCCTAACCCACCGATGGATTAAGGTGTTCTGGAACTATACAGTCGTTAAATTTTACTGTCTTTTTGGATGCAACTGAAAGGGAAGAAAATATTGTAGGGTTTTTAAAACAAATGTAGTTAACCAAGTTAAGTACTGGATATCTGAATCATCGAACGAAATAAATTTAGAAATATTAAGTAGGTCATGAAATAAAATCCTTAGTCATAATCAAACTGTTTACTTTGTCATTGGGCCACAAGGAAAACAGATTTGACATTTCTTATCAAGAAACTTTCAGGCTATGAAAATGACGATAATACGAACGTACGTCAAGGGATGAGAAGTGACGATCGTATGTATGTAGCAGTATCACATGTTACGACTGTTGAAATGGTACAAGAACTACTGAGATCAGTGATGAGGAGAATGAAGATGACGGTTCGACTGAGACAGTACAAGAAGGAAAAAAAGTCATGGTAAAGGAACAGCCGCCTTCGATCTACAATAAGTACATACTTAGGACAGAATCACAATAATTAGTTTCAAAATAGAAAGCGAAATTATTTAGGCAAATTATATTATTAATTCTAATAAGTAAATTATTTTTTGGAAAAAAATAGTATATAGATCAAGAGTCATCTGCTATAAGTTTTAATAAATATACTTGAACTAGAGTGGATGAATAAAAAAAGTCTAAAGAATGAAAGTTAGATCAAGAAATTAAAATATACATAGAGAAAGAGCGAACTAATAGCAGGGATTGAATAATAAGTGATTATGGTATACTCTCTTCTGATTGCCCTACCGAAATACCGGCACTTTTATAATGCTACTTATGTGGCAACAAATAATGATCAAGACGTAATATTAGGTTATATTGCAATCTTTCAGTATGAACTATGTGCAGTTTTATTTTCATTTTATAGTGAATGGTGATGGTTATAGTAACACAGAACTTCTAGGGTTAAATAAAACCTGCTCAGTTATTACTTAGTTATTCTTGAGTTTTAGCCACTCGTTTAACTCATAGGTTTGAACAAGAAAATGCTTTTTTGTCTTCAAATTTGGTTCCACAACATGATGTTGTCAATTAATAAGAGAGTAGTTAAACTGGTATTACGGAGGTTCGACAGATAAATACACTATAAGTATTTAAAATTCTCCTCTTATCTCTTGGTTATATCGTTTATTCTACTTTGAAGCTAAAATATTGCAGGTTAGAATAATTTCATTTCGTCCATGTAGATATCTATCTATATGGTTTAAAAAAATAACTACTAGGCCTACTTCCTTCAAATTTTGTTCTTTAAACTTTTTTACCCATTGAAAAAAGGTATGTTTACTTTCGTAATAATATGTTTGATTTTCATAATATCAAGAAAAATAAATAAGCAATGCCATCGTCATCACGCCACACATCAAAGAAGAAACGATGGTTTTGCTCCTATAAACTAAAAAGTAATATGCAAAAATAATCCGTACTTAGTGATATGAATCAGAATGGTAATTTGATCCGTTGTTAACAAGTGTTTTACTGTTTCTATGGGTCTACATTTGCGTGTTTTTCTTTTGTTAATATATGTTGCGTTTCAACATAAATACATGCTTTCAAACACTTGTTATTATATTATATATTATGTATTCAATTTCATTACATCGATAAGCTTAGAGGAAGGAAATTATTGAATTTGAATATAACATAAAAGAAGACTATAAACGGTAACCTGTAAATACTTCTTATAAAAAAATAAAACAAATTTATTAGAATATCGAAATAAAAAAAAATATTATTTGTAATTAATTTTAATCTAATGCAAATATTTAAATGTAATGAAATAACTTCATTTTTATTTAATATTTTTATGATTATTATAATATTAGTATTTCAATATCTTTATTCCATTATTAAAATATTATTAATAGATATTAAAGTTATAATATTTAATAAACTGTTGAATTTTGTAGTTCATTACGTTCGATGAAACTAAATTAATCACTTTTACATTAGTTTATGCCTATCCGAAGTTTACGTTTGGTAAATTTGTGTAAATTAAAAATGTAAAAGTGATTAAATAATTATTATTTTACGTTAATATTAACTTATAACGGTATATTGTATTGTATTAATTTATTACTATTATGATACATAAAATTATTATGAAATACGAAACACTATACAATAAAAATTTAATTAAATTTACATTAAGAAAGAGGGGCAATGTATTGTGAATATGAGTTTCATGCACTTTCTATTGGATATTAGGGCATGAAATAAATACCTAAGGAAAATTACACTACACAGATTGTTTAGGGTTAAATTACAATAATATCGACTTCGATAAGTCAATGTGTAGAATAGTCTATACACAATTGTAATATTTAAAATCCTTATAAATACTGTAAAGTAGTGTAAAACGTACAAGGTGTATAAGTACTTTGCGCAAAAAAATTTGTTCGCCCACTAAACTTTTATTTCATGGTGTAATGGTTTGCCAACGTTTAAATATATCTGCTATTGATATAAAGGATTTGGTGGATTTTTAAACTTATATGTAGATTTATTTAACTAAATGGTATTGTTTTTCAAATCTTACTTGACAATAAAGTTTTGGGTTCTAAGAATATTTGTTTTCTTAGTGATTGAAATTTTTAATACATAGACGGTTATTGGTGACAATGACTGCTTGACATGATTGTTATGTTTAAAAATGTTTTTTCGGAATGAAATTCCAAAACAAATATCAAATTTCACACTAAATACATTTTTGCCTAAGAGGGTATTTAAATATAATTAAATGGATTAAGCCTATACAAACAAAAATTATGAGTAACAGGTTGTTGCGTTACAATACACAATTCCAACAGTATAAATTCAGTTGAGGATATATATATATATATAAAGTAGCCCTCTTTAGTTCTAATTTATCCATATATTTACCTAGACTATAAAATAATTTAAAGGACTGCATGCTATTTTCTGGATTGCTTATTATAGCTAATAGATTTATTGTAGTTAGTATATAGTATCCGTCCTAATGCAATACAGTATTTACGGCAAATTACGGCACCACTAAACAATTTATTTGGGACGACCTATAGATAAATCCATGTAAAGGAATAAATATATTTTCTAACTTACAAGAAAAATGAGTAAACATTTAGATGTGACAACTTTGCAAACTCACATTTAAATAACATGTAATAATTTCATAATATTTAAAGGATATTAAAGGATATTTTTCTAATAAACATAAGCATACATTTTAATAAATATAATATATATATATATGCGTTACTTTTATTACACAGAAACGTTGATCTCCATTCCTATAGGGAAATTAAGTGTTGGGGTAGGCCTCACGCAGTTTGATAAATGTAGCACTTTAGGGGGCTGCGTTATTAAAATTAGAAAACGTTGTTTTTATGACAAGAAAGTCCTCTGAGGTCCCAGAGTTTATTGTAATGGGAACACTGACCTGCTCTGAATAAATATACGGTTTTCATATGGGCAAAAAACGTTAGCAATTCTAATGGAAACAGGATGAAGGTTATATTGTGGATATTCGAAGATAAATTTACTCTTCTGAAACTTCGACAGTTCCAACGTACATCCTTGAATTTTACGATTCGGCCCCACTTTGCAAAGGAGGGGTCTAAAGATTTTGACAGAAGGCGGCAGCGTTTATGGTTATCCCCCTAATATTTAGCGTACTTTCAATGGACAGCACACTAAAAACTGCCGTAACTTTTCTGGTGATTGGAACTCTTTCTCTTTTTCTCCTCCGTTGGGGATTGCGATTGATGTGATTCGATTTACAGATGCTTTATTTCTGAAATGAAATGGTAATTCACGTCTAACTACTAATGACAATGGTAAGCAATGGTATATATTTATCCATGTTCCAGGGGCTGAGAAATTATTCTTTCACTAGATTTTAGAACGATTTATTTAATAAAAAGGGGTCCAATTAGTTATAATATATTAAAAATGCAGAATGTCTCTAGAAACACTTTCACAATAGTGTTTAAACATTTTTTATACAAGTACCTTATCTTCAGGTATTATTTTTTATATATATATGATTATTAAAAATAGTAGGGCCTAACGTGTAAGAACAAAGACAAAAATGTATATTTTAGTGTTTTAAAAATAAAATATAACTTTTTGGAATTACTTTAATTGTTAATATGTAAAAGGTAACTATGGTTTCTAGTATATTTTTTTAAAATGGAATAAAAAAAGGGTTCTTTATGATTTAAAGCCTTCAATGAATATATTTAGTTTCTGATATTTCATAAAATACTATCAATTAAACTTTTGTTTTTACTTTCTGATAATTATACAAGTATGCATGAGTTTATTTAATTATAGACTAGAGTCTCGATGATTCGAGGTAGATGGGACCGAGACCCCCTCTGATTTACGAATACTCTGATAACGCACGGAAATACATTCTTGTAGATTAGAAAAAATGGGCTTCTAATGAATACTAATACTATATTTATGAATGCACAAAATAGGTTTATAAAACATTATTGGTTACAGTACTTACATAAATTTAATGTTGTTTTATAATACATTGTTCATTACGGTTGCCACATTCTTTTGGAAAACGTTTGTTTGTGTCATCTGCGTTTTCTTATAGTTTTTGTGCTACGGTGTGGTGTAAACGTCTCAGCAGAACCACATTGGTGGCATAACGAGTTCAATTTTTCCTTCTCGTGTTGTCGGTCGAACCTTGATCACTTATTGACGTACTTCCGTTTTTCACAACCTTGAAGATACCTGATAAAAAATGTCGAATTTGTTTCTTCTTGTGAATCAACAATAGAGTCACTAGTTTTGCTATAAAACTAGATTTCATATTATGACTTACTCACCTTTTTTCCTTTAATTTTGTTTCATGATTTGGCTATCCCTAACACAACTGTCTTAAACTGTTATTGTTTTTAAAATGCCTACAAAGATTCCTACAAAGCGGCCCTTCCGACGCTTTTAAGAGAGACTGTAAAAGGTAACATGAGTGTATTCTTTCATACAACCCTGATTCATTGGCTCTGACATTTGCTGGAACATATAAGGTACTTTATCGTCAGACCACAGTTGATCTTCATCAGGAAGCGACGGTGCATTATCTAACAGTAAATAACTTGAATCTCTTTTCAAATATATAAATTAGTTTGAAATAGAAATAGGCTGGAAATTAGTGGGAGCTCAAAACATCTGGATTTGGAATTTCGAGACTGTACTATAATTAATTATAGCAATACAAATACTTCAAAATTTGAATAGTGGGAAACATTTTTTTTTTTAATTTTAAGAATTAAAGTATTAAAATAATATTACTTTTTTGACACTCTTTCTTCTAAGGTTCAAACTAAACCATAAATATTAAAAGTTGGGCTAAGCTTTTGCAAAAAATATATGTGCATTTGTATTAAAACTAACGAAAACATCACTAGATCAGAATTACTGTTTATCTTATTTTAAAAACTCTACACAAAAAACTAAATTACCTTCTGAATTGTTAATTTAAATACGATGTACGATAAATTAGTAAATTGCAAACATTCAAGCCCGGTTAGGGCTCACAATATTTTAATGATACGATTTCATACTGTGGGTGATTTGTATTTACACTTAGATTATTATATAGTAGATAAGATTTTCCAAAAGATGTTGAATTTCTGTATTAAAATCCCCTTCCTTATACTGCAGGTTTCAAGAACAACTTTTCATGTGTTTAAGGGTTGATTATATTATAAAATGTTTTAAAAACCTTTGATTCGATAGATATAGCTAGTTCACGAGATAATGGTTGACGATATTGATAATTACTGCATTTTTTTAAACAAAATATGATAAATCCAAAACGGAAGCTATTTTTGTAGCTCTTGTTTAAAAAACGATTAAATTGGCTGCACTGATTCCAATTATCCACTGTTAAAGCATGTTCCTACACATTCAAAAGTTCTTCAAGTCGAGTTAGTAAATATTAAAGTGGTTGCATTTTAACTTGTTCCTGTGTGGAAGAAATAAAGTTAGCCTATATTATCATAAATATTCTTTCGAACATCAGATATGACATCAAACATAAACTAAATTTCAATTGATATAATATGAAATTTCAAAAATTAAAAACAAACAATAAATTGCTTTTGCACAATGGTATAATATACTGAAAACATTGGAAAAACCCCCCAATACCCCGATATAATAAATAATAGCTTACATACCATGTTGCTTGAGATTTAACCCTTAACTACACTTCGATGGATATGCCATCCTCACCGGAGGGTTCTATTACAAAATTGCAATCTAGAAGTCATTAGTTTGCAAACTAGACTGGCCTAGGTTATACAATCATCTACACTAGTCCTATTGGTTATGCAACCGAATGACCTTCAGAACATGACTAATAAATGCCTCCGGTTCGTCCGAATATTAAGCATCTACTAATCTTATTTTGGGGTTTATTGTTATTTGTTATTATCTTGAAATGCATATCATACTTTTCAGTGTTACTGAATCTCTTGCTTTTATATTTTTTTGGATTGTTATGAAAACTATGAAATATTTGTATGAAAATAGCAATCATTTCTGATTGTCAATTTTTGCATCAGTAGTGCCATATCCGATCTGAAGCTAGATCATTTTGCACTGTCCTTTTAACAGACAAAAATAAAAATGTTAATATTAGTTCCTTATTGTATTTTTCCATTGTTTAAATACAACGCCATACTATTAAAAACCTGTTACCGGACCTAAGAAACAACTCCGAATATCCAAACCTGAGAAATTTATCAAGGTATATGTGGAATAATGCAAGTTTTTCAGAAGACTTAAGAACGTAGTTTTCTCAACGTTTATGATGATAAAATACTTTGCCTGTAAGCAAACAAGTAAACAGTGCTTGTAAACAGTGTTTACAACTTAGAACTTGTAAACAGAGCTTGTAAAGTATATTCTAGAATATGGTATGCTGATGATGTTATTTGACTTCCATAGGCTTTATTCTGTGTTGTGTTTAATTAATTTCACGTTTGTTAGTGAAACACCTTTTTATAATGTTTTCTGTGAATCATTTGCTGGTGGTAATTACCAAAAGCTGTATCTAACGTAGCTAAAATCGTTTTAAATAATACTTTAAAAATAGAACTGATCTGTTATACCTAAAGAATTTGTGAAAATTATTTTGTGGACTAATTACTTTCTGTGTCACGACTGTGAGAATGCGAGCAACAGTACAGCTGCAGGCAGCATTTAAAGTAGAGGGCACCAGTTGTGTTATACAGTGCACATGTTGGATTTCCTGAGTCAGTTTATTAAATCATAATACCTGCAAAAACCTGCCCTTTAAAACTTTTATTGCTCGAAGCAGATGTGTGTTATAAAACTTTTTGCAATTCATTAATTAAAAAGCAATAAAACCATTAACACAATCTTTCATATTCATAACATATTTGGAATTACCAACTATACTTTGAGCTTTGTTTGTTAGGTTATGTAAATAACAAATAAAGGCGTACATAAATCTCACAAATTATTACTTTATTAGTAAGACAAGTTTCAATAACACAGTCGTCATCATCAGTTTAAAGAGTTTTAAGTTATAAGGTGGGTTTATAGTATGATAGTCACTGATGATTGTCGACTTTGTAATTGAAACGCATCTGAATGAATAAAGTAATAATTTGTGAGTTTGTGTACAACCATTATTTGTAATAAGTCCGTTTTATATATCATAAATGATATTAATGTAACTATCTCTCTCTCTCTCTCTCTCTCTCTCTCTCTCTCTCTCTCTCTCTCTCTCTCTCTCTCTCTCTCTCTCTCTCTCTCTCTCTCTCTCTCTCTCTCTCTCTCTCTCTCTCATAGTGGCAATTGGAACAAAGCATTCATTTCTATTTATAGTAAATGTGTGATATACTAAACAGAACATGAACTTATTCATATATTACCTATTTATTTTCATAATGTGTTGCTCTATATAATTGTAACCTAATATACTTCCAAAACAGTAATTAATTTAAATATTGAATTCCTACATACTTTATAATTATTTGAGTATTTGTTGCCATTTTTATTTACTTTATAAGATATAATTACATTATTTCAGTTTTAAAATATTATTATCTATAATATATTACATACTATGAACAGCATTTACAGTTATATATGAATATAATTATTGTGCCGGTTCCAAAACTATTACTTCACACTTAATTAAACTGCATTATTATAGGTTATTAGTAGTTCAATTATTTTTACATCACTAAATACATGGTAACCTAACTTTTAGCAGTTCCTAATCCAGAAGCATTATTGTAAAGCAAAACTAGGCTATAACCATAGGCTAATAATAGTTTGGGCTCTTAGCTCTTCTAATATTTAATTTGACCTTGGGTAAAAAGACATAAAATTGATTTAGAAACTGGAAATTCAATATTTGTATTAGAGTAATCTACTATATATTTCTAATTGCGATAAAACTTGTCAAAAACTAAAGCATGTTTTTGGTTGTTAATAAGTTTAATAAATGAATTATAATTTTACTAGAATAGATTTCAGAAACAGAAGTTCTCATCTTCCGTATCATTTTAATTATCTCGGTAAATCTTTTAAGAGATGATTAAAGATTATTAAAAAAATGTTTCCACAACTATTCACATGAAGGAAGGTTTAAAATTTTTGTTATTATCAACGATTTACTATATACAGTTTTCTAACACCACTCGATGTCTAAACGGAGTGGTTAGGAATAGCTAATAATATTTGACTTGACGCTGTCATCATCTGGGGAAAAAATTAAGGATCTATGAAACACATCATATATTTTTAAAACTTTCATTGTTTTAAAAAAATAGACAAATATTTTTTGTGGAATCAAATCCGTTATTACTGATATTATTGTAATAAATATATGAGTCACTTAATAGTTATAAGGTTATATTAGTTTCAGTTACAGATTATGATTATTTATTTCTGTAAAGATATGAAATTAAAACTCTTGCCTGTTGTTACACTTACTTTCACATACATTACTTACGGTTCCAGCTAGAAAAAGGGCACATTTCCGAATACAACTTTCCTCATTTGCCAAAATAAAGACATAGCAACCATATAAATACTATATATACTGTGTATAAGCATATATTGTAAGTTTAGTCTAATTAGAAAAATAACATTGTATATTTCATAAATTATACGACTTTAAATATTAAAAAAATATAGAAGTATAAATAAAAATGAAAAAAATTAATTTGACAAGTGTCAGACTCAGCAGCCTACAGATGATATGTTTTACAGCCAGGTGGCCACTATTGCCACAAGTTGAACGTAAATTTCCCCTAGAGTCTAATTTAGAAGTACCCAAGTCGATTTTACCGTACTAATATTCAATTCGAAATAAATAAAATTTTGAATTATTTGCCAAGCCCTAAAATAATATTTGTAAAAAAAGGATAGGGTGGGAACTGTACATGAAAAAAACAGGATTTAGTAATAATAAACATAGTTAGCAATTACCTATTCTCTCTTACTTATTTATAATTTACAAAAAGGTAAGTTGAGAGTCAAACGAGCTTGAGTACGACCTACTTTCTTATAAGTTTTAAATGTTGTATAGTATTTAATAAATCTTCTGTAACATTTTATTGTCACAAATTTTAAGGTTAGACAATAAATTAGACAGTATAATAAATATTACCAATTGGTAGTACTAAAGGAATTTACAAATTTATTCTTAAAATTTAAATTTAATATTCTACAAAAAAAGTTCTAAACTACCATGCAATGCATTTACTTAGACAAACGTTATATGGTTTTGAAACGGAAAATACACACACACACATAGTCTACTTATATAGAGTCTATTTATACAGCTTCGCTAATTTACTCATATGTGGTAGAAACTCGAAGAAACTTCAGAACTTTTTGTGCTGGAACTGTTTACGCATATTTGGTCTATCGTTATAACTTTAGTTTAACTGCACCTATTTTCGTAACAATAACCATTTGTCGTAATATTTTGAAAGCTCTATTTGACCAAGTGAAAATGTATTTCATAGAGATGTGGGGAAGATTGTTTTCCTATCTAGGAAATAGGACATTTATATATAGTTGGAATATATCTAAAACATATACACAAGAAATAGTTTTACTAGAGTTTAGTAGCTTACCATTAAAAAAACATATATAATCACTATATAATTCGTTTTTAGGAAACATATGAACCTACTAGTAAAACCTATACAGCAAATCAATATAACGTGATAAAAAAAGGCGAAAGTGATATTTGAGTTATATTTTCATATACTTGTCAATTTTTGTGTTACATAATTTTGAATTTCATAAGGGGTTTTACTGCACAATTCAACCTTTTTAATCCTTGTCTGGTAATACTACACGTATTTATAAAATGTAAAGTCTCATTATTTAAATAGATTCAAGCATTTACTTAAAAAAATATATAAAACTATTTACAGGTTTTTATAATACTAACAATTACTGTTGGCAATCGAATAACTCAAACCTACAATGGATAATTATTTTCCATAGTTTTATCCAAAATATGTGATCGAAATAATTTCCAAATTGATGCTCCAATATAGGTAATTACTTTTTATTTCTGAGATATGGAAGTTATTTTGGTTATAAACTTCAAAATATTTTGAACTTAGTTGACTTCCACGTAGTTCCTTTGGTACATTTGGTTTATGCAAAATTGTTTGTATTTGAAAATTATTTTTAAGTTCTGATTAATACAGACGAAATATCAATACAATTTCAATCTGTGGAATCATCCTTATCCTTATATAGTTATATCCTTATCATTTGAAGCAAAATTAATTAAATCGTAACTATCTGAGCAAAGTTTTGTTCGTCTCAGTTTAAAAAAAATTGTGCTGTTCTCTAGTGTTTTCTATGCAATCGCAATTTTAACATCGACTGTAAAAAACTGCTAGTGAGTTTCTGAAAACGTAAAACTTCAGTGTTTCGCTACATATAACCAAAATGTGGTACTGACATGCTTGTCCATCTTGAAACGAACAGTTTTGTGGTTATTAAAACGATTATTGGGCATTTTTATGAGAATATTTAAGAAAGCTTTCTACGTTGTATGCTACACAGTTTAGTGAAAAACTCGGTCTCCAGCACGAAGCATTCTTCTTTTACCCGCCAGTGGCGTGCAACGCATCAAAGAGTAGCTAACAAGCTCTAGAATGATTTCAACTTTGATCGGTTGCAATAATAGTGTGAATACTGGCTATACATATCCTCATACTAGTTATCTCTCTATTGAAATGTCTAATTTGCACCTTGTAATATATATCCATGTACGTTGTAACCCGTAGATCTATTGGCATGCCCTAATTGGTTTGGCAGCGTTCCGACACGACTGTTGCCAGGAGAAGCAAAAACGCGACTCTGTAAGCAAACTTCAGTCACTATTACAGTTTAGTAACCACTATGTAATGGAAACCCAAACCTTTACTAGTGGTCTCATTAAACGATATTCTGTATCATGTATTTCAATGAGATAAGTTTTCTCTAAAGCCTTTCCTATTCTCAGAAGCATGCCGAAAAGGAAAGGGGATTTTTTTTGACCCCAAGGCCCTATGATGGACGTAGGTCCACAACTGGTTGGTAATTTTTTTATAGACCAGTGACCTACTAAAGTTTATATATATATAAATATATATATATATATATATATATATATATATATATATATATATATTAAACTTTATTTATGGAAATTATTTATGGAGCAATAACATGAGAAATGACTTATGGTATCCGTAACTATTTTAAAATTACTTAATTAATCATTTTATTATTGTTTTAAATAGAAATTTATAAATCATGATAGGCCTTCCGTACCTAAAATTATATTACTTATACCAAATTTTTACATAAATTGATAATTATTTATAAGTAGAGGTTTTAAAACATATAAAATTTGGGCATTAGCTTTACATGCACTATTAGCTATAATTAGCTCAATAGCTATAATTTTTTTAAAAATTACGGACTCATTATTCCTCAAAGAAATCTGCACCGATAATTTTTATTTTTATAAAATATAATGTCTCCCCTTTAGAAGATTTTGTTCGAAAAACATTTGCTTAATTTTTGCGTATGTATATACAGAAAGCGGTAATGAAATATTTAACGTAATAAATGTTTAATACTAATTATTCGTATTTTTATAGGTGAATTTTCTTCAACTGTTAATAATATTTACTTATAAATGTTTTAACTATTTTATTTATCAAATAATAATAATATTTTAATTTAATTGTAATACTTGAATTGAAATATGCGTCCCTATATAGATCTGAGGTGGTAACCGCCCCTCCATTTATTTACCACCCCAGGTCTCATTTTTCAAAGCACGCACTATTCTTATTACCGTTTTTACGTATTGTTCTACAAACATATAACAGTCTTATTTATTCTGTTTGATATTTTAACAACAGAGTGGCTTTTTGAACAAATTAAATGGTTAACCGCACTTATCTATGGTTAAAACAAATGCTAGAAAGATAGATTAGGATGGTGGTAAAAATGGATAATCCGGGTAAAAATTCGTTGAATGCAAATCAGACACTAGGAAAATATCTTTCAATATGTTTGAATAAAACACAACGAGTAATCTCATGGTAATATATTTAGGTAGGCTATTTAAATATAGTACGACTTAAAGAACTCTGAATGGTTTTCACTGCATTCCTCTATGCGATGCGCAAGGCCACGGTTAAATTTTAGAAATTAGAAAACGCACGATTTTAAATTTGTTTTATAATCTATTTTTACTTTTCTAAAATATAGCAGATATTTCAAAAACTCAATATATTCAAAATTTTTTAATTTCAATTTTGTTTTTTCTTATTCGCTTAGTCGGTTGTTAGTTTAACATACTTTTAGGCTACGATTCGTTCTCGGTTTGAAATACCTTGTAGGCCTATCTGGTTACATTAGTTTTTAAAAGCATTTACTACGGGATAAATGACGTTTCATTTATTTATATTTACAAAATAATAACAAATTGGTAACACGAAAGTGTATAAATATTAGGAATGTGATTTGATAGATAGTTGTTTAAACAGATGTGAATAGCCAAGTATTTCAATTGTTTATGTTTTTTTTTTAATCGAGAGAGATAATCAAATTGGCTTCGATAATAATTATTAAAGCGACCAATTTAGCCTCCTACTCCGTAATTGTATTTCGGATATTCATTGCTGCAGTGTACCCATATCCGCCGTGACTCGATATTGTAATGTTGTAAGGTTGTTTAGATTTGCCTGGATATTAAATAACAAACAGCTGGAGTAGACCTACGTCACGTTATGTATATTTTATGCACAGTTTTTTCTGTTTGTTTTTATATCTAGTCCTTCAATATCACTGTAGTAGCAACTATGTAAGGTAAATATACGTGCACCAATCTCGTTTTATTTAAGGAATAGTCTTCTTTGTAACTATACTGTCACTAGTATTTTTTTTAAATAAGTTTATCATAGTTTTTTCTAATTAATATACAAAAAAATCTTAAATTGAGATTTAAAGATTAATATATTGTTTAAAACATATATTCCATAGTAATATTTACCAATAGCCTCTTCTGAATTCCAACTTTTGGTCGAATTTTTTTCTAATGTATAAATAGTAATTTTTTGTAACAACGTTCACGTTAAGGTAGAACTATCACAAATTTCAAGTTATATTTTAGTAATTTTTTATAGTAATATTTTACAAATTATATTTTAGCATAGCGTTTCCTACCAAGAGAATATATACAAATAGTGGATCGTATACACCATTTCTAAATAGTATTTGTAAATATTAAACAGTGTAAATGTTTTATACTGAAACTTCATTATCAATGATATATATATATATATATATATATATATATATATATATATATATATATATATGGTCTACAATACCATGATCTACTCATGGTTATACTATATAAATATATTACCTGTATGGAAGACAGTGATATTATTTATTTTCCTATAGTGTAGTGATTGGCGGTTCTGTTGCGTTTTGTTCCAAGAGCTACTGGATTAGTGCTTCAATAATTTGATAACTTGCTTAGGACAAGCTGTTTGTGAAATATCACAGAATATATTTTCCCACAGACCTATTAGGTTTAAGACACAGTAGTAGATAACAGCCTGTTTAATAAAGAAGACACAACAAAAATATAAACAAAACAACAAACAAACAATAAAAATAAAAACAGCAGTTACAAAACATTTAAATACATTTTACTAACATAGTAAGCATGACGAGATAATTATAACCTATCTAAAATGTATTACTTAGCGTTAGGTTTTATTTTTACTGTTAAGGTTTGAATACACATCGATCTACAATAAATTCTGAAAGCTCACCTAAGCAATACCAGAATAAAAAATGAAAGTCTAAGCTCTCACCTTTGATATGAAAGAAAAAACATTGACCTGAATGACCATGCATTGACAAGAGAATATTAGCTTTATATTGCCCCATTAGTAATGAATTCCTCTGGGTGTGATTCTACTTCTTTACTGCTAATTAGTTTCTGTCGGGATAAATTCACGTTTTGCATAACTATTTTTTGCCTTGGAAAACATTTGAAATTTAAAATAAATTTAAGGAACTCCAATATTGTTTAAAGGCACTAGGTTCCACGTAGTTGTGTAAAATTGTACTTCCTTGATAACGTTTTTACTAAAAGAGATATATTGTTAACAAGAACTTAATATTTCCATAAATTATATGTTTAAAGTATTTATAAACTTATATTGCAAACGTTTTAAGAGATCCACGTAAGTAATCGGTTTGAATATCATCATTAAGGAAATTGAGTCAAGTATGGGCTCTAGGTTCTTTTGCTTCATAAGCTCAATCCAAATAAATTTAGGCTCACGCAACTGATCTATCTTCCCTATATAAGAGTGAATTTTAAGCAGCCATTTTATGTTCAGGGGGGAGTTAAAGTAGTTTGCTATTTCGTTTATAGTTAGTATAGGTTTCCTTAAAATTGAGTATCTATTGTTAGCTGTATTTCCTATTATTGTTACGTCTAGATAGTTTATTTCTTCATGGGTGAATATTAAGTTAGGGTATAGGTTATTCATTTCTTTTAGGATGATATTATTACTTGTTGCTTAATTTTGGATAATAAAGCTTTATTATTGCTTATGTATAAACTATCGGCAACATATCTTATCCAAAGTCCGTTGGTGTCGTGAGGCATTACAGTTTGACTATTTCATCAACGTTTTGGAGGTAAATATCCTATATTATACTTGTGTATGTGTGTGTGTGTGTGTGTGTGTGTGTGTGTGTGTGTGTGTGTGTGTCAGTGTTTGTGTGTGTGTGTGTATGTGTGTGTGTGTGTGTGTGTGTGTGTGTGTGTGTGTGTGTGTGTGTGTGTGTGTGTGTGTGTGTGTGTGTGTGTGTGTGTGTGTGTGTGTTTGTGTGTGTGAGAGAGAGAGAGAGAGAGTAAAGGAGTAGCGGCTTAGATCATCATAAAGAAAAGTTCTCAATTTTTCTTATGTCATTTATCGTTTATCAATATTGTAAATTTTATCGTAATCTTTTATGAAAATAATTGCAAACATCTATTTATTCTGTAGTGCTTGATTGACAAAATAGTACAGGGTTTCCTAATAGTTTGTTTTACCGTCATTTGATTTTTGTATTTTTATTTAAACTAAACAAAACTATTTAATATTATAGCAACTTTGAACATAATTTAAAATTATTTAAATACAATTGTAAATTTATAAATTTAATGACTTGTTTGAATTTTTAAAAATTGTGTTCATATTATTTTCGGTTTTTCAGAACAATATAACAAATACAGAAATATTCTGCTATTCCATGCAGAAAATATAAATTTATAATTATAATATGAGGAAAAACTGCGTAGAACTAATGTTCAGTCAGTGAAAAATTTAAAAAAATAATAATAATAATTTTCAAAACAGCTGTTAGTTGATTTTTGTCTCATCTTATATATAGACTAACACCTATATTTTTATAACACATTTTATCTATTCACAGGCTTGTTACGAAAAATTCCCAGTTACTTGATTAAATTCGTCATTGTTTCTCTTATTATTTTACTCGCTCTACATATTCGGGTCTTAGCTCTCCTACGGTTTTCCTTTAATACTTCTGTTTCCCAATGACACAAACCTTAAATTGTTAATGTGCCTGACAGATATTTCGATGGAAACTATTCACTGACCTCAGATTTAACATATTTCTGTAGTTCTTCGAAGCTATTGTATTATTTCTGAATGTCAGAATACCAGGGTCACAGAATTGTACTATATATACTTTCCTTGATATTAAATGTTTTGTTGGAACTAGTAAAGCCTGTTGAAATATATTCTCCCGTCAAGCCCAATCTCCAGCCTTCTAGTTGAAGCTGGAGAACCATCTCTCTCTATGCGACGTCAAATGCTACAAATTTCATATTACACTGGTCTTCGAAGTAAACCTAAACATCCGGCATTCGAAGCAGTTTTTGATAACTACCTCGAGGATCGTTACAATGTGCGTCAAGGGTCAACTGCTCCCTTCGGAGTAAGAACGTTGCGCATTTTTAGCAATCTAAATTTAGAACATCCACCTATATTCGAACGAACATCATGCTTCATCCCTCCATGGACAATACAAAAGTTAAAATGTGACTTCTCATTGTCCATGTACCTAAAACACAATACTCCTGACGTTATTTATCTACAGGAGTGTTTTCCAGATTCAACAAACTTAGGAACATACTGTGGCTATATTCACAGACGGTTCAAAACTCGACAATGGGATAGGTTGTGCATTTTATATGGAAGGACAAACCTTCACTTATGGATTGCCCTCAGCCTGTAGCGTTTTTACAGCAGAACTTTATGCAATTTTCCAGGCTTTAAGATCATTTCCGTCTGCAACATCTAAATATCTTGAATGTTCCGATTCCAAAAGTGCTCTCCGGGCTATTCAGGGAATTTACACGAAGAACCCATTAGTTGGAGACATCTTGTACTCAATACACAGGCTCCAATTACGGGGTATCGAGGTGTCGTTTCTCTGGGTGCTTGGTCACTGCGGAATATTTGGAAACACTAAAGCAGATGAAGGAGCAAAATTAGCTACAAGTATGGTACCATCGACACAACGTCTCATGGCATCAGATTTTGTATGCAATGTTAAAACTATACTATTCTCTGTTTGGAATGTAGAATGGCAAAATGTACATAGAAACAAGCTGAGGGACATCAAAAATACCGTCCGACCTTGGAGGACATCTGTTCGTTCGAGTCGTAGGGAGGAAGTGGTGGTTACTCGACTTCGCATCGGCCACTCTTTGTTAACGCATGGATGGTTGATGCGACATGAGGATCCACCACTATGTCCGTTTTGTAGAAGCAATATTACAATCAAGCATATCCTGCTTGATTGTGATGAGTTGAGCGATTTGTATGTACGTTACGATCTTCGAGGTAGTTTAAAGGTGGTTTTAATGGACGATGTTACGGCTATCGACCATGTCATCGCTTTCTTACGCCACCTGAATCTATTTAATAATATTTAAAAATGTATAATTTAGTTTCTTTCGTTCTAGTTACAATTAGTATTAAACATTTATTTTATTTTGTTTAGTTGGTTAGTTTTATTTTGAAATAATTATTTAAAATAAAATTTTAGTTAGGCGATGATAACCTTGATAGGTTTTTCGCCTGGAAAAAAAAGAAAAAAAAACTTCATAGTTTTCAAATGGTGCTTAAGGCAATATATTTGACATTTTTTCAAGCACAATGTCCTGGTGTTTTATTTTAAACTCTTTCTCTTAAAACCATTTTGAAATATGAGATATAATTAGTAATATGTTTACTACTGAATTTTACTTTGAAATGTTTTGAAGTTCCACCTAGTAATTTGAAAACTTACCATCGTCTCAGATTACTACGAACAATGTTCTGTTTCTTCAATATAACTGAAATATCAAATGGCATAACAGTCATAGCGACATCTCAATAAAACCAATGTCATTAAAACAATATACAATAAGATATTAGTATTTTTGTTTTTATTCATTGTTGTCTATTGTATGTTATACTTATTTCATTTAACCTGGTCGATTATATTTTGTTTTAAATCGTACTTTGTAAAAAATATGTTTTAATTAATTTTGTCAAATTTGGTTTAATTTGATTTTAATCTTTTCTAGTATTAAATTACAGAATTTGAATTGTATTTGATATTTTATTAAACTCATTTTATTATCAAAGTTTTGTTTAAACATTTTAAGTATATTATTACATCAATACGCGCATAGATTAATAAAATCTTACTGCTTATGTCCGATAACCTGGTAATAGCTTAATAATTTCCTTTTGATAATTTTCTCTTTCCTTACTAGATAACTTGTTTCCTGAATATGCACACTAATACTACTTGCCGTGAATTTTTTTAATACTTGTTTATACTTTTATATGTATCCTTTTAAAATATATTTATAAAAAATATATAAATATTAATAATTAAATGTATGTTGGTGAAAGGTAAACCATATTGTCAATTAAGTTGTATAAAATAGGTTGTTTTTTAATACAAATAAACATTTACCTGTCCTGATGAAATGACTTTAATTTGCATAGTATTAAATAAACCACTCTTCATCCATGAATGAGAGCTCTCCATTTAATTTGTTACTACGCTCCCCGAATTAACCATGACTAAACACGCCCTATAGGGCATTCAGTTTACTTTGCTTAATAATTTCTAAATTTCCTACTGAAAATACAACATTGCTAATGTTACACTGTATAATCATATATATCCTACTTATCATCATACAAAACATTTTCCCATTTTTCAATATTAAATTAAATTCATATATAAATAAAAAATAAAGTAAAATATTACTATTAAAGTTGCAACTTAATATGTTCCCTAATTATAACAAATTTAAATATTTGAATAATGGTAATATGAATAAAACTAAGTGTTTAGCTAAAGCTATAGTCTTGTGCATACCATATGTATTTAATGATACCCACAAGCCGGATCAAACTCTTTCAGTACTAAGATTTAGTGGTTTTTGGATGACGATAAAACTGCTAAGTCCTAATTATTGATAGTGAAATTTGTATTGTTTTCAAGATCACGGTACATCTTACGAAACCAAAAGAATTAAAACCTACCCCCTCCCCAATAACTAAAAACATCCAACGGATGAATGAGGCTCTCATTGTCCTTTGGCGTTGTTTAAATATTGCTTGTATTATGAAAAAAGAGTTAAAGAAATTAATAAACGGACATTGCAATATTGGGAACTAAGCGTAAAAGGCATACAAGATGGATTAAATTAGTAGAGCACTTACTTTTACTGACATTTTATTTTCCTTCTGCTGAAAATTTAGTCCGCTATAAATAATGTCACTGGCCGATTTGTATATTTCATTTAAAAAAATAATAATATCAATACTTTTTATGCTACAAAAAACTGTAGTAGAATATTGAAATTATCAATCCTAAATACAAAAATTATTAGCTTTGAACAGCAATGTTTTATGATATATAAATGCATATTAGATTGAGCATATTGGTCATTTGAAAGGCTTAACTAGGTACATGAGAATAGAAGTAAAACATATAAATCCCTGTTTACAAAATACGTTTTCATTGCTGCTTTGTGTGAAAATCACGATATATATATATATATTAAACTTAAAGGTTATTACCTATTGGAATGCCATAATATGTACAGAATGAATCGGCAGATAGTTCTACCTCTTGAAACATACCAACATTGTTGGTCTTATTACATGGTATAAAATTATATATCTATTTAGCTTAAAACATCTAAAATCAAATTTAATTATAAGGATCTTTCAAATTGAAGGCGTCTTATTATTTAAATCTAAATGATAGCCGAATTATTGATGGATAATTAAATATATTATAGCATACATGGAAGCTGCAAAGATGAGAGTCTCACTACAACCGTAATGTTTTTACCACCAAGAACTATTCTAAGCGTATTTTATTCTTTCATAAGAACAGAAAATCAAATATTTTTATCATTTCCATAAGAAATGAGTTAAATGAAGATGATATATTATTCAGCTTTAAAAGCAGGAACTAAATTCAGATCAATATTTCAGAACTCGCTAATTCTGTCCGCTAAATTGTATGCTTTAGGTTGATAATTTAATTACATGGAACCTCATCTAGAATCCAATGAAATAGAATATTTAGTTGGCAGGTATGGTATTACAACTTGCTTTAATTACCCCTAATGTTCAAATTTGTTCCCGTGTAGTCGACAATATACGTCCTGCATTAGGATTTATGTTTGCACTTCTGGGATAGTTAACCTCGCTCTGACATCATATCTATTACTCAGGTCCTTCATATAAACTATTTATCAACACCTAATGTCATTCCCCAATTACGAATTCCTTCTATGCTATCTCGCCAATGAATCAACTTGTCATTATTAAACATATGCGTATAATTCGTTGAGTCAAATCGGACGTTTTACAGCAACATCAAAAAGAACAACAAATACCGATTACAATTGTTTCAAATGATTTCGGTTAAATAGCTTTGTAAACATTTCAGTTTAAAAATTATGTTTTGCTGTTTACGATTTTAACTTTCAAACACTGTTGAACATGTTTTCTCTAGTAAAGATATAAGAACAAGTTAAAATGGGAAGTAATCACTCTAAATAAAATCACCAAGAACGAATTTATTGTTCACGTATCAACATTCCATTGATACTAAACATAAAATAATTCAAGATAAAATAGTTACTAGTTCATTAACCCTTTAAGTTTATATGAGTCGTATAATAGGGTTGTTCAATAGGGTGTTGTAAAGTAATATGAGGGCTCACTTCAACTAGACTCACATATTTTGACATTTGAAACTATTGAACTTTTAATGGACATCCAATTTCCTTGCGCTGAAGAGTCATCTTGTGATACGCAAGTTCTCTCAGGACTAAAATTTAGTGCTGTTTAGATGATGATAAAACTATAAAGTCCTAATTATCGATTATGAAATACTTATAGTTTCAACCTACGATAATTTAAATAACTGATATCTCGTTCAGAATACTATTAAATGGAAAAGGTATTTATTAGTTGAATTATTACTGCGAGGCTTAAATACGCCAATATTGTTCCAGTATAGTTGCCAATATACGTCGTGTAAGAAGATATATGTTGACACTTCTGGGATAGTTTACCGATTTATAACATCATAACTATTACTGGGTTACCAATATAAATTCAACGTATTTATCAACCTCTAGTGTCATTCCGCAATTACGGTTTTATGACTTGCTACCTCGCCAATGATACAAACCTCTCATCATTACTAGTATGCGGAGCTTTTCCCTGTGAACATTTTATAGTAGAATATCAAAACGTTTTCATTAAAATTGTTCAAACCTAATTTCATGTAATGTAAACGAACCACCAAGAAAGAACAAGTCTTTATTTTATCAACATTTTTAAAGTTCCTAGGTATGAAATGATACATGACAAAATTGTTTTTAGTTCAATTAACCTTACCGCATAGCTAATTGATAATAGTTTGTTAAATAATAAAGTAATATGAAGTCTCACCTTTAACTAAGCTCATATATTTTGCCTTTAGAAACTATTTGCGTTTCAATGAAACACCATTGTTTCTAGTTCACAACTGTTTCGAAACTTCTCAATAGATTTATCACATCAACATGGTGTCCGAAATGGTATATTATGAGCTGAAACTTCAACCTACTGTACAAAACATATATTCCAATTTCCAAAAACTAGTGTAAGATAAAATAATAATATTTCAACAAATGTTTAATAACCCATTTTAACTTATTCATATCTGCCGACACTGAAATTTGAAATGAAATAGGACTTCAGTTTTGTGACAAAAGTAAGCCAATGGCACTTCAGCCTGTGTTTCCTTAACAAAGTCAGTCAAAGAAGGAGGGGTGTTTAGTGGCCCCCGACGTTATGCAGCATCTGATGCCGACAATTTCCATATGAATATGGAAACAGGGCTTTTGGTAAGGGGTGGGGGTGTAGGATGGGTATCTGCAGGGCTAAAGCTTTTTTGGGTGTGACGGTAATTAGGTTTTTATGCTGGAGGACTACGATTACTTGAACATGTGGACTAAGTGACTGCGTCAATTTTGGTTTTTTTAGTGACATTTTGTCTGTTTATATATATATATATATATATATATATATATATACACGTGTGTAGTACGGTTGTTGTATGACATAACATAGTGTAAAAATGTTTATAGAAATATGAATGAATATACAGTTTTGAGGGAAGAGCTTAAGTCTAAACTTAGCTTATTTAACTTACCTGGGTATATTATTAAACTTTAAAAGATACCTTATACTACTTACCTTAACCTAACCTAACATGATACATGAAACAACAAAGACTTAATACATGGGACACACTTAATATCAACAAAAAATAGGCTACACTTACAATCAATGAGATCTTAAAACTATTACATATTGTTAAAGCTTACTATGAATAAAACTAAATCTAGCTTATTCTAGGAGGTGAGAGGTATGAGGCTGGGAGAGCAAGTGTGAGATACAAAGGTGCTATGGGGGTTGGAGAAGGACTTTGGGACGAATACGGAAAGTAAGGGGGAGTCCAACCGAGTTTGCTAGGTTCCTAAGGTGCGGGTAGTAGGGTATGAGGTCTCAACTCTACCGAAGAGCTTTACTGAGATAAATCTGACAAAAACAACAAATGAGGCAGATCGAAGTAAGTTAATGGTGACTTTTCCGGACAGTTGCGAATACATTCGATAGTGATATAAAGTTCCATAACCAGATCTATGTAGCGGATGGGCTGGAATATATGCAATTCAATCCTATCTGTTATGAACGGATGGCGGATGAATCCGTGAAATGAACGTAAATACGTAGTTAGTTTTTTTCAAAATAAAAGTGTTTAAAATTAGCAGTTGAAAAACTATGAGTTCATGATGCAGTTCATGATGAAAGGAACATTTCGTGCAAGTAGAAATTATTCGGCAATACAATCCTGATAAACCCAATAAGTTTGGACTGAAAGTGTTCGTACTTTCTGATGTGAACAATGGCATATATAAATTTTCTCCTTACTGTGTCAGGTGAGAAGATGAAGCAAATGACGATTTGTTGAAAACAACAAAAATGGTAGTTAGTTTGAACGAAACTTCAGTAAAGGACTCTTTAGACGAACCAATAGGTCATTATATAAGTATATATATATATATATATATATATATATATATATATATATATATATATATATATATATATATATATATAATATATATATATATATATATATATATATATGTGTGTGTGTCTGTGTGTGTGTGTGTATGTGTGTGTGTGTGTGTGTGTGTGTGTGTGTATGTGTGTGTGTGTGTGTGTGTGTGTGTGTGTGTGTGTGTGTGTGTGTGTGTGTGTGTGTGTGTGTGTGTGTGTGTGTGTGTGTGTGTGTGTGTGTGTGTGTGTGTGTGTGAGTGTGTGTGTGTGTGTGTGTGTGTGTGTATGTGTGTGTGTGTTTGTATGTGTGTGTGTGTGTGTGTGTGTGTGTGTGTGTGTGTGTGTATGTGTGTGTGTGTGTGTGTGTGTGTGTATGTGTGTGTGTGTGTGTGTGTGTGTGTGTGTGTGTGTGTGTGTGTGTGTGTGTGTGTGTGTGTGTGTGTGTGTGTGTGTGTGTGTGTGTGTGTGTGTGTGTGTGTGTGTGTGTGTGTGTGTGTGTGTGTGTGTGTGTGTGTGTGTGTGTGTGTGTGTGTGTGTGTGTGTGTGTGTGTGTGTGTGTGTGTGTGTGTGTGTGTGTGTGTGTGTGTGTGTGTGTGTGTGTGTGTGAGTTTGTATGGGCCGACAAGCGAGGTCCTGACACACTCCCTGTTCATCATCTAATAAATGATCCTAAAAATAGATCTGAATAGTACACAAAGCCCTCTAAAAGTAAAGGGTTCATGTGTAAAATTTAAAATATAAGCAAGAGTTAAGTAATATGTTTTGTGTAATTTTTTTTACTTCAAGTATTTCCTGCACGGAATTTGTAGGTCTTTCACTACCATAGAGGCATGGCAATATTAAATATGTTAAATAATAAAATCTTAAGTAAAGTCGCGGGAAATAATAGAATGTTAAAATAAATTTTAAAATATCTTTATGTCTGTCTTTCATTCCAATGGCATTACACTAAGTTTGGGGGTATTCAAAGATAGACGCTTTGGGAAAGTATTTATTCTATAGATACTTTAGCAATGATCTCAGGCCAAACATTCCCGCACACTCAGTATTTACTGAGGCCAAGTTTAACTATATCAAATATTTACTCACTACAGTCTGACGGCTAAAGTGGTGACTGGGGTCAAATAGACTATGTATTCAGCGTAATGTATTTACTTCGTTTTGCTGTTTAGCAAAGTTAAACTACATATTTAAAGAACAATGCAATGAAATCTTTTATTTCAGCTTGTGCCGTAATGGCTTTGTATGTGAAATCTACCCAAAGATTTATAAAATAAATAAAATAAGTTTTTTTTAAATTAGGATAAATGGTGAATTTTATAGCTTCTGAATCGCGTCTTCTTTTACGAGTAAATAAAAAAATGAGTAAGCCTATTGGTATAGGGAAGTGTCACATAGGGATTATCAATATAGGCATAACTGTTTAGATTATATTCTGGTGTTATAACTTTCAAAGCAAATAGTTTACAGTATGATTTTAAAAGTCAATATTTTTTTAATAATGAATATTTTCTATCTTGGAAATAATGAAATATATATATATCCTTTTAACAGTTTTTAGAGGAAATGGGTTATTGAAAAAGGTTTTTAATATAAATTTATAATATTAATCGGAAACATGAAATTGTAGATTAAGAAGTAAATCGACTAAAATTATTTTCTAAATATCATAATGAAGAAACAAAGAGGGATCAGTGAAATGAAGAGAGTACTATAAACAATATTTATTCTGACCGTAACTAAAATGCTAAATAAAATGTAATAATTAACTTTTTAAATAACAATTAAAATACAAATATATTGTTTCTATAGATACTTTAAATCTATTATCTCCAAAATGGTGTGCTGTCCACGTTATAACCTTTAAAATATCAAGATATGTTGACGTATTACAGTATTTCTAATATTACCGTAATTTAATCTAAGCTAAAAGAGAAAAAGCTTTCTCTATAGACAACGGAACTGAATCCTCATTCGCTTCAACACAATTTATTTATTCTATTTATTATAGATTTTTTTTAATATAGGTAAGCTATAAGTCTGAATCCTCTGTTTGTCAAGTTCTTAGAATTCTAGTCTATTTTATGTCTATTTAGGATTAAACATATCCCTACTTCCTTCTTCATAGTATATTTCCCTGCTCAATTAAGTTAAACCATTAAATTTCTTTTTTTATGAAACAATATTGATTTTTGCGTATTAAATAAAGGATTTTTTACATAGCCTATATTATTTCAAATTATACAATATTTTATTTCGGGCCATATATAGGGAAATAGGATATATATATATATATATATATATATATATATATATATATATATATATATATATATACGATATAGGATTCTAATTCATTTTATTATAATTTAGCTTGATAAAACAAATTAACTTCACTGAGATAAATTATCACACTTTCTCCATTAATTTGTAAAAAACTAATTTTATACATTTGAAGTGTGGTAATATTTTAAATAGTTTATACGCATACAAAGTGTAGGTTTTTATTTATTGTTAATAAAAATTTAATTAAAATTAGGTTATTGCCTTTACATTTTCAAATCGTCTGGCAATAGTATAATATAATTGCAAGCTAAATATAATTGTTCGATTTTAAAATATTAAAAAAAAACTTATTTAGCTATATGTAAAAAATATATCGATTGTTACAAACAAAATATAAACTCTTATAAGTAGGTAGTGGCAACACTGTTTGGATTACTTGCTTCTAAGAGTTTGTAATAAACAATTCCTACGTTTATAATTCCTGAGGTTATTTATGCATACAGTAATTAAAACTCTACACAAAAACACTGTATTGTTCTCAAAACAAGCTATTTAATTTTTTAACTCGGCTCATAAAATTTGATAACTTTAGGGATATATTTTTTGGAAATTTTCTCTTTCTATAAGAAACATATTTATAAATTGGTATCTTGTGTTTTGCTCACAACTTCATATGTTCTAAATGCAGCCTTCAACGTTATACTCGAATTTGTCCTTGTTGGTTCACAAGGACGTGACTTAGTGTTTTATTTTTAATACTTTCATTCCCAATTCCGCTTTAAACTATTTGGAAATTGTAGCTATGTGCTGTTATGTGTTTATTATTCCTGGGTTGCGCTTTGACATTTTTTGAAGGTTCAACTATTTAATTGAAAACGTATTAGCGTCTATGCCTGTTATGAGAAACGTTTTGTTTCCTTCAATATAACGCTATTATTAAATGGAATTTCAGATATAGTAACATTAAGATAAATTCAAAATCAATAAATCAAAAATGAACAACCTTTGGAACCTAAAATAGTTTACTTTGGAAGTTCTTAGTAGCTATTTAACCCATAGCAGAGTTCTGAATTTATTTCATCTAAAAAATTCGATTTTATTTTGATTTAATAAATATTTTGTAAAAAAATGGTTTTAAGTAATTTTGTCAAATTTGTTTTAGTTCTACTCTTAATATTTCAGGTAGTTAATTTCAGAATTTGAATAGTATTTAAAATAATAGAAAAATTATTTTATTATCAATCTCATTGATGAATATTAAATACTATTCATATTTCAATGCATTGACATACACAAAAATATTGTATTATAATCGTAATAATATGTAATTAAAATATTTCGAAAGTATAGTACAGTAATAACCTATACTATTTTTTTCTAACAATTCTGCTTTTCCCTAAAGGTACTTGATTCTTTAAAAAAAAGTATAATTTACACACTAGAAGTAAAGACTACATTCTTTATTTGACGCTTTTACTTTTATATTTTTCCTTTACCTTATATTTATCTCGTATAATATGTTTTTCGTGATTTTATTTTACTTAGAGTATTATATTTTAGTGCATGTATGGTAAACCATATTGTCTACTATGTTGTGCAAAAATCTTTTGTCTTTTCTGAAGTAATAATTATTTAGTTTCGCAGTTCACATAACATTGCCTCGTATATATTGCATGCATTAGATTTGGAGTAACCCTAGAGGACTCGCACGGAGTAATTATTCTCCCAGTGAGTTTTCAACAAAGATTATAACACAGTTGCAAATCCTGAAATTCTTTTCCTCCCCTTACATACCTTCTAATATACTCGTTCTGTATTTCTGTCCCGGCATCAGGTAGTTTGATAGTTTTTGTTTACTTATAACGGTTTGAAGTTTTTGTTGCAACAGCTGGGAAAGTTTTTTACCCCGCGTTAGTCCTCACGTTACAATACTGGTTTCTCTAAGTGAAGTCTATTTCTATTTGTATTTTGCGAGGTTTTTATAAGTAGAGTTAATTTTATTCGTATTTTGCCAGGTTTTATAAGAGAACTCTGTTTGTATTTGTATTTTACGAAGTTTTTATAAGTGAAGATTATTTCAAATTGCAGTTTGCAACTTTTGTGTCACATAAATTTATTTTAATTTTTTTGTTGCAAGATTGCTGTGAGTGAATTTTACTATGTTTCGTATTTTGTGAGGATTTTATCACTGAAGTTCGTTTTAACGGATCTTTTCCGTTATACGTATACCACTATTTAAATATATTGAATAATACATTTTAACCATTGTTTGGTATAAATAACGGAACATGTTTTAAAACATGTTTTCCTCATTTTCAACCTTTAGAACCGGCTTTCTTATCTGTAAAGCGGGTTTCTTATCTGTAATCTGGCAGTCGTCAGTTTGTTTGCGAGACATAATGAACTTTCTTCGATTGGCCGATCTATACAAAACTGAAGAAGATGCGATACATTTTTTCCAAAGTAAATCTGTTTTGCATAATCCTCGGAAATGTGTGCGTGGACACGACATGGTCCTTAACGTGAATTCGTGTAAATGGGTATGTTCTAAACGTGAGTGCCGTGAGTACAAATCTATTCGAGTTGACACTTATTTAACAGGTTCGAAACTGCCATTTCGAAAGGTGTTACTTTTTATCTACTGTTGGTTCAGGAAATTAACAACAATTGAATTTTGTGAGCACGAACTAGAAATCAATCATAACAAAACTGTAGATTGGTGTAACTATATGCGTGAAGTATGTGCAGACAATTTGTTACGCAACCCTATTCAAATTGGAGGACCTAACACAACTGTGGAAATTGATGAAAGTTTATTTTCGCGTCGTAAAAATAATGTTGGTCGTGTACTTCAACAACAATGGGTATTTGGAGGAGTTTGTCGTGAAAGTCGTGAGTGTTTTTTAGTTGCCGTTCCTGAACGTTCCGCTACTCAACTTTTGCCCATAATTAAGGAATACATTAGGCCGGGGACAACAATTATATCTGACGAGTGGCGAGCCTATAATAGCATTTACAGGTTAGGCTATGAACATTATACGGTGAACCATACGTATAATTTTGTTGATCCCGAAAGTGGTGCTCACACACAAACAATTGAGAGTACTTGGCGTCTGGCTAAACAACGAAATAAAAACCAGTGCGGGACCAGACGCACGTTGTTAGATTCTTACCTGTGCGAGTTCATGTGGCGGCGGCGACACGCAGGAAAGGACTTGTTTGAGGAAATACTGCTTAATATCGCCGAGTATTGGCCACCTTCATCAACATAATAAGGTAACTTACTTACATAAATAAAATACTTATAATGAAAAAGCATATATTTCGACATTAAATCGTGGTATACGTATAACGGAAAAGATCCGTTGACAAAAATGGTGCTATAAATGTGAGTTCATTTTTTATGTACTTGGATGTATTTTTATGTTTAAAGCTTGGGTGCAGCTCATAATTATTTAACCGTTTTATACATACAGGCATAGGAAATTAGAGAGAAGTTACATGGATATTTACTTGGGATATATCAGTCTTGACTCATGAAGTACATTGAAAAAATTTTGCTTTAAACGTGGGAAAAATACCATTTATTTTGGAAAGCATGAGTTTCAACCATGAGTTAGTATTTACTTTCCTGTTTAAAAAATAAGAAAAAATGTGCATAGATTTACATTATTTTCCTATAGGGAGACGCACGTTCATGATTTATCTAGTCTTTTTGGTTTTAGTTAAACGTATGTGGCACTTTAATCATACTTAACGTATGTGGCACTTTAATCATACTTAACGTATGTGGCACTTCAATCATACTTAACGTATGTGGCACTTTCATCATACTTAACGTATGTGGCACTTTCATCATACTTAACGTATGTGGCACTTTCATCATACTTAACGTATGTGGCACTTTAATCATACTTAACGTATGTGGCACTTTAATCATACTTAACGTATGTGGCACTTTCATTATACTTAACGTATGTGGCACTTTAATCATACTTAACGTATGTAGCACTTTCATCATACTTCACGTATGTGGCACTTTAATCATACTTAACGTATGTGGCACTTTTATCATACTTAACGCATGTGGCACTTTAATATTACTTAACGTATGTGGCACTTTAATCATACTTGACGTATGTGGAACTTTCATCATACTTAACGTATGTGGCACTTTAATCATACTTAACGTATGTGGCACTTTAATCATACTTAGGCCTATCTAGAGTAAGTAAGTATTATAATATCCAAAAGGCGTATTGCAAAGAGCTTAAAATAATATAACCTTCTTTATTTAAAACAACAAAACAGAAACACATCTAAAAGTTACATACCATTTTAAATAATAATAATCAATAGTAATTAAAACAAAATCAATTTGAAATAAAGGTTTAAAGTTAAATGTAAATTCAAAATTTACTTCAAGAAACGCATTAAATTAATAATTTCATTCTCAAACGAATATTATTATACAACCTTAAATTTTCATGTTAAATCATAATAGCAACCTCATATTTATTGTTACCTTAGAACTAGCAATCACTTACTTACCAAAGTAATGTACTTGTTTCTCCGCGTGCTTCTTCAAAACCTATGTGTATTTTCTCTATAATTATTATATTATATAATTAATGTGTCACACGAGCTTAGGTACACAAAAGTATACTTCCTACTCTTACTTGTTTAACATTGTTATTGTGGTAGTCCATGTTTATGTCAGATTCTTATTCGTTAAACGTGGTTAAATTGTTATTAAAATTGAATTAACGGGGGATATTTAAGATTAGAACTAATTGACAGACCAGAGCTAATGTTTACGACAAGTAATCTGATGTAATTGACTTATATATGCAAAGTAGGCTTCTTATAATTTACTGCCAAATTTGTTTACAAAAAATAATATTTTCTAACGGAATTTAAACGAATTTTTTTAAATCAGGTAAATAATTTTATCATTTTTTTTTGTTTAGAGAAAAAATAGTCGAGTCATGATAGTTATCTCCGTGAACCTCGGGATTCTGAGTGTTATAATCTCAAATACCCTAATAAACGTGCTCAACTTGTATTACATCCCACTTGTAATACTAACTTCTATACTCCGTTCCTCTAGTTGTCATTTATATGTAGAAAGATATTTCTTGGTTTCCTAGCTACAAAAATTAAACTTCCAGAATATAAGATAGAACTAAGTGGTTTGTTTCTGATCTTCAAAAGTAGTTATAATGGTAAGGGTAATTGATAGTGATAGTTTACAGATAGCGATAGTGATTGTGACAGTTTAAGAAGTGTGCAAAGTGTTCCTGAGTGGTCTGTCACGAGTTTTTTCCTGGCAGGGAAAAAGGTTTTTACGCCTTAGCGCATCACCTACCGTACTGTTTCATTTCTCTATATCCTGAATGTCCATGAAAATAGCTCATGAGCTTGGTACATGTATAATGAAACCCGTTTTCTTCACTCATGGTAGGGATACTAACCACATGCGCATGTGAGACAGAGGTAGCTCGATAAAGGTTTGATGCCACGACGGTTGGGTGGTTTCCAAGAGCCCAATCAGGATAAAAAATTTAAAAAAAACAACTGTGCCGAGCTAGAGTTATAAAGTACTGGTTTAATGAGCGCCAACCTTAGATTGCAATATACGTGAGGAGAATGTGGAAACTAGTAAGAACATTGTAGGAATATGATGTAGCCGAATATTAAAAAAAACATAGTTCACTAATACCCCGAGAAGGTTTCAGGGTAAGATAATGTATATTCTTCATTAAAGGCTAGTTTATTATCGGTAATACTTTGAACCCTCCGTTGGCGCGGTTCGGAAATCCTCCATCAGTCTGAACGTTTTATACACTCCAATAAATTATTTGCTTTACTGTTTACAAAATTAAAAAAAGGAAGTGCATAGTTTTACAGTATTTTCATATTGAGAGGTGCACGTTGGTGTTTTATCTAGTCTCTTTATTTTAGTATGTGGGGCTCTAATCATATTTATCTAGGTATAAAATGTTCTGACTGATGGAGGTCCTATGAAACCCGTCAACGACTAGTATGACGATGCTAGGAATGGTAAATAATTATGATACTCTAAATAAGAATATAAATCCTAGTGGAAAAGTAGAAAACTATCAAATTATTTTTTTAGTTTAAATTACCTCTGAGGCCAGATATCATAAAACTATTTAATCGTTCATTAAGAGTATTTCCGTTGTCTGTGAAGAATTTCTGTCATAATTCTATATAATATGTCATAATGACATAATTATTGTCATAATAAAATAATATTTCTGGGACTTCGTGTGGATGAGCTGAAACATTATGATCCAGTTCCCTAGAAAATGTAACTTTAACTTCACAAAACCACATTTTTTAATGACATTACCTGTGGTATGTGAAATCTAGAGGTAATTTGGCAAGGCTGTATAATGGGGACCGCTTTCTCAAAGGAAGAGTTATTTGTAACATCTGTGTTTTTGCCTTGAGGGAGAAAAATGTTATTGTGTATATATGTATAGAATCTCGTAGGAGAGGATATTGTGACACCACTTGTACAGAGTAGTGTACTTCAAGCATGTCTAATCTCTCTCAGGGGGCATAAAGTGGCAACATACCCTTAAAAACCCCTTATAACAATGTCTAGTACCGGTAAAGAATATCAAGAAATTAGATACAACTCTTCTATGTGTGTAATGACTGTACCATTATAATACTGGCGATTATGGAGAATCAAGACATAGCGTAGAGGGCCACCTATCTGAGGTATATCTGTTTTCAGGGTAGATACAGGTGTCCGCTATCCGATAATGAACAAGATAAACAAACTTTTCGGGAAAAAATTGCAAGCGGTCAGCGTGGGATTGAGTCTGTAACTATGTCAAACATCATTCGATAGAATAGTCTTCTTGGGAAGTCTAACCCAGTTGTCGTTTAATAAAGATATCACTAATATATAAATACGACTGATGAATACATTTTTTTTTAAAGAAAAATACTGATGAAAACCTCAAAGTAAACGCAATTCATAACCAACATCTTCTCGGTAAGTCTGCCACACCAGTCACTTCATTCATTAACCTAAACCAATATCGTCAGAAAAACTGGTCACACAGCTTAGCCTTAGGGAAATCCGTTTGTACTTATAAATAAGTAGAGTGCACTAGTTCCCTTCGGACAAGCTTCTCGCAGTAACTTTCAAAGGAGTTAAATACTTGAACGTTGTCTAGCGTAACAAGTTATAAAAGCTAAGCTTTATTTATTTACCTGAGTTGCTAACTCTCCTTGATCACATCTGGCGCTGTAAGCTTCCTTATATCTTCATCCGTGACAAGAATATTTTTGCTTCATTGCAGTTTCTATTTTAGTAGGAGGAAAAGCTTTGTAACGTCAAATTTCTTTTTAAGTTTGTCTCTCAGCACATTTCCCTGAAAATCAAAAGTTATGAGTTTCTACTTCTAATTATAAAGTGAAATTGTCCTAAAATTGGTTTTCTTGTAAGACGTTTTATTACTTTACGTTATTACTCCTGATATATTCGTTTGTTTATATTGATTTTTATATTGGTATTCATAATGTAGAAATAAGTTAAGCTCTATCGAAAATACATACTATAATAATTCTAATTAATTTCAAATGATAGCAAAAATTATATTTGTTTATACATTGCAAAGGCAAAGAATTAACATATTGTTTGATCGATATATGCTTGTTTAACAAATATAAATATCACCATGTTTTTAAAGTAAATACCATTTAGGAATTCAACCGTTTTAGAACTGAGGTTGGCAGTCGGCGAATGCGAACTGAGTGTCGGTATCTGTTGGCAAGCCACATCCTCCATATTGGATCCATTCGTCACTGTTAAAGGTTATTTAAGTGTGTGTTTAAATGCCTATTGCAATCAAACATGCCGTAGACTCAGAAATGAACAGTGCAATACTTTTTCCTAACGTTAAAGGCGTGAAATCAGCTGACATTCATCATGAGAGTTCTGTAAAGTTTAAAGGAAAACGTCATGAGTGATAGAAGAATAAGGAAATAAGCGAGTGCCTGTAAAGATGACCGCAAGAATACGAATTTCTAGGAACGAAGTCGGTGACCTTCTTCCATCACTGGTGACTTGGTACAAAAAGTATATTGAAAAATGGAAGAGAACAGGCGCTTTACGAATTCATCGTTATCTTGTGAGCTTCTTAGAGTGACAAGAAGTGTGACTTCCGAGATTGGGACAGAACGTTTAACGTACCGAAAGTCTTGCTCACGCTAGGCTCCGAAAATTCTGACGGAATTTCACAAAACAAATTTTTATCTAGCTCTCTAACATTCCTAGATAAGTACCATTTCCTTACCCCCCCCCCATCACTTATGATGTTTTTGCTGTGTATGTCACAGATCTCACGATTAACGTCACGCCTTTAGCATTAAAAAAACTAATCACCTTGAGTATTTCACAATCGGCGGCATTTTAGATCGCATTAGGGAATTTGAACATACGTAAACGACTTAAACACTGACGAATGGATTTAAACTGGCTGATGTGGCTTGCCAACAGGTACCGGCATACAGCGCGCGTTTATGTTTGTGTTTTATCCACATTTACAGAGAACGTTTCAACTTCCAGAGGGTTTCTATGATTTAGAAGCTACATAATTTATTTAGTACAAAACAGAACTTGTAGTCGCTTAATACAAACATTATGAGGTTAAAAACACAAATGATTGCGTGTAATAAATTTCCAGTTTTATAAACATGTATCTATGTTATTACTATAGTAACATTAATAATTAAACTATATTTTCGTATTTTGTATTTATTAAAATAAAAACATAAGAATTTTTTTATACTGCTGTGCCTTTCAATTATTATAAGACCTAATGTTCCTTCCAACATTAATATATGTCTGTAATATGGACATCGGAATATGTTCCTAAAGTAATCAACTGATTCTATAAAGTTTTGTTATAGTTAGGTGAAATAAGTATCAGTACATATCACTTATGAGTGTGTTTTACAATAATTTCAACAATAAATCAAAATTATTGACTTTATTCCAACAATATAGGAGTAACGTGGTAAAAGGAAATTTTAAAAAACATATTAATATTAAACAGGAAATATGTTCTTGTTGCTTTATAAAACTGGAAGATCTTCCAATAGTTAAAGAATTACTGAGATCTAACTTTGTGCTCAGATAAAAAATTACTCCTTTTTATAACATTTTATAAAAATTACGAGAACATGAGTACCCTATGTTTTTTACGAGAATGTAAACAGGAATTTTTATTACGAGAGTGTATTTATGATAATAGAAGTCGATTTATCCTTCGTATGTCATGTTTTTCCTATTGCATAAGCCACGATTTTAATTATCGTCCGAAGATACAAAGTAATAAATTAAATTAGTCTAAAGAGGTTGAAACTAGACAAAGTATGGAAAATTCACGTTTTCTAAAGTGTTACACTTTCACTTTGATTTATTTCAAATTCTATTATAAGTTTCAATACCTTAAATATTTTATTAAACGTGGATGGATCGCTCTGACGAAGTCGTCTCGTCTACGCCTGGAGTGTCAGTAGCCTACAAAACGCCAATATTCATGTCATAATCCAAACATAGAGTTGGCCAGTCCTTTAATGGACTCAGTTTTGCGGAGCTCAAATCTCTTTCTATTATATTTTAGGAACATTCTAGCTCTCAGTTATGCGACTAACCCCCCCCCCCCTTTACTTTGAAATCACATAATCTATTCATTCTTTGACCATATTACCGTTTAACCCCCTCTAATTTCCATCTCTTCACTGTTCACGAGAACTCTAGTTCTCATTACCCTTGGACCATTGCTGTTGAAGTATAATTTAATTTGTTTTGCTTGAAATCGTTTCAAGCTAAGTTGACAGAATTAGTCCTCTGTAATGTTTGTTAGCCTAAAAGGGGATGTGTGTTTTTATAGACACAGCATAAATTAAGATAATAAGTTCCCTAACGCGATTTATAAAACAGCCTTTAGCAAAAATACCTAATATACGCATTGATATATATGTGTCTCACTGTGTAAGCCATGAAGTCCCAAAGCCGGGCAATGCTATTGTATTAGTAGCCTACTGCTTTTAAATTGCCTTGAATTACACATGTTTCTGCTCTTAAAAACTTAAAACATATCCATTTATTCGGTATAAACTCATAAGTCAATACCAAATACAAGCAGTGATATCTATATAAGCCTCAATGTGGTGTTAATGAGTAAGCCAGTAAGTTTTCTTGGAGTAGGCCTAAATATCAAATAGAAATGTTCTTCTGTTTGAATAAATTTTAATTTTTCACTGTTGGAATTCTTTTTGGATACGGGCGCTGTATGTTTTGTAAATAAAACGGCTAGGAAATTTCAAAAGAAATTATTGTAAATAGTTTCCATTCCGCACCCAACTACAAGTCTGTGATCCGATTAAAATCTGATAAGTTTCTCCTTCTTAAGGTTTTATTAATGCCCCTATATTTACGCTCCAACGTTTTCAAATAAGTTAAACTGAAGTTTATAAAGATATCTATATAATTTTTCAAGAACGTTTGAAATTTATCTTTTTTTAAACACCATGCTTATCCAATAATTTTAAATTAAAAATTCCATATTTTTTGTAGTGGAAAAATTTGGTTTGTGGCTAATTAAAATGAAAATATTAGTATTCATAGTTCAAACTGTTGTTTATTTGTTCAAAATTGTTTTCCGATATTTTAATTATTTGTGTTTTTTGTAACTGGAAAACATTTTACAATTTTATTATTAATCATGTTATAAAAAAGAGTCATTTTTTATCTGAGCACAAAGTTAGATCTCAGTAATTCTTTAACTATTGGAAGATCTTCCAGGTTCGTAAAGTAACAAGAACATATTTCCTGTTTAATATTAATATGTTTTTTTTTAATTTCTTTTTCTCACGTTACTTTTATACTGTTGAAATAAAGTCAACAATTTTGATTTATTGTTGAAATTATTGTAAAACACACTCATAAGTGATATGTACTGATACTTATTTCACCTAACTATAACAAAACTTTATAGAATCAGTTGATTACTTTAGGAACATATTCCGATGTCCATATTACAGACATATATTGATGTTAGAAGGAACATTAGGTCGTATAATAATTAAAAAGTACAGCAGTATCAAAAAATTCCTATGTTTTTATTTTAATAAAATACAAAATACGAAAATATAGTTTAATTATTAATGTTACTATAGCAATAACATAGATATATGTTTATAAACCTGAAACTTTAGTAAACGCAATAATTTGTGTTTTTAACCTCTTAATATTTGTATTAAGCGACTACAAGTTTTGTTTTGTACTAAATAAATTATGTAGCTTCTAAATCATAGAAACCCTCTGGAAGTTGAAACGTTCTCTGTAAATGTGGATAAAACACAAACATAAACGCGCGCTGTATGCCGGTACCTGTTGGCAAGCCACATCAGCCAGTTTAAATCCATTCGTCAGTGTTTAAGTCGTTTACGTATGTTCAAATTCCCTAATGCGATCTAAAATGCCGCCGATTGTGAAATACTCAAGGTGATTAGTTTTTTTAATGCTAAAGGCGTGACGTTAATCGTGAGATCTGTGACATACACAGCAAAAACATCATAAGTGATGGGGGGGGGTAAGGAAATGGTACTTATCTAGGAATGTTAGAGAGCTAGATAAAAATTTATTCTTGTGAAATTCCGTCAAAATTTTCGGAGCCCAGCGTGAGCAAGACTTTCGGTACTTTAAACGTTCTGTCCCAATCTCGGAAGTCACACTTTTTGTCACTCTAAAGGTAGGATTCCACCGGTGTGCTCAACTGTGCTGCACAGTACTGCACGACGTGCGGCACAAATGTTTGTTTCGGTCGAATCGCACAAGCAAACGGTAACCAATTGTGCGCGAACAATCAAGTAAAGTTCGCGCACAGCTGGGTAGTTTTGTGCACGAACACGTGAGAGCGGTGGAACTGTCTCGACCGTCACGCACTTGTTGTTCACGTACTCAGTCTTGCTTCCGCTGCTGGAGAGAAAACATTGTATTTGTTCGCGAACATTATATACTTAAATATGGACTGGACAAATGAAAACATTATTGAATTTATTCAAGCAGTTGAATTGCATCCAGTTTTCAGGGACTCTAGTCATTTTGACTGCAAAAATAGAAACAGTAAACACGACGCAACTGAAGAGTTGGCTCATAATTTTAATTGTGATTCTACTGAAGTCATGAGAAAATGGAAAATCATTTTGGCTCAATACCGTCGTGAAAAGAAAAAAATTGCTCATTCAAAATCTTCAGGTTCTGGGATTACAGACATCTACAAGCCAAAGTGGTTTGGTTACAGTTATTTACATTTTCTTCATGGAAGGGACGAACTTAATTCTAGTATCAACTCACAGGAAGAAATAAATGAGCAGGTAAGTTTTTATATTTTTTATTATGAATCTCTCACTACTCGACGTCTAATACGTTCTTTTGAACGATAACATAAGCTCTCACTTTATCTCGGCTAGTATCAATATCAGAAGGTATTCAATTTCGAGTAGGGAACTCCTTTTTATTACATGTATGTGCTAATGGTTTTTACGCTATTGCTTCTTGCCATGGCACCATTCCAATGTCAGTTTGGAAATATTCTGCAAACTCTTCTCTAATGTCTTTCGCATTGCCAGCTGGCCTTCTTCCGACATGTCTTAAAGGAAGTAAATTTGCAGAGGGTGCATCGTTCCGCCAACTTCCATATATAGTGCTATGAGTAACTTGGTCTTCAGTATCAAAAATACCATGCGAGGTATAAAGTTGCGAAGACGACTTTTGTTTCATCAAAAAATTATGCAAGTAACAACACGTCATTGTTATCAATTGTGCTTTTTCTGGAGCTAACAGAATAGGTTTTCTAAATACGCGAAACACTGCAAATAAAATCCCGAAAACATTTTCTACTACACGCCTCGCTCTGCTCAAACGGTAATTAAATATCCTTTCTTTTGATCCTTTGGCATGTTGACCAGGGTATGGTTTTATCAAATTTACATCTAATGCAAAAGCATCATCTGCAACTATGACGTGTGGAATTGTTTTGTTCCTTCCGGGTAGCGCATATGGTTGAGGCAAATTTAATTTTGACTGCTGAAGATCAGCGTAGAAACCAGTATTTTTAAAGACACCACCATCCGATATCCTTCCTTTGCATCCAACATCCACGTATCTAAATATATAATGAGCGTCGACGAGTGCTAAAAGTACAATGCTGAAATCGCCTTTATAATTGAAAAAGTCACTTCCTGTATTGCTTGGAGCTTGAATGGCAACTTGTTTCCCGTCCATAGCACCCATGCAATGAGGGAAATTCCAAAGATGATCAAACTGACTCTCCACCATCATCCATTCTTCCAAGGTATTAGGTATCTGAAAAAGAAATTTTTATCTTTGTTTCAGTTGTCACGAGAACATACGGAACATGGGGCCGAAGAATCCCCTCAAGAAAGGCCATATAGCTCATTTAGGGCTACCAAGAATATGCTAAAGCGTCGATCTGTCGATGAAGACCCAAGAATTGACCATGCTTTGTCCATTATGGATAACGTGAACAAACAGATGGAATCAAGGAAACAAGATGACGACGACATCTTTGCTGCAGCCGTCGCAAAAAAATTACGGAAAATTAAAGATGAGCGGACCAAGATTTTAGTCCAAAGAGATATAGACATTGCATTGTATGACGCTATTATCGGCACTGGTAAGTATTCTACAACTCCAATGCCGTCACCCTATTCAGAGAGTTCGTCAAGTTCTCGGAATCATGGAGATTCGTCGAATTTTCCGATCCGTCTTAATAGTATAAATTGCGACGAAAGCATTGACATTACTTGGCAAACCTTGTGAATTATTGTAATTAAAAGATGTATTATTATTATTTGATGCTCAAGGAGTAACCCTCCAAAATAATTAAAATAATTAAAAGATTAGAAAGTGTAATACATATTATATAAATAAAATTGTGATAAATATAAAAAATGTTGTTTTTTCTTACCTTAATATTTTCTTTTAACACGCTTATCAATGCCGTACACACCTCAGGTACAATCCGAGCAATAAGTTCTTTTGAAACTTTAAATAAATACAATAAACTTGCAAAAGAATCACCACCACCAAGATATCTTAATGTTATCGCAAGCCTTATTGAAACAGGGACACACTTTCTGTAGTTTGTGTCTTGTTTGACAACCAAAGGACCAATCGCATTGATCAGCAATTCAAAATCTTCGCAAGTTATACGTGTGAAATTTTTAAATCCACTCAAGGGGTCTATTCTTAGTTCTTCCATAAATCTTATCGTCTCTTCATTACGTCGCTGTATAAAGGGCCTCACCCAACATCGCGGTTTTGCTCTTCGTTTCTTTTTAAGCAGACAACATAATAAAACACAGGCTGCACCACAAACCAATACCTCTTCCCGTCCGTCCATATTAAAAACTGAAGGCACAAGACTCTGTACTGGGAGAAAATGTTCGTGCACAGTGTGCTGCACTGTTCGCTAACAAAAGTTACACACATCATTGCCGGTGGAGTCGGGGGCTTCAAGGATGTTGGTTTAGTACGCGCACTGCCTAGTTCTGTACGAAATGTGTGTAACAAATTGTGCTGAACACAAATTTGGTGGAATCGCACCTTAAGAAGCTCACAAGATAACGATGAATTCGTAAAGCGCCTGTTCTCTTCCATTTTTCAATATACTTTTGTACCAAGTCACCAGTGATGGGAGAAGGTCACCAACTTCGTTCCTAGAAATTCATATCCTTGCGGTCATCTTTACAGACACTCACCCTTTTCCTTATTCTTCTATCACTCATGACGTTTTTCTTTAAACTTTACAGATCCCTCATGATGAATGTCAGCTGATTCCACGCCTTTAACATTAGGCAAACGTATCGCACTGTTCATTTCAGAGTCTACGGCATGTTCGATTGCAATAGGCATTTAAAACACACTTAAATAACCTTTAACAGTGACGAATGGATGGTATTTGAGGTTATAACACTCCGAATCCTGAGGTTCACGGAGATACCTATCCTGTCTCGACTAAAAACAAAACATATGTGGAATTTGTCAAAATAGGATAGCCTAATACATAATTTTGCTGCATCATAATATATCAATAACAAAGTAATAAGATAATATACTTCGACCTTTAAAATTATTTATTAGAAATAGTATTTTCATGTAGTTGTTTCAGAGTTTCTACATCACTTGCGAATGTTAAGGCAATACTAGAGTACTATTGCCTTAACATTCACAAGTGATGTAGAAACTCTGAAACAACTACATGAAAATACTATTTCTAATAAATAATTTTAAAGGTCGAAGTATATTATCTTATTACTCTGTAATTGATATATTATGATGCAGCAAAATTATGTATTATATTATTTTGACAAATTCCACATATATTTTGTTTTGGTCAAGCACTACCTAATAATATGTTTATATTTGAACTTTCTAAATAGCCAAATCGATTATAATAAACTAGTACATTTGCAATTACTTTATGTTATACATTAGGAGAATCTCATAGTCAAATTGTAGTAGTGAGTCGGGAGAAAGGATTTAAACCTGAACTTTACGAGTTATTTTACGATTGTGTAAGCAAAGGATCAAGGAGGTTTGGCGTCTTAGCTGCCGTTCAAAACCTGTAGACAGTTATGACGTCACGAATTAGTCCGAATTCACGTTTATTTACTCACTTTTGAAAATAAGGTGTAACCTTTAAAGTGTTGTCACAAAATGGTCGAATCAATGTTTCTTAAGCCTTTTGGATAGATTTAAGTAAAATATAATAATATGTGAAACAATTTGTGTGTGTAATTTTAATGTAAAATATGTATCTGAATATGAACAGACCTATCTATTTGTACAATAAGACGGAACGGACCTACAATAAATGATTAGCCATCCTAAGCCTTTAAAGCGATTTTTTTACTGTCTTTATAGCTTCATTTTAAAAGTGTTATCGATTGTTATAGTCCCTAATGATGTGTAGATATTGTTGTTTATAGTTCTATGGAGTTATCAATTGCCCATTGCTTTGTGTTTTTAATTAATTTGTTTTAAATTGAAATCATCACTGAAACCATAACTAAAATGTAATTTTAGAAATTGGCTGAAACAGGTAGCCTATTTTTAATGAAGTCAAGCACATTTGAACATGTCTATAGGATAAAGTAAGAAACTTAATATTTTTATAATAACCAGCTCATAGTGGTTTTATAAATTGCTCCCGAAATTAAAACATATTTCAGTAATAATAAACCAATAATACTTTTTATAAAAACATATTTAAAGTTTTGACCTAAACTTTATTTACTGCCACATAGTTCTCCGTTACATGCCACCAATGTGTAAACAGTAAATTTATAACTCTTTCTAAACCAGGATTATATATATTTTGATCAGATAAAAATTTCGACCTGATTCTTTAATTTGGTTGCGGCAATGATAAAGTCAAGATACCGATTATCACTCCGATATACCGATATTTACTCCTCCTATATAGCTTAAATTAAACATCCCAAATCACTCTTTCCTCTCCAAATTATCAGCTAGTCAGTTGTATTGGTGGTCATTTATATTTATTCAATTTATGTTATATGAGAGTTACAATCACTAAAATGGGTTGTTTATGCTTTGTGCATACAAGGTCTGGAAATCTACTTGTGGGGCCCCATGAACCATAAAATAATGTCTTTAGAATTATCCCATATGGTAAGTTATTTACGTTTGATCGAGCAATTACATTATTTAAACGGAAAGCTTATCCTTCCTAATGTTCATTACCTTTATTAGTTAGTATGTTTTTACCATTATTTTTATTTTACTGTGCTTAAGAAATATCAGTTTCTCTGTAGTTCATTGTTTAACATTACTGTATACACTAAATAAATGTATCGTAGGAATGTAATATTTGTCTTTATCAAATAACTAATATATTAGTTGCTATTAGGATTAACATAATCGCAAACGTAAAGGCTGTGTTTCGTTTTTATACTAAGTTCCTATCCAACATTGGATGACTTCTGTTAAAAAGAAAGACATTTTTATAATTTTGCCATGAAACTCTAGAATAAACTTACAGGTGGAAAAAAGTAATATGTTAGGAAGTAATATAACGCAGAAATGCTAAAAATAATTTTGTATACGTAGGTTATACTTGACGACGTGTTTCTTATTTCATTACAAAGATCTATGAGTTTGTGTCCTGAGAATATAACAGAAATACAACTTTATAAGAAACTCAAGCTTATAAGAAGAAGAAATTAAGAGTTGCTATATTAATAATGACATATGGCCCAAGAGACAACTCACCCGTCAGTCAGATTTTATTATTTACCTTAAAAACGCTTTATCTTATACCATTTTCCCTGTTCGAAGTTCTGTTGTCACAATAAACGCAAATTTACTTAGTCATTGTTTTGCCTCACAGTAACTTGAAAAATAAAACTATTTTAAACTATAATATTTAGGCCTATATTGGTTCGGTTCATACAAAAGAGCTATCCGATCAGAATAAGTTTGGTTATAGGAAACAAAACACTATTTAAAAATATATATGTGGTTGCAAGACTAGTTACAAGAAAACTTACAGGTGGTAAAGTACTATGTTAGAGAGTAATATAACGCAGCCATGTCATCAATATTCTTGTATACGTAAGTTATACTTGACTTGACGTGTTTCTTATTTCATTGCAAAGATATATGAGTTTGTGACATGAGAATATAACAGAAATACAACTTTATATGAAACTCAAGTTTATAAGGAGAAGAAATTAAGAGTTGCCATATTAATAATGACATAGGGTACCCAAGAGACATCTCACACATCTGTCAGATTTTTCGTCTTTATCTTAAAAACGCTTTTTCTTATACCATTTTCTCTGTGCGAAGTTCTGTTGTCACAACAAAGCAAATTTTCTTAGTCATTGTTTTGCCTCACAGTAACTTGAAAACTTTTATTTCATGTTTATATGTTTCAAATTTATATGTTCATGTGAAATTTTCAAGTATATATTTCCCGTTCCCACGTGTTCGATTTTAGGAGAAAAAATTATACCGGGCGACGCAGAAAGCCATTAGGGATACAAAAGAGAAAAATAATGAAAACTCTCGCTCACGGAAATAAATACCATTTTTATCAAATTAAAGTTTTGTAAAAAATTCAGTGCAAAGTAGTAAGAAGTACTACGTTCGCGTATCAAAGGTGCGCCGTACTACGTATACATTTATTTAAATATACCCATAAAATCTCCAGTTACGATAGATTTGGTAGTAATTTTATATATTATACCTACATTAAAATATACCTGTAAAGTTTCCAGTCAGGATAGATTTGGTTGTAATATTATATAACATTACCTAATTAGACGTTTTCTTCTGCGGAGTAATACACGTGATCTCTATTCTAACCTCACATGTGTACATTTGGGTAAACGTATAAAATTACAACCAAATCTATCCTGACTGGATACTTCATAGGTATATAAAATCAACCTTCCGTGGCAATAGCAAACAATAGTTCTCAATATAGCTTCAGGACATGTTTTTGATTTATTTTATATGGATTGTATTGGGGGTGGGCAATGAGCACTTTTACTAGCACTATTCCTACCACGTTAAGGGTAATTTCCTAAATTGTAAATTTTTGGAGTGTGAATGAGTGTTTTCATGATTTGTTTCGAATCTCTTCGTCGCCATGAATTTTTTCGCTAAAATAGAACACGTGGGAACGAGAAATAAATACCAAATTTCAGCTCAATGGGTCCAGTTGTTTTTACGTGATTGAGTAATATAAACACAGACAGACACCGTTACATTTGTTTATAATAGAATAGATTAGTTCCCAATAAATATATCAAACGCTAAACTTACTGATTATTGTCTTGAAAACAAAGGGAAGGAAAAACCTCTGCTTGTAACATTACATTTTTAAAGTGTCACTCAACTAATCTAGAAAGATAAATAACGAACAACTACTTAAAGCTGTTTAAATGTGTTTAAGTGACTGTTACAGGTGATTATCAGCTGAATAAGTCACGTTAAGTATTAAACGGCGTATAGAAAATTGAGTGTTGAGGGGGTTTTCAAGACCTCTAAAAGAATTTGTGAAACAAAATAGACGTGTGTATTAATCAGGAACCCTAAGAATGTCCATGTTGAATTTCAGCTCAATTGGTAAAGAAATTTTTACGTAATTGATGAACACCAACACCCACCCACACACACACCATTAGATTTGTATATATTAGTACAAGTTACAGCAGTCTTAATGTGTCCGTTGTAGGAGCCTACACCCTGTGTATATAGGCCTAAGGTAACAATTTCTGTGTGAAACTAATTTTATATAGTGTAAATAATATTGATTATATTGTAGTTATTTTACTGTTATTATAATATTTAATATAGTTTAAAATTACAATAGAATGCTATATAATTTCTTTTTTTTAACATAGTTTTATTCAAATTAATTTTGCATTAAATATTTGTTTTATATTGTCACGTTTATTCCACACACATTCTGAGTTTTGGGAATTTTGCCTTGCAGCATAAAACATAATCGACAAAAGAAAACAAGTAAAGGAAAATTGCATTTAATTGTATATGTTGGCAACCTTGTCACGTTCCTAAATTTACTCTGTGCTGTGCTAACCGTATATTTTATTCAATAAATATTCCTAACTTGTAACTGTAAATAATAATATCAACTTTATATACATTTCTTTTCTTGAAAAGAGAAAATTATGAACAAGAATGTCTCATAATTCGCATTGAATAACTTGAACGTTTACTTGATACTTGGACACAGTACGTATAATAGGCTACTGCTTGCGCAATACAAACACAAATCCATAAAGTATGTTATATTGAGTGGAAGGTAAGTAACAATAAGTAAGAATATGTACACTCTTAGTAGGAAAACATATTTCAAAAGAGTAAAATATTACTTTTTCCTAATATAGCAATTTGATTAGACCCAAGCAAGGAAACTGTATAAAGAGGGAAATACGAATAAAAATAATACTTTGCATAATACGTATTAGTAACTAAACATCTTATTTTACGATAAGGTGGGTCTTTGTTAATAAAGAACCGTTTTGATTCTCTGTACCATCTTGTCGAAGGCAACTATTTTAAGAAACCGTGCTCTATTTATCATCCAATTCTTTAGATGTGAGATTTGAGTTTGGCTCAGGTATATAAAAGGAAAAACCCCTTCTTTTTTTGTAGTTTCTTGATTCGTTACAAATTTCAATCGTGTTACTATGATACCATTAGTCATAATCTTTCTAACAGGCTTTTTATAAAATTTATATTTCCTACTTTTTAAAAGCATTTCGTTTGGTAATCTTTTATGTCTTTCTTAATAATAAATACTCAGTAATATTTTTGACTTGTATTATTATCATAATGAACAACATTATAAGTTTTTTTATCCCTTTTAATTTTAATATGATGTAATTCCGTCTTTTTAATTTATTTTGGATTTACATTCATATCATGGTCTTTTGATAGTAATATTTGCGTATTCTACAAATAATGGTTTTGTTTCCATCTTCAACCTTGCTTTATAGATGTGTTGTAGTTTCTGTAGTGTTTTTAATTTCAACCTTTGTGTAAGTAAATGAAACGCTGTAAACCTTTTCGTAATTTACTTTAAATATATTTTTCTCGAATCTATTTAAAGTATGTTGAATTTCATCGTTATAGAAATATACTATAATTTACGAGGATTTTTCTTTTCCTTATATGCATGTATGTTTGCTATAGTAAATGTAGAGATAAAGACTATTGATGCAGCAATCAATTTTATAAAATTTTAAATTCTGTCCTTAGAAAAATTATTTATAGCCTTCATAAAAAAAACGTTTTAAACACTTAACGTTGCTAAATTTTTTTATGACTACTAATTGCGTTTCCATTATTTCGACCACATTCGCTAAGGCTATCTAACAAATAATTATGAATATCTAAACATAAAGCAGAAACCGCAGCAGTTATTTCGGACCTCATTCATGGATATTGACATAATGCGAGTCCGCTTTTCTTTATAAATTGCCAGGAGTCTTCTCGCCACGACGTTTTTTTCTAAATTCCCTATGCAAAATATTCCTTTTGAGATTCAATTCATCCCAGTGCTGAACTTTAATTAGTTTAAGTGAATTGCATTTGGATTATGCGCTGCCTTAAAAGTAGCAACAGGTGCTTTCATAAACTTTTCCAGAAACATTTAGTAATAATTTAATTTAAATTCATTGGAATGCTCAGGTTTAATAGTTTAATGTGACTAAACTAACAAACCTGGTTCCACTAGACCCATCCAAATTTCTCAACCAAAGTGAAATATATAACATAAGCATATTACATAACCATAATACATAAAATCTCGAACATAATGTCTTATGTAAGTGCTTATAGAACGTCGAGGACGAAGAAATCATCCATAATATGGACAATAGTATTAGTGAAAAGATACTCCTAAATTGTAGCCCCAAAAATATTTCAACTGTTTTCCAACCAAGAAATAAATTATTTATTTTTTAAAACTTTTGGAAGTGAAATCTAACAACATAACTGAAGATATTTATTTTTCGTGATGCTATTTATTTTATTACTATTACAAATAGTTTGGATGCATTTAAAAAAAACTTTAAATAATATCTTAAAATGTGTTTTTTTTTACTTTCCTGTAAATGAGATCTAAATAACATCAGCACATGGGTTTCGATTTACGTCTGAAGATATATAGTGAAATGGGCGCTGTATATTTTATTCATTGGGGGTTGCCTTTAAATTTACCACTCACACAAGTGCCGCGGATAGATCGCCTACTTAAAAGAGCTTTTCGTTCAATAAGGTTACTCAGAATCCACACATAAAGGCTGTGCTCTGTAAGTACGTCATGGACTGAAAATCCAGAGATGCAGGAGTTATACTGGGAGTAAAAACAGTAACACACGCTTATAGATTCAGAAAACTAAAATTGGGAAATATTTACCAGGAAAAGTAATGAAGCAATAATGCCATAGCTAAATATATTTACTATTTCTATTTATTATATATACATACAGGAGGTATTTCCATTATATTTCCTAAAATAGTTTGTTAGTAAGCATCAATAACATTTTTGATCATTATTAGTAAGATGAAATCATTAAATGAGAAAATTACCAAATTATTTCACAAACACATTTCCTGATGAACGAAATTATATAACAAAAGATTTCCTATCCTGCGTGGTCCTTGCCTGTCCCTTATAAATACATTGTTTTAAACAATAGTTATTACATCAATATTACTAAGATTAAAATAATTACATGGATAAATTTTCCCTTACAATATTATAACGTCGATAACTTAGTTAAGGAGACAGACAGGATATGATGAAACTTGTCTCTGCTTCTAGACAGGTCGTAACGATTAACAGTTCTAGATGGGAACACATACAATTGTATTAGCTAGCAGGAAAATTGAAAGAGACAACAAAAAAATTACAAATAGAAATGTTTAAGATTTAACTAAAATATTTAACTAAATAATGATTGGAGTCCTTGGTCTTGGGATTCCCAACACGTGTCGTTCACAAATACAGCGATGTAATGATTTCTTTCATTTTTCAGTCATTGTTGTCCATATACAAGTTTTTTTAATTGTTATTCTATTACACCTTTTGAGTGAGAACCATATTGTTAAATAATATTGTATATATTTTTTATTTAATTGTTCAACTAAATTATCAAAATACAAAATCCGTTTAGGAGACAACTGTTTGTGAACAATTAATATTTTTAGTTAATAGAGAAATGTTAGATCTACAAAGTTATTCAAACTCATTATACGTATTTGTATATCTTTATTCCATCCTTACTATTAGTTCACACTTTTCCTGTACGTATATAGTTATATATTTTGTTCAAAATTTCAATCGTTAATTAAATACTTTTTTATTCATCCACTCAAGTTCAAATAGCCTACATTTTTTAAAACAATTAGTGGATGACAATTGGCATTAATACAGTTTTTTTCAAATAATAATTCACTGATTAAATTGAAAAATTTGAAGTATTTAGGTTAGATTCAAACTGTAGGACTACATGTTTGAAATCCAGCCGTCATAGAAGTGAGCCAACCTAGGAGAGCTGTTCAAATCTTTCTTACAGAGGTATAAGAAGAGCTTCATTTTAAACCATGTGGGGTTTGCATAAGATGCGAATTTGATTGTAATAATGATTCGACACTTAGACGAGAAATTTTACACTTAATGTTATGATTCTATCATATCTATGAACAAATTTATACTAACTGCAATTAATTTACTCAAATTAATTATAATATATATTTTTTCCCTTAGTAGGAATTGATTTAATTTTGTTTATATTACTTGTTTCTCTAAAAAATAAATAATTGGACCTAATTCAATAACATTTTCTCATATGTAGCACTAGGATAGTGTTGCTTAACTGCTAAAACAAATATTTGTGATAAATGGACACTCAAAGAGACAAAAAGAATCATGCAGTTCACCTAGGAAAATCAACAAATTGAAACTCATCGATTCTATACTTCGACAAATACGAACAGGTAAGTTGAATATATCTAATAATATATTCAAATTTTGTTTACTATAAAAGTTCATGCAATAATATATAAACAACTTATACACAAAACGAAGAAAGCACATTTGACAAAAAACTCACGCTGAAACAGAAAATTATGCTAAGATAAAAAATATTTTAACTAATTTACAAATCAAAATAAAAACCTGGATTATTCCAGAAACGTCATTTCTTCTTTTAATGGGTATACATATGTTTCTGGTTGTTGTAATACTTTATGCGTTAAAGCAACTTACAAAACGACAATTTTATTATCATGATGTGTTAACAAACCGCTGTTTTAATGTCTGAAAGAAAGAAACTGTCCACATACCAAATACAGTGCGTCAATGAATGTCATGTTGTGCACATATTTTTCGTATGATCAAATCTTCCCTCCAGAAACAGGTTTAGAAACATTGAATGAGTGGTGTTCCAGCTCTCGAGACCAAGAGCGTGAAGATATTCAGTGAAAGTAATGATATTGCAGGACATTTAGTAGGGTTAAACGACTTTCGTGAAATAAATATACCTAAAAATGGAGGATTAGAATATATACTCCTAAAAGCATTTATTTTTTACCTAAAGATGCCTATGTCGAAAAATAATAAAATACGAGTGCCTTTAAAAACGGAATTTTGAGAGGATAAAATGTCGTCTGGCCAGATATAGGGTAAAGTTTTCGATTTAACTTTTCGATTCTCTTTTACTTAAGTTGAACTCAGAATCCCACGTTAAATAGTCTCATATTGTTTTCGGCATACATGGGGCTAATATTTATAAAACTCAATACAAGTTTTGAAAACAGGGAGTAATATCAGAGTCGTGCCAAAAGTTACAGAACTCAGAAAGGAAAATATTTGTTAGGTGATTGTTTCTCCTGTTAGGGTTGTTTGATGAGGTTTTTGTTTTGCATTTAGTAGAACACAAAAAATTCAATCTTTGACAGAATAAAAAGTTTAAAAAACACACATTCACGTGAGCGCGTAAAGGCACACACAATCACACACACACACACACACACACACACACACACACACACACACACACACACACACACACACACACACACACACACACACACACACACACACACACACACACACACTCACACACTCACACACACACACACACACACACACACACACACACACACACACACACACACACACACACACACACACACACACACACACACACACACACACACACACACACACACACACACACACACACACACACACACACACACACACACACACACACACACACACACACACACATACACACACACACACACTCACACGCACATGCACACACACACCCTCACACGCACATGCACACACACACAAACAGATTTACACACACAATTCGTCAGGGATATTGTTTTAAAACCACTGTTTACCATAAAGCTGAGAATAAACTGCGTAATACTCTCTAACAAAAATTTATACTGAATGCTGCTCAAGATATTTTAAATAAAAATAAACTATTAATTAACCAATATGGTTTTTATATAGTAATGCCTACTACATCATTTAGCTTTTGTTTGAAGCTTAGTCTCTTTGCGTTCTGCAAGGTGGAGATATTCATTATTTTTTATAAAAGAGTTTTCCTGAAAGATAACAATTGTTTTAGTACTTGATTCTAGCATTTACTCGGACTTTTTTCACTGTAACAAAGTTTATGCTATATTTCTGAACAAAAGTAATAAGCAAATTATAAAGAATACCTACTAATACTCAATAACCTCCACTTAAGCCTTTCACAGGAAAACCACCATTAGTCGACAGTTTTGATATACTAATTCTCTTACATCCTTTAATTATTCCCACTAATGATGACGACACTGTCATTGAAATGCGTATGAGAAAAAAGATTGTTGTACGTCATTACTTAATATACTAAGGTATATATTTTGATTCGTAGTTATTCTTTACAAAGGTTATGTAATGCTCTACTATTAAATAGGTAAAATGAGAGACATTTTACACACACACACACACACACACACACATGTATATATTTATATATATATATATTTATATATATATATATATATATATATATATATATATATATATTATACCTAACTTTTACTTCTATAAAATTAAAATTTAAGGTCATGAAAAATATTGTTTTATTCTAATAATTATTCATCTCCCGATTTGGTTAAATTTATTCTGACTATGGGTAGGCCTTAATTATATATATATATATATATATATATATATATATATATATATATATAGATCAAAAACAAATAGGGTTATTCAAAAACAGTGCCAACATCATCAGGAATAAATAATACATTAATGTAAGATATAAAACATATGTTAAATTAGAAATAGAATTGTTGGTAAATTTATACAGACTGCCAAGTTTATTTTATTGTTGTAACAATATAGACATTGAATATAGTATCAAATTTAGAATGTATTTGTATTTGTTCATTTCTTATTTTTGTTATTATTACTGTATTTATATATTTCGAATGATACATTATTATTCATTCTTAATCCTTTATTAATTTCTTTCATAGGTTTCATATTTTCAATTTTTGGAAATTGGTGCTTATTAATAGAATAATTTGCAAAATTTGATTTATATATATCTGAATTATTATAAGCATTCAAATGTTCTTTATATTTTTCTTTTAATTGTTTCTTAGTCTGACTTATATAAGTTTTATTACAGTTTCCCAAGTCTAATTTATAAACACCACCTTTTTTACGCATATTATTGGTTTTATTATTGTTATTTATTATGTTTATTATTATATTATTAGTTTTGTATGCAAATTCGATGATATTATATATATATATATATATATATATATATATATATATATATATACTTTATGTTGCCACATAGAATATTGAGTTTTTTTACGTCTTAATTATATAACAGAAAAACGTAATTACTTCAGAAATGCTCGAATGTGTAAAACGGATCGACGGCAGTGTCGAGGAATAAATTTAAAACAGTGTCAAGATTATAAAAAAGCAAGCAAACAAACGATTATATATTAGTACTGCAAGCACTGATGTAAAACTAAATATTATTTGATTCTGTTAGATTACCATTAAAATAGCAATCACAAAATGTAACTTTAATCAATAACATAAAAATAATGAATATAATGTATTTGTGTTTCCATCACTTATGCTTCAGCCATGCAACATTCTGTATGGATCTATAGATACTACCAAAGTGTCCAAAGATGCAACTCATCAAAGGGGGCTTGATATTCTATAAGGCGTTTCAATATTTCCAAAGCCGTCCAATTAGTTCAAAATGTTCATTGGCTGTATATATACGAGTACATTTTAACAAACATTCTTGGCATTTTGTTTTCATAAAAAAGTAATAACTTGTTTTAACGGGATTTTTGACACTGTATGGAGATTACTTTTTTTAAATCTATGGGTTCTAAAATAGTTTTAAGATATATGGTTTTATTTATATGTATAAATAAATGTAATACAGTTATTCATTACACTTATAATGATGAAATAAATATGTTTAGATTACTTTGTTTCTCTTGGAATTATGCGTCAAGGATCACTTCGTACATCTTAACAAACAGACAGCATTCCTAACTATTAGCAAGTTTAGTTGGTAACGTGTTGTCAGTCTGTATCACCCCACTAGGGAGTTAAGGAAGACAACAATATAATTGGAAACAGGAAACTTTAACTCTGAACTTTAAGTAAAGTTTGAACCCAGTTTATTAAACAAGAACCATATTGTCTTCGCTCGCAGTTTGTCACTGTCCAGAAAAGATGTAACTGTAATAACTACTAATACTTAATAACTGTACATATTTTCGTCTTTCAAGTAATTGATATTTCCAAATCTTAACTAAAAAATAATAGTTTTGATAGCAAGATCTAGCTTGCAACAATAAAATTATTCATTATCCTGTATACACTCGCAGATTATTGTATAGATAAATGAGGTAGTGATTAGTTTGGTCATTTAAAATTTGGCAGATTGTTTTGTATTTTATAACTATAAATGTATTTTATTCCTGACTTAAAATTATTTTAACTCTAGTAGTAAACTAGGGGTTTTTTCATGTTGTTGTTACAATTAAATCTGTAATATTTTGTAATTTTTATGTTATTAATATATAACATTTTGTTTTTAACGTTACCCATTTTTGTGGTTTTTTTAATGTAGTATAATTATATGAAATTTCATTTTCATTTCACTAGCTCTGTTTATTTGTGAACTAATATAATTACTGTTAGTGATTTAAATTGTCTACTTATGTAATATAGGCCTAAAGACGATAATGTACCCGCTATAGAAAAGTTATCTCTGTAAATATATAGTTGTAGGCTTAATTGCCTCGCAAGTCAACCGCATTTATTTAAACTGTAGGTTTAACGTGCAGTAGAAAAATATGGCGGTACTTGTCTGATACTATTACTAGATTTAAGCTTTACACAAACTTCGAAACTACCAAAAAAAATTTCCAATAGGCTATGGATCATATAATTGGCTATGGTCATACTTTACAGCAATTTATGTATATCATTACGTGACGTAACGAATAAGTAATAAAACACACATTGTTTTAAATCGTTAAATTGCGGTTAAAAATATATATTATTGTACATTAAAAATTACTTTACAATGAAATTTAATTCTAGGAAAACAATATCAAAAAAAATTTTGTTTTATCCAAAAAGTTAAACACAAACTGTTACGTATTTAAAATTAATATAGACTCATTTCTTTTATTTTAAACCCGCCGCCAAAGTCAGACAAAGCTCACCCGTGATAAGATTGGTTCTGCAGTTTGAACCAGCAGAGAAGGTTAGACCTTTCGGGAGTGTAGACAGATACCCTACGTTCTAGTATACTATTATACTTTTCAATCTCCGTACTTTAGGCACTAGAATACGTGAATGCTACTATTTTATTAATGTTTATACCGAATATGACCAGTGCGTGGAATACGAACAAGTTTTGTGGCCAGAAATCGCTTATTTATACGCGAGTGTGATAAGTGTGTATTCCACGGTGCACGTAAGTACAAACTATTAGTTTATATAATTATAATAATTATTGGTCCTCCGAAACTATTGTTACCAAACAAATTTAAGCCAGACGGGCCGGATCTTGAGCCTTAAGACCTATATAAAAAATATAATAAAATACAATTCATTATATGTGTTCATTCTACAATTTCTACAAATTTTTTCAAACTTTGTCTGTGCATGCAAACACTGGAAAACTAGTTTCATGTGGCAGTATATGAAACAGCTGATCCTCTCTTATCTTTGTTTGGTTTTGGCGTGCATTAATATGTTGGTTTAAATTAATTGTAAAAACTTATGAAAAGTGATTTCAGTTGTTTATAGAAGGTTATCTCATTGAGCATACGTCGATTTGTTGTTTACTTAGGCTTATTTATCTCTCCGTTAAACATATACGCTCATAGGCCTAATCTCTTTAAAACATTTTGTAATTTAAAAATTAAAGCAATTATCTCATCTTCTACTATAAAACTATCATTTAATTATGGCAAAATCTTTGGCAGTTATTAAATCAAAGAAAGACAATATATTTAGTCAAATTCAAGAGATTGTTGATCTAACAAAAAAAAACATCTGATAAGTCAATCCTGTAAAAGTTGTTGGTGCACGCTAAATCTATAAATAGGCTTCGTGAAGAATTTTCTGATACTTTAGACATTTATCACGAACTAGAAATACAGGCTAACCCGAATTTTCAACCAACTACGCTCCTCTTAACAGCATCAACGAGTTAGTCGATTATATTAATTCTACCGTATATTCAATAGAAAGTAAGATGTCATCAACAAGGCCTAAATGTGAAATAGTTACTCCTCAGTTACATATACGACTGCCTAAGCTTGAACTCAAGCATTTCGATGGTGAATTTCTCGAATGGATGTCATTCATTAATATATTTAACGCTAGCATTCATGAAAATGCATCGTTACCAGCAGTTTCTAAACTTCAATATTTATTGAGCGTTATCTCAGGAGAACCGCTAAATTTAATTAAATCTCTTCCTATTTCTGACGCTAACTATAAAGTGGCCTATGACTTATTAAAAGAAAGATATCACTCGCCGAGGCGGTTAGTTACTTTACACCTCAATCAAATTTTAGATTTGCCCTCTGTAAACAACACGCCTAAACAAATGAAAAATTTTGTAAATTTATACTCAGAAAATATACAAGCTCTTAAAGGTCTTGACATCGATATCACTAGTAAAAATCCTTTGTTATCTGCTATGCTTTTACGAAAAATGGATAGTGAACTTAGGAACCGTTTTGAAAACTTCCGTTCATCAAATGTTACTCAAGAGAGAGTTGACTCCACTACAATACCTGATGCAGCGGAAATTATTAAGTTTTTAAATAAAGAAAGTAATGAAGTTGAAGATGCCAATCTTCATTCTCCTATCACCTCGAAACCCTCCTCGTCTGGATCACGTACCCCCTCTGGTTCCCAAAATAAATACTTTAAACAAAAGGTATCAGTGATGTCCTACAATTATGGAGAAGGCTCCTCCATTAACGTTAAACCTCATCCATGCTTTATATGCAATAAAATTGACCATAAGTTATATTCGTGTCCGGACTTCAAGAGTCAGGACGCCAAATCCCGTCTCAAAATTGTAAAGGAAAAGGGGCGTTGTACCTCATGCTTAGGTACTCACCCTCTTAACGACTGTAGGTCAAAGTTTAATTGCTACAAATGCCACAAAAATCATCATACATTATTACATTTTGAAAATCACTCTACGATGCAACGGACCACACCTCAAACTTCGCGACAAGACTCTCCGACACTTCAACAGGAAATAACCCCTTCTCCAATCACTATGACCTGTCAAGAAAAGCAGAATACGTCTCAAATCTCTAATACTGTTCTCTTAGGCACTCTACTTGTTAAGCTTACCTCGTCTAACGGTATTACTCATGTATTTTGTGCTCTTGTTGACTCTGGCAGTCAATCTTGTTTTCTCACCGAGCGTGCTGCTCAATTATTGTGTGCTCCTCGTACTAAGACCACACATAGTGTGGTAGGATTGTCTCAGGTACCCTTACGCTCAAAAGGTCTCACCTCAGTTGCTGTTAAAACTCTTGGGGGCAAGGTTATTTCAATTAATGAAAGATTTTTAATATTGGAAAAAATATGTGCTAACCTACCACACACACAAGTAGACTCTGAAGTTTTTTCCAAGGTTCGCCCTTATGTTTTGGCAGACCCTACGTTTCACTTGCCAGGAGGCATAGACGTTCTTCTTGGTGGTGCTTTATTTCCACTCATACTTACACAAGAGGCTTATAACCTCGGACCTGGTTTACCCAGGCTAATAGGCACACACTTTGGCTTTTTAGTAATGGGTAACGCACCATGTCTATCTGGCAGTGAACTTCATAGTAACTCCAGCTCTCAATTATCAACTTCACTTCTAGTTGTCAACGACATTGATCTTCACGACTCACTACAAAGGTTTTGGCAGCTGGAAGAACCCCCTGCTGTGTCTAAGCTTTCTCAAGAAGATACATTATGTGAAGATCACTTTCTCGCCACTCATACTCGGGACCAATCTGGCCGATATTGCGTCCGACTACCATTCAAGACTGAACATCCTCCTCTGGGTCAATCTCGTTTAAATGCAGAAAAAAGACTGCACTCTCTAGAGAAGAAATTTAGTGCTCAACCTCAATTTAAATCCCTATATACTGATTTTATGGCTGACTACTTAGCCTCTGGTCACATGATCTACGCTCATATTACTGATCTAACTGTACCTCATTACTTCCTTCCTCACCATGGTGTTTTAAAGGAGTCTAGCAGCACAACTCGTTTACGTACTGTATTTGATGCTAGTTCTGAAACCTCTAATGGTATTTCTCTTAATAATATTTTATTAACAGGCAAAAAGATGCAAACGAATATTTGTGATTTATTACTAAATTTTCGGATTCATAACGTTGTTTTTTCTTGTGACATTCGTCAAATGTATAGACAGGTAAAAATGCACCCTGATGACCAGTGCTATCAGATGATCTTATGGCGTGAAAGTACAGATCAGCCCTCTTTAATCTACAAGCTCACGACAGTGACTTACGGAGTGAATTGTTCACCGTATCTTGCCATTAGAACCTTACATCAGCTCGCTGCAGACGAAGGTGACTCCTATCCTGAAGCTGCAAATATTCTACGCACGCAGACGTTCGTAGATGACATCATCTCTGGAGCTGACTCTGAAGAAAAGTCTTTGAGCCTCCGTAAGCAATTCATCTCGCTCCTGGCTCGCGGAGGCTTTGAACTACGCAAATGGACATCTAACTCCAGTCAACTGCTGCACGATCTTCCTGATGCTCATTTAGAGACCCCTGTATTCCTTCAAGGCAGTAAACAACCACATTTCACTATATTAGGTCTTCACTGGTCACCCTCTACCGATACGTTTACCTATAATTTGGATTTTCCCCACAATTCCAGGACTAAACGTCAAATTCTCGGTATCATTGTCCAGATTTACTACCCTTGTGGCTTTCTCTCACCCATTGTTATGTGGGCAGAACGTTTTATGCAACTACTCTGGATCAAAGGATTGAACTGGGATGAACCACTTCCATCTGAACAATTGAAATTATGGCAAACCTTTACAGACTCGGCTAATACTCTACGAGAAATAGTAATTCCTCGTGCATTACGAATAACACACTCAAGAAACTTTGAGTTACACGGTTTCTCAGATGCTTCTGAGAACGGTTATGCCGCCGTCGTTTACTTGAGATGCCAACTTAGCGACGACTCTGTGTTAATTCGGCAAGTAATATCGAAGACTCGGGTAGCCCCTCTGAAAAGGCTCACGGTACCTCGATTAGAGCTAAGTGCAGCTCATTTACTCGCCCAACTAGTGGGATATGTAATCTCTCTTTTTGAAAAAAGGGTGGATTTTTCATCTGTATTTCTATGGTGTGATTTCGACAGTAACACTGACATGGTTACAAACACCTCTTCATCGATTGAAGACGTTTGTTGCCAACCGGGTAGCCCAGATACAAGAATTAGTGACTTCTCATTACTGGAGACACGTAGTGAGTGAAGATAATCCTGCTGATTGCGCGTCGCGTGGGTTACTTCCTAAAGATTTACCACAGCACTCATTATGGTGGTACGGCCCCCTTTGGCTACAAAAATCTAATGATAACTGGCCGGTGTCTCATTTTATGCCTGCAAACCTTTTTGACACAGGAGAAAAGAAACCCATTTCACCTATATCTCTCATATCAACTGCTCCTCATGAATGGGAGCTCCTCACTCAGTTTTCTCACTTTAGCCGACTCCAGCGTGTGATGGCTTATATTTTGCGATTTACTCATAACGCTCGTCATTCAAGAAAGCTCGATGGTTCTTTCAACACTCTGGAAATGAGGGCGTCAAGATTGGCAATTTTCAAGATGGTTCAAGAATCAGCGTTCAGAGACTACATCGTTGCCATGAAGAAGGATCCAACTACACCTGCCTCGTCACAACTCCGCCGACTCTCTTCTTTTATCGACAAGGATGATATCCTACGAGTGGGAGGACGTCTCAACGCTTTAAAACTTCCTACGGATGTGCAACATCCTGTGATTTTGCCCAAACGACATCATGTCGTCAACCTTCTTATTGATTTTCATCATCGAAAATACTTACACTCGGGCGCTCAATTGACTCAATCACTTCTTGCACAGGATGTATGGATACTCTCGGCCCGAAGTGTAATACGCTCTCGCATTTTTCAATGTGTTGTATGTTTTCGACACAAGCCTCACAATAAATCTCCGCTCATGGGTGATTTACCAAAAGCAAGATTAACTCCTTCTCGTCCGTTTCTCAACACCGGAATCGACTACGGAGGTCCTTTTAACATCAAAATGCACAATTTGCGCTCGATTCGCTTGACCAAATAATATATATTTTTATCTTTGTTTGCCTTGTGAGAAAGGCTGTACACATTGAAGTAGTATCGGACTTGTCGACAGATGGGTTTATTGCCGCTCTCACCCGATTTGTGTCTAGACGCGGTCTTTGCACAAATATTTATTCTGACTGTGGAACGAATTTCGTTGGAGCGAATAATGCTTTACAAAATCTCATCATCTCTTCAGGCCGAACCCCTCTTGCTGAATTCTCATCACAACACAATATCAACTTTCATTTCAACCCGCCTGCAGCTCCTCATCAAGGTGGTCTTTGGGAAGCAGCAATCAAGAGTGCAAAACATCACCTCCGACGTGTCATCGGTGAACATATTTTAACTCTATGTGAATTTTCCACTCTCACAACTCAAGTAGAGGCTATTTTGAATTCGAGACCTCTGACACCTCTGTCAAACGACGCCTCAGACCTCAATGCATTCACCCCGGGTCACTTCTTAATAGGATCTTCATTGGTTTCAGTTCCAGAAGAGGATCTTTTCAACGTTCCTGCCAACCGACTCAAGCACTGGCAGCTAATCAAGGCCTTTCACCAGCGTATTTGGAAGAGATGGCATCTAGAATATATCCATACTCTTAAGCAACGGGGGAAGTGGAACGTGCCAACTGTCAACCTGCGCGTCGGCGACCTCGTGTTAGTGCATCAACATGCACCACCTCTCGCATGGCCTCTGGCTAGGATAAGTAGTGTTTCTCCAGGAAAGGATGGTGTAGTAAGAGTGGTTCATTTGAAGACAAAGCAGGGAACCTTGACAAGACCTGCTCACAAGGTTTTCCCTCTACCTCTACGCTCATAATGAACTTGCGATATAGTGCGCTCAATTTTTGTAAAAGGAGATATTTTTATTTTCCTTTATGAACTTTTTTATTTTTATAAACTCTCAAAATATTATATTTGTGTTAGTTCTCTTTGAATCCTGGAAGGATTCAAGGCCCCCGGTATGTTACGTATTTAAAATTAATATAGACTCATTTCTTTTATTTTAAACCCGCCGCCGAAGTCAGACAAAGCTCACCCGTGATAAGATTGGTTCTGCAGTTTGAACCAGCAGAGCAGGATAGAACTTTCGGGAGTGTAGACAGATACCCTACGTTCTAGTATACTATTATACTTTTCAATCTCCGTACCTTAGGTACTAGAATACGTGAATGCTAGTATTTTATTAATGTTTATACCGAATGTGACCAGTGCGTGGAATACGAACAGGTTTTCTGGCCAGAAATCGCTTATTTATACGCGAGTGTGATAAGTGTGTATTCCACGGTGCACGTAAGTACAAACTATTAGTTTATATAATTATGATAATTATTTGTCCTCCGAAACTATTGTTATCAAACACAAACGTTAAAACAATTTTGGTGATAAAAAACGTTTTATATTTTAGAAATAGCCTATCGTAACATTTTGTTGATTCGATTTAAGAACTGGATACGTTTAATAATTTTGTGGTTTTTAAAATAAGATACCAACTACATATTGCACAATGACAAGTAACTAAGGTAAATAAGAGTTGAAAAAAGAGATGTCTATCAACAATTCTTCATTCGATTTCATACATTCCGTTATTAAGTGTAGGATATACTTTTTCCGGTTCGTTTATTTTGTTGATTATGTTTCCTGTATTTTTGTGTCTTATGTTATTATTTTATTTTGTAGTATTTTAGTTATTCCTTTTTTGTTGCATCCTGTCTATTAGATGTGGGCAATTTGTTGTGGTTTGTGATTCATATCTACGTTGTTTTAATTTAGTTAATAACCGGAAAACACACAGAATAACGAAATATATACAATCGAATACCTAGACTACAACAAAATTATACATTGGCCAAACAAACAAGATATGAACAGACAGATATAAAGAGCAACTCAAAGCATGCATCAAACTAAACCTTTATAATTAAAACTTAGCCACGTACGATATAAAAAATCACCTTACATTCTCCACATTAGAAAACATACAACTAATTTTTAAAAAATTCAAAAAGACCTCAACATGACAATCTGGGAACAGGTACAAGATTATAAACACAAAAATAATACAGCAAACGAACATATACAAATCAAACCAAAAATGATAAATTATTTAACTTGACAAAATTAACCCCAAGAAAAACTAAAATTTTTACACAGTGCAATAAAACCGAAAATAAAGACAAGTAGGTAAAGTTCTCGAAGGTCGACTCGCAAATACACCAAGTAAGATTCTTGATAGGTATAAATATATACAACTTGTTATTTATATGTACATAATAGTGAGGAATGTTGTCTGTTTGTTAAGACGTACGAAGTGATCCTTGACGTATAATTCCAAGAGAAACAAAATAATCTAAACATATTTATTTCATCATTATAAGTGTAATGAATAACTATATTACAATCATTTATACACATAAATAAAACCATATATTTTAAATCTATTATAGAATCTATAGATTTTAAAAACGTAATCTCCATAGAGTCTCAAAAATCCCTTTAAAACAGGTTATTACTGTTTTTATGAAAACAAAATGCAAAGTATGTTTGTTAAAATGTATAATGAAATGCTTTAGATTGGAAATATTCCTGCAAACTAATTTCTCTTCTTTTAAATTCAAAGTAGATAAACAAGCTTTCAAAACAGAATGCAATCACAAATTTATGATAGCCAATGAACATTTTCAACTAATTGGATGGCTTTGGAAATATTGAAACGCCTTATAGAATATCAAGCACCCTTTGATGAGTTGCATCTCTGGATTCTTCGGTTGTATCTATCGATCCATACAGAATATTGCATGGCTGATGCACAACTGAACGAAACACAAAATGATTATATTCATTATTCTTATTTTATTGATTAAGGTAAGTCAGTGATTAAGGTGGTATTGACCAAGGTAGGTTTAATGAAACCTAACAGAATCAAATTATATTTATTTTTGCAACAGTACTAATATATAATCGTGTGTTTGCTTGCTAAACAATTTATTGATAAATTTATTTAACGAGACATATTTATTATGTGTATGTTCTATTCATTTTATAATTAGCAAATAATTCACATTTAACTGGTATCTATTAAACATTTCTACAGCATTGACAGCATTGACGATAATCCATAACATTTTCCAGTATTGTTATAAATTCATTTGTTTGTTTGCTAAATAAAGTAATAACTATGAATAAACGTACGCAAATGCCACCAACTAATATATAGTCCCCCAGAGGTGACGTTTTCCTAATATGTGAAAAATGTAATTAATTTATGATGTGATGTAATTGTGTGTGTGTGTGTGTGTGTGTGTGTGTGTGTGTGTGTGTGTGTGTGTGTGTGTGTGTGTGTGTGTGTGTGTGTGTGTGTATGTGTGTCTGTGTGTGTGTGTGTGTGGGTGGGTGTGTGTGTGGGTGTGTGTGTGGGTGTGTGTGCGAGTGCTTCACATATAGAGGTGAAATCATTCTGAATCCCACTGAAATTTCTACTTTCATTTCCAGACATCTAGTCTCACGGCAAAGTATATTTAAGGATAGTTCAAGCATAATAATTGAGATCCTGTCACACTGTTATAATGTTTACTTTCCCGAAAGCTACAATAATCTGTAGTTGTATTGTATCACAATATATCTAAACCAAAGAATTTACCAGAGAAAATATTTCAGAACGGGAGAAAACCTTGAATCAATAATAACAATTGCGTTAAATATCATTTATATTGTATAGAAGGCGTTTTTTACGACGAAATAATATTTTTGTAAGGGGTTTTAATATTTTAAAATAGATGCGGTTGAAACAAGTTTCTTGCTTAAACTAGACTAATAAATCACATTAATTTTGTTTAATGAAAAGTCAGCATTTACACAATCATAGACCGGGATCGATATTGCATTTTAATGTTCGGCAGTAAATTATCGGTATTGTGATATTAGAATATTTATCGTCCGCACAGTTGTAGATTTATGGCCCATTGTTTCGATGCAACGCCCCGACTGCACGTGACGTGCCGGTGTAGGCTTCTGCTACAATATATTTTGTAATATATATTCAGTTTGTAAGTATTACCGGAAGTGACGTTTATAAAAGGCTAATTAAAAAAAAATGCAATTCCCAAATTATGTACCTGAAGATAAAGAGTTTATCTTACTGTCAATTTTACAGTCATAATATGTATTACGTATTACAATACCTTATGTTAAACTATAATTGTTAAATATTTTGCCATGTAACGGCAACATTGATTTCCGGAGGACCATAAATAATTAAATGAATGAAGTTGACATTTTTGCACATACCTCACTGGGCGAAGTACCACCACTGGTCGGACAGCTATTCGGGTGCACCCTTAGCCGCACTTATCATTTACCTGTTGAACTTAAAAGAAATCACTTATATTCAAAATGTCACTATTAACGCTAAGAGTACATTCGCCACACGACGGGAGAAACAAAGAGAGAAAAATGATCGAAACCGAGTCTTGTTTAGAACACACAAGAAACTACGTCACGTCGAGAGTGACGAGAGAGATGTCGTTTAACCGACGTTTAGAAAGGAACTGGGCCGTACCGAACCTTGTAAGGGACAAAGGTTGGCCGATAACGAGTCCCTCTCTGAAGCATTTACACTGTTTTTTAGATAATACTTAATTTTAAGAAACGTACGAACGTACGTAAGAATAATATATATATATATATATATATATATATATATATATATATATATATTAAACCGACATAGGTTATTCAAATACAAGAATATTTATTAATTTATATCCAAAGATTTTCGTTGGTAAACAGTACCAACATCATCAGCAATGAAAATTACAATGAGGCCTATAGTTTATATTATTGTAATTTTCATTCCTGATGATGTTGGTACTGTTTACCAACGAAAAGCTTAACTTCCCAGTTAGGAATATTTTATGTCGTCAAGAATAATATTAAAACATATGCGTTTGACAGTCCCGTCAGAGTTTATTTTCTGGTAATCATCAGTTCGGGATCTATGTAAAGTTTATGTGGTTCTAATTTGTCTTCATCCTACGCCATTTCGGAAGATATTCGATGGACAGCTACAAAACCTTTTTTTTATATTTTATAAGGAACTTGGAATACGTAAATCTTGTTTTACTCAAATCGGTCATTATTTATGTTAATCGAAACAATTGCGAGAAAGTAATCCAACTGACACCATGTAGCTGCTATCGATATTTGGTGTCAGTTTGACTGCATCCTTTCTGGATAAACCTTCTCAAGTTCTTATTTAGAGTGTCAATATATCTTCGTATTTCTCTGACATAAAAAGTTTTACAGACGAATAATAACCTTTCACAGATGAAGACACACATCCGCGATAAAGCCACAAATGTGTCAACCTAAAGAAAACTTCAATAAAAAAGTAAAGCTAAACTTACATCATTTATTTCAGTCAAACGTCAGAGCGTATAAATTCCTGGAAAGTCTCCAGCAGGCGTCACTTCGATAACGATGGAAGCAAGAATTAATTTAAAGTTACAATAACCACCATGTGTTGATTTAAAAGCTATTGTTATTTATTCACATTAAGTTTTTCTCCTTAGATAGATGTTTTAATTAATAAATAATAAACATTACTTTTTAAAAGAATATAATACTTTAAAATAACAAATTTAAATACTTAACTAAATATACATTATTATTCTTTTAAGATTAATTACAGTAGTACATTCTATCAATTAATCTCCAACACAATAGATACTTTAATGTTTACAATAATTTCTTGAACGCAATAGTAAAGAAAGTTAAAAGGTTTTGGACCTTTGACTTAAAGGATACCCGATGAATTATATGTCAAATTTTCCAGAGGTCTAGAATTATTTCGTGTAAATATTTATTCCCTTTATCAAAACTGTGCAGTTAATTATTTAGAAATGATTCATGTTCTAGAATAAAAAGACAATCGTATTTTAATCAAAGATTTTATTACAGCTTTATCAAGAGTCTTGAATACACAATTATGTGAAATTATTTAATATAGACATAGAATGTAAACCGTATGAAGATTAATCCATCTATGATAGTTTATCCAACATACCTAGGTAGGGTGAAGAGTTCTCGGCATGAACTAGAGATGGCATGAACTGAGATGGCTCAATCAGTGAAAATGTATTATTCCTGTCGGCTCGCAGATATCGTTAGTTCGTATGTTAACCTTTATTTGTTCGCTCAAGTAGTCTGTGTACAGGACTTTTTGGAAGTAGACGTCTTGCGTATTTTTCGTTAAAATGGATCATCCGAAGTGGACAAACGTGTATGGGAACTCTGGTTCTTCAACGTCAATAGTTAAAAAGTGGAAACTGAATTTGAACGTCGTCTCACAGCAGCTGAAGGACGGTCAAAAACTGCAACCACGATGGAAACTATCAAAAAGGTGCACGATATCGTGTCGGACAGTAAGGGAGTAAAGTTGCGTGAGATAGCTGAGACTATGGGGATATCAGAAGAAAGAGCATAAAGCACCTTGTACGAAGAATTAGAGATCCGAAAGCACAGCGCAAGGTGGGTGCCGTACTTGCTGAATAAAAGCAAATCCGCAAACAATATTTACAGCAATGTTTGGGCCGGTGCAAGAAGGATCTGACTGATTTTGTTCAGCGATTTGTCACCGTGGATGAGTCATGCGTCCACCACTACAGCTCGAAACTATAAATAACAGTCAAAACAGTGGGCGGAAGCTGGTGGTTCAGCGACAAAGTTGATCTCATCTGCTGCAAAAGTCATGTCCAGTGTTTTTGGGATGCAAAAGGGATCATGTTAATTGATTGTCTTGAAATAAGCAAACCGATTACATGCGATTATTATTACAACCTTTTGACAAGCTGGATGTCAAAATTTACGAAAAGAGGCCTGGCTTGAAGAAGAAAAAGTCATCTTTCATCAAGACAACGCACCTGCAACAAATATGTCTTGGCAATGTGAAAATTGAAAGAATTGGGGAACGATTTACTCGGCTATCCGCTCTATTCTCCTGATTTGCCATCTTCGGACTCCCATTTCTTCCCAAATCTGAAAAGAAAAAATTTCTGGAAAGCGCTTTGCGTCCAATGAATCGGTTGAGAGGCTCATCAATGAATATTTTAACAGCCTTCCTTGCTCTCACTTCCAGGTAGGAAAACTGATGTTGGAGAAACACTATATCAAATGTGCTGAAATCAAGGGAGATTAAGTAGACAAAAATATTTTAACTTATAATCACTATTTTCATTGTCAGGCCGAAAATATTTCACTCTGCCCTTGTAAGTAACAGTTATTATATCACTAACTATTATCCGTCGCACCCTCGCCCGCAATTATAATATGTACATAATAAAAGTCGTAGTAAATGTTCAAAATTGAAATAGGTTTGTTTCATGTTATTTTATTTTTATTTCCAACACTGTACGACTGATGGTTCTCGGCCATGGCTAGATTTTTGCTATTTGGCCCTCTAGACACGTTATATATATATATATATATATATATATATATATATATATATATATATATACATATCATGATATTTGTTACGTATTTAAAATTAATATAGACTCATTTCTTTTATTTTAAACCCGCCGCCAAAGTCAGACAAAGCTCACCCGTGATAAGATTGGTTCTGCAGTTTAAACCGGCAGAGCAAGTTAGACCTTTCCAGAGTGTATACCGATACCCTACGTTCTAATATATTAATATACTTTTCAATCTCCGTACCTTAGGTACTAGAATACGTGAATGTACTATTTTATTATTGTTTATACCGAATGTGACCAGTGCGGGGAATACGAACAGGTTTTCTGGCCAGAAATCGCTTATTTAATACGCGAGTGTGATAAGTGTGTATTCCACAGTGCACGTAAGTACAAACTATTAATTTATATAATTATAATAATTATTGGTCCTCCGAAACTATTATTACCAAACAAATTTGGTCCAGCCGGGCCGGATCTTAAGCCTTAAGACCTATATACAAAAAAAAAAAAAAAAATACAATTCATTATATGTGTTCATTCTACAATTTCTACACGTTTTTTCAAACTTTGTCTGTGCATGCAAACACTGGAAAACTTTCATGTCGCAGTATATGAAACAGCTGATCCTCTCTGATCTTTGTTTGGCTTTGGCGTACATTAATATGTTGGTTTAAATTAATTGTAAAAGTTTATGAAAAGTGTTTTCAGTTGTTTATAGAAGGTTATCTCATTGAGCCTACGTCGATTTGTTGTTTACTTAGGCTTATTTATTTCTCCGTTAAACATATAGGCTCATAGGCTTAATCTCTTTAAAACATTTTGTAATTTTAAAAATTAAAGCAGTTATCTCATCTTCTACTTAAAACTATCATTTAATTATGGCAAAATCTTTGGCAGTTATTAAATCAAAAAAAGACAATATATTTAGTCAAATTCAAGAGATTTTTGATCTAACAAAAAAAACATCTGATAAGTCAATTCTGCAAAAATTGTTGGTGCGCGCTAAATCTATAAATAGGCTTCGTGAAGAATTTTCTGATATTTTAGACATTTATCATGAACTAGAAATACAGGTTAACCCGAATTTTCAACCCAACTACGCTCCTCTTAACAGCATCAACGAGTTAGTCGATTATGTTAATTCTACCGTAGATTCGATAGAAAATAAGATGTCATCAACAAGGCCTAAATGTGAAATAGTTACTCCTCAGTTACATATACGACTGCCTAAGCTTGAACTCAAGCATTTCGATAGTGAATTTCTCGAATGGATGTCATTCATTAATATATTTAACGCTAGCATTCATGAAAATGCGTCGTTACCAGCAGTTTCTAAACTTCAATATTTATTGAGCGTTATCTCAGGAGAACCGCTAAATTTAATTAAATCTCTCCCTATTTCTGACGCTAATTATAAAGTGACCTATGACTTATTAAAAGAAAGATATCACTCGCCGAGGCGGTTAGTTACTTTACACCTCAATCAAATTTTAGATTTGCCCTCTGTAAACAACACGCCTAAACAAATAACAAATTTTGTAAATTTATACTCAGAAAATATACAAGCTCTTAAAGGTCTTGACATCGATATCACTAGTAAAAATCCTTTTTTATCTGCTATGCTTTTACGAAAAATGGATAGTGAACTTGGCAACCGTTTTGAAAACTTCCGTTCATCAAGTGTTACTCAAGAGAGAGTTGACTCCACTACAATACCTGATGCAGCGGAAATTATTAAGTTTTTAAGTAAAGAATGTAATGAAGTTGAAGATGCCAATCTTCATTCTCCTATCAACTCGAAACCCTCCTCGTCTGCATCACGCACCCCCTCTGGTTCCCAAAATAAATACTTTAAACAAAAAGTATCACTGATGTCCTACAATTATGGAGAAAACTCCTCCATTAAAGTTAAACCTCATCCATGCTTTATATGCAATGAAATTGACCATAAGTTATATTCGTGTCCGGACTTCAAGAGTCAGGACGCCAAATCCCGTCTCAAAATTGTAAAGGAAAAGGGGCGTTGTACCTCATGCTTAGGTACTCACCATCTTAACGACTGTAGGTCAAAGTTTAGTTGCTACAAATGCCACAAAAATCATCATACATTATTACATTTTGAAAATTACTCTACGCTGCAACGGACTACACCTCAAACTTCGCGTCAAGACTCTCCGACATTTCAACAGGAAATAACCCCTTCTCCAATCACTATGACCTGTCAAGAAAAGCAGAATACGTCTCAAATCTCTAATACTGTTCTCTTAGGCACTCTACTTGTTAAGCTTACCTCGTCTAACGGTATTACTCATGTATTTCGTGCTCTTGTTGACTCTGGCAGTCAATCTTGTTTTCTCACCGAGCGTGCTGCTCAATTATTGTGTGCTCCTCGTACTAAGACCACTCATAGTGTGGTAGGATTGTCTCAGGTACCCTTACGCTCAAAAGGTCTCACCTCAGTTGCTGTTGAAACACTTGGGGCCAAGGTTATTTCAATTAATGAAAGATTTTTAATATTGGAAAAAATATGTGTTAACCTACCAAGCACACAAGTAGACTCTGAAGTTCTTTCCAAGGTTCGTCCTTATGTTATGGCAGACCCTACGTTTCACTTGCCAGGAGGCATAGACGTTCTTCTTGGTGGTGCTTTATTTCCACTTATACTTACACAAGAGGCTTATAACCTCGGACCTGGTTTACCCAGGCTAATAGGCACACACTTTGGCTTTTTAGTAATGGGTAACGCACCATGTCTATCTGGCAGTGAACTTTATAGTAACTCCAGCTCTCAATTATCAACTACACTTCTAGTTGGCAACGACATTGACCTTCACGACTCACTACAAAGGTTTTGGCAACAGGAAGAACCCCGTGCTGTGTCTAAGCTTTCTCAAGAAGATACATTATGTGAAGATCACTTTCTCGCCACTCATACTCGGGACCAATCTGGCCGATATTGCGTCCGACTACCATTCAAGACTGAACATCCTCCTCTGGGTCAATCTCGTTTAAATGCAGAAAAAAAAACTGCACTCTGTAGAAAAGAAATTTAGTGCTCAACCTCAATTTAAATCCCTATATACTGATTTTATGGCTGACTACTTAGCCTCTGGTCACATGATATACGCTCATAATACTGATCTAACTGTACCACATTACTTCCTTCCTCACCATGGTGTTTTAAAGGAGTCTAGCAGCACAACTCGTTTACGTACTGTATTTGATGCTAGTTCTGAAACCTCTAATGGTATTTCTCTTAATAATATTTTATTAACAGGCAAAAAGATGCAAACGAATATTTGTGATTTATTACTAAATTTTCGGATTCATAACGTTGTTTTTTCTTGTGACATTCGTCAAATGTATAGACAGGTAAAAATGCACCCTGATGACCAGTGCTATCAGATGATCTTATGGCGTGAAAGTACAGATTAGCCCTCTTTAATCTACAAACTCACGACAGTGACTTACGGAGTGAATTGTTCACCGTATCTTGCCATTAGAACCTTACATCAGCTCGCTGCAGACGAAGGTGACTCCTATCCTGAAACTGCAAATATTCTACGCACGCAGACGTTCGTAGATGACATCATCTCTGGAGCTGACTCTGAAGAAAAGGCTTTGAGCCTCCGTAAGCAACTCCTCTCGCTCCTGGCTCGCGGAGGCTTTGAACTACGCAAATGGACATCTAACTCCAGTCAACTGCTGCAAGATCTTCCTGATGCTCAGGACTAAACGTCAAATTCTCGGTATCATTGCCCAGATTTACGACCCTTGTGGCTTTCTCTCACCCATTGTTATGTGGGCCAAACGTTTTATGCAACTACTCTGGATCAAAGGATTGAACTGGGACGAACCACTTCCATCTGAACAATTGAAATTATGGCAAACCTTTACAGACTCGCCTAATACTCTACGAGAAATTGTAATTCCTCGTGCATTACGAATAACACACTCGAGAAACTTTGAGTTACACGGTTTCTCAGATGCTTCTGAGAACGGTTATGCCGCCGTCGTTTACTTGAGATGCCAACTTAGCGACGACTCTGTGTTAATTCGGCAAGTAATATCGAAGACTCGAGTAGCCCCTCTGAAAAGGCTCACGGTACCTCGATTAGAGCTAAGTGCAGCTCATTTACTCGCCCAACTAGTGGGATATGTTATCTCTCTTTTTGAAAAAAGGGTGGAATTTTCTTCTGTATTTCTATGGTGTGATTCGACAGTAACACTGACATGGTTACAAACACCTCTTCATCGATTGAAGACGTTTGTCGCCAACCGGGTAGCCCAGATACAATAATTAGTGCCTTCTCATTACTGGAGACACGTAGCGAGTGACGATAATCCTGCTGATTGCGCGTCGCGTGGGTTACTTCCTAAAGATTTACCACAGCACATGAATGGGAGCTCCTCACTCAGTTTTCTCACTTTAGCCGACTCCAGCGTGTGATGGCTTATATTTTGCGATTTACTCATAACGCTCGTCATTCAAGAAAGCTCGATGGTCCTCTCAACACTCTGGAAATGAGGGCGTCAAGACTGGCAATTTTCAAGATGGTTCATGAATCAGCGTTCAGAGACTATATCTTCTTGCCATGAAGAAAGATCCAACTACACCTGCCTCGTCACAACTCCGCCGACTCTCTCCTTTTCTCGACAAGGACGATATCCTACGAGTGGGAGGACGTCTCAACGCTTTAAAACTTCCTACGGATGTGCAACATCCCGTGATTTTGCCCAAACGACATCATGTCGTCAACCTTCTTATTGATTTTTATCATCGAAAATACTTACACTCGGGCGCTCAATTGACTCAATCACTTCTTGCACAGGATGTGTGGATACTCTCGGCCAGAAGTGTAATACGCTCTCGCATTTTTCAATGTGTTGTATGTTTTCGACACAAGCCTCACAATAAATCTCCGCTCATGGGTGATTTACCAAAAGCAAGATTAACTCCTTCTCGTCCGTTTCTCAACACCGGGATCGACTACGGAGGTCCTTTTAACATCAAAATGCACAATTTGCGCTCGATTCGCTTGTCCAAAGCATATATTTGTATCTTTGTTTGCCTTGTGAGAAAGGCTGTACACATTGAAGTAGTATCGGACCTGTCGACAGATGGGTTTATTGCCGCTCTCACCCGATTTGTGTCTAGACGCGGTCTTTGCACAAATATTTATTCTGACTGTGGAACGAATTTCGTTGGAGCAAATAATGCTTTACAAAATCTCATCATCTCTTCAGGCCGAACCCCTCTTGCTGAATTCTCATCACAACACAATATCAACTTTCATTTCAACCCGCCTGCAGCTCCTCATCAAGGTGGTCTTTGGGAAGCAGCAATCAAGAGTGCAAAACATCACCTCCGACGTGTCATCGGTGAACATATTTTAACTCTATGTGAATTTTCCACTCTCACAACTCAAGTAGAGGCTATTTTGAATTCGAGACCTCTGACACCTCTGTCAAACGACGCCTCCGACCTCAATGCATTCACCCCGGGTCACTTCCTAATAGGATCTTCATTGATTTCAGTTCCAGAAGAGGATCTTTTCAACGTTCCTGCCAACCAACTCAAGCACTGGCAGCTAATCAAGGTCTTTCACCAGCGTATTTGGAAGAGATGGCATCTAGAATATATCCATACTCTTCAGCAACGGGGGAAGTGGAACGTGCCAACTGTCAACCTGCGCGTCGGCGACCTCGTGTTAGTGCATCAACCTGCACTACCTCTTGCATGGCCTCTGGCTAGGAAAAGTAGTGTTTCTCCAGAAAAGGATGGTGTAGTAAGAGTGGTTCATTTGAAGACAAAGCAGGGAACCTTGACAAGACCTGCTCACAAGGTTTTCCCTCTACCACTACGCTCATAATGAACTTGCGCCTTAGTGCGCTCAATTTTTGTAAAAAAGATATTTTTATTTTCCTTTATGAACTTCTTATTCTTATAAACTCTCAACATTTTATATTTGTGTTAGTTCTCTTTGAATCCTAGAAGGATTCAATGCCCCCGGTATGTTACGTATTTAAAATTAATATAGACTCATTTCTTTTATTTTAAACCCGTAACCAAGTCAGACAAAGCTCACCCGTGATAAGATTGGTTCTGCAGTTTAAACCGGCAGAGCAAGTTAAACCTTTCCAGAGTGTATACTGATACCCTACGGTCTAATATATTAATATACTTTTCAATCTCCGTACCTTAGGTACTAGAATACGTGAATGTACTATTTTATTAATGTTTATACCGAATGTGACCAGTGCGGGGAATACGAACATGTTTTCTGGACAGAAATCGCTTATTTAATACGCGAGTGTGATAAGTGTGTATTCCACGGTGCACGTAAGTACAAACTATTAATTTATATAATTATAATAATTATTGGTCCTCCGAAACTATTATTACCAAACAATATTAATTTCATTAGGATTTTGTTTAATAAAATAGTAGAATAAACTCCAGACGTTTGTTTACATCTATTAATAGAATAGAATATTTTTTAAACTGATTGATATTAACAATTTACATTGTAAACCATTGGTATTTTCCAAATGGTAGTAGTGTGATTTAAACTATTTTTAAAAAAAACTTCCATTACCTTCATTCACTGCCTTTATTCGTTATACCTTGATAAAACTCACAGGGTCATTTGTTTTCTTTAACAATTGCATCTTACAACTAACTCAGGCAGACTGTTGACTGTTTAACCGTTCTATATAAGACACGTTACATTAATATTCTCGTTTGTGTTTACACAAAAACTTGTTCACGTGTTTAACATTGCGTCCCTTTTGACTAGCTCTGTGCTAAAACATCTTCAAAAAACCAAACCTTTTTTTAAAAAAGCCGATTTTACATTAATTAAATAAGAGATATTTATGTAAAATACTGAATTGTAACAAAAAAAAACAGCATGTTACAAGTTTAATGAAAAGAAATTAAATTTAATGGCCTAACAGTAGAACTTGCGCCACTTGAGCACAAAAAGTGGTGGGGGAAGTAGGCCTATGACGTAGCAACCTAAGCCAGCTAAATTGCAACTAACCTAACCTAACCAAGGTGTAGGGGTGTTCTCAGTTACGTTCAGGAACTTCCCCGGGGGTAGCTCCGGGAGTGAATTCGGGGTTGGGGGTAGTTTTTTAAAAAAATTTGGAAAAATGTGTCTTGACTGATAGGGTGAATTTAGAGTGCATTATCGCTATTGTTGGGGATGGTTTCACCAGGGTTAGTTTTTAAATAATATATGAAATTGCCAAAAATTGATCGTTTGGATCAAATGACTGTATGTAGTGTGTTTAAAGTACATTTGGCAAGCTGTGGGGGTGGATTCACCTGGGGGTAGTTTTCAGATTGCCAGAAATGATCGGTCCCTGGAGTAGTTGTCTTAGGTAAAAGTCACCTAGGAGCCAGGCCTTAGGTAAAGCTACCTGTGGAGCATAGCCTCAGGTAAAGCCATCTCGAGGCCGGCCCTTAAGTAAAGCCGCCCTCTAGAAAGGCCTTAGGTAATTTCACACTAGAGTAAGGCTTTAGGTGGGGGGTTGTTTTTAAGAATATATGAAATTCCCAATAATTGATCGGTTAGATCAAATGACTAAACAGCTGTATGGGATATGTTCAAAGTCCATTTTGGATAGATGTGGGGTAGGTTCACCAGGGTAGTTTTCAGATTGCCAAAACATGATCGGTCCCTGGAGTAGGTGTCTTTGGTAAAAAGTCACCCTGTAGTCGTGCATGAGGTAGAGCCACCCAAGCGTCAGGTATAGCATCCCTGGAGCATGGACTTAGGTAAAGCCAACCCGAAGCCAGCCCCTAGGTAAAGTAATACTGGAATCTGGTCTTAGGTAAAGCTACCTTGGAGTCAGGCCTTAGGTAAAGCCTCCTCGGAGCTAGACTTTAGGTAAAGCAGTCAGCCCTTAAGTAAAGCTACCCAAGAGTTGGGCCTTAGGTTAAGGATTGTAGCTATATCTATTTCAGCCTCTCGACTATGAGAAATACCTCCATCAATTCTTTGGTAAAGCTACCTTGGAGTCAGACCATAGGTAAAGTCACCCAGGAGTCTTGCTTGAGGTAAAGCCCCCCAGGAGCTAGGTCTTAGGTATAGCCCCCATAGAGTATGGACTTAGGTAAAACCATCCTGAAGCCTGGCCCTAGCTAGAACCACCCTGGAGAAAGGCCTGAGGCAAATTCACACTAGAGTCAGGCTTTAAGTGGGGGGTTTTGTTTTAATAATATATCAGATTGGATCAAATGACCAATGTTCCCACTAAACGCTAAGTTTAACCGACCAACATTTATACATTGAGTTCAACTAGACAACAAGCTGTGCGGTAATCGACCTATCACATTGCAGGGGCTCGGTAGGCTTACGCAACACAACGAACGGTCGCTGTAAGGTGTGTAGGCATATATACTATGTTAAGCCAACATGCATGATAGGCCTATATAGTAAGTTAAACATATATACATGTAAACCTACATAGATTCATATACTATGTTAAGCCAATATATACGATAGCCCACATAATATGTTAAACAAATAAGCATGTAAGCCTGCATACATACTATGCTAAGCCGACATACATGAATCCCTAAATGCACCTACTATGTCGGTAAACCATCGGCAAAAGCCTTTATGAACTGAGCTATACACACATTTACACCTCTTCTATCAGGTAGAGCCTCAGGCAGGCAACCGTATAATATGGGAAGTACTATATGGTATAGCTAACAATGCATACCACCATAGCTGTGTAAAGGGGGCTACCAATGCATAACCTATCACGCCCACATAGAAAACGGTCAACCAATATTACAATATAATTTAAAAAAAAGTCACGCAACCCATATACATACAGTGCTAAGCCAACATTCATGTTAACCTATATAGGCATATATACTATGTTAAGCCAGCATGCAATATACTCTAAATAGCCATATATACGCTGTTAAACAAATATGCGTGTAAACCTACATAAATACTATGCTAACCCAACATGCATGCTATCATACATAGGCGTATATACTATGTTAAGCCTACATACTGTGTTAAACAAACATGTGTGTAAGCCTGCATACATATTATGCTGAGCCGATATACATGATTCCCTACATGGGCCTACAAACTATAACACAATATATCCAATGCATAGTTTAGCTAATGGTTATCACACAGTATCCTACGAGTAGCCTGGCTACAAGTTTCCCACAAATTACCACATATTACCTGATACATAGATAGACTAATCATTAACACATAGTATCCGATGCATAGCCTGACGATGGGTTAACATATAGTATCCGATAAGTAGCTTGAGTATGCCCCAACACATAATATCCAGTGCATAGCCTCGCTAATGGTTAACACATCGTATCCGATGAGAAGTTTGAATACAAGTTAACACATAATATCCAGTGCATATCACGGCTAATGACCAACATATAGTATCCGATGCATAGCTGGGCTAACGGCTAACTAATAGTTAGCTTGACTATGGGTTAACACATAGTATCCGATAAGTAGCTTGACTATGGCACACCACATAATCTCCAGTGCATAGCCAGGCTAATGTTCATCATGTAGTACCCGCTGCATAGCTAGGCTAATGGTTAACTAATGGTTAGCTTGACTATGGGTTAACACATAATATCCGATGTGTAGCTTGATTAATGGTTAACACATAATATCCGATGCATAGCCTGACTAGGGCTAACACATAGTATCCGATGCATAGCTTGACTAGGGTTTAACACATCGTATTCAATGAGAAAATTGAATACAAGTTAACACATAATATCCAATGCATAGCTTGACTAGGGTTAAACACATTGTAGCCCTTGAGTAGAACGACTACAAGTTAACACATAATATAAAGTGCATAGCCAGGCTAATGGTTAACACATAGTAGCCGATGTGTAGCCCTAATAATCGTTAACACATAATATCCAATGCATAGCTTGACTATGGTTTAACACAAAGTATCCGTTGAGTAGGTTGAATACAAACTAACACATAGTATCCATTGCATAGTTTGGCTAATGGTTATCACATAGTATCTGATACATAGCTAGGCTAATGGTTAACATATAGTAGCCGATGCAAATCATGACTAGGGCTAACACATAGTATCCGATGCATAGATAGACTAGGGGTTATCACACAGTATCCGATGAGTAGATTGACTACAAGTTAACAGAAAATATCCAATGCATAGCCTGACTATGGATTAGCACATCGTATCCGATGAGAATTTTGGATACAAGGTAACACATAATATCCAATGCACAGCTTGGTTAATGTTCACCATATAGTACCCGATGTCTAGTTTGGCTAATGGTTATCACATAGTATCTGATAAATAGCTAGGCCAATGGTTAACACATAGTAGCCGATGCATAGCCTGACTAGGGCTAACACATAGTATCCGAGGCATAGATTGAGTAATGGTTAACACAGGGGATCCAAAGCATAACTTGACTAGGGGTTAACAAATAATATCCGATGGATAGCTTGACTACAAGGTAACACATAATATCCAATGCGTAGATTAGCTAATGGTCAACACGTAGTATCTGATGCATAGCTATTCTAATGCGTAACACATAGTAGCCGATGCATAGCTTGACTAGGGCTATCACATAGATTGACTATGGGTTATCACATAGTATCCGATGCGAGGCTTGAATACAAGTGGACATAAAATATCCAATGCATAGCTTGGGTAATGTTCAACATATAGTTAGCCTACATTCTGTGTTAAGCAAATATGTATGCTAAGCCGACATACATGATTCCCTAGCTGAGTACATGCAAGGGGCTTCCAAAACTTGATATACAATCGCTGTAAATACTATGCCACTCAACAAACAGATTAATCATTAGCTACTAGACACAGATCTACGACAATGCAAGAGTAACCTTAAGTGTAACCCACACCTTGACAACAGATACCTAGCCTGACAACAGATAAATATCATGACGACGGATACATAGCCTGACAACAGATACCTAACCTGGCTTCGGGTTGGCTTTACCTAAGTCCATGCTCCAGGGATGCTATACCTGACGCTTGGGTGGCTCTAACTCATGCACGACTCCAGGGTGACTTTTTACCTAAGACACCTACTCCAGGGACCGATTATTTTTTGGCAATCTGAACACTACCCTGGTGAACCTACCCCACATCTATCCAAAATGGACTTTAAACATATCCCATACAGCTGTTTAGTCATTTGATCTAACCGATCAATTATTGGCAATTTCATATATTCTTAAAAACCACCCCCCACCTAAAGCCTTACTCTAGTGTGAAATTACCTAAGGCCTTTCTAGAGGGCGGCTTTACTTAAGGGCCGGCCTCAAGATGGCTTTACCTGAGGCCATGCTCCACAGGTAGCTCTACCTAAGGCCTGGCTTCTAGGTTACTTTTACCTAAGACAACTACTCCAGGGACCGATCATTTCTGGCAATCTGAAAACTACCCCCAGGTGAATCCACCCCCACAGCTTGCCAAATGTACTTTAAACATACCACATACAGTCATTTGATCCAAACGATCAATTTTTGGCAATTTCATATATTATTTAAAAACTACCCCTGGTGAAACCACCCCCAACCATAGCGATAATGCACTCTAAATTCACCCTATCAGTCAAGACACATTTTTCCAAAATTTTTTCAAAAACTACCCCAACCCCGAATCCACCCCCGGAGTCAACCCCGGGGAAGGTCCTGAACGTAGCTGAGAACACCCCTACACCTTGGTTAGGTTAGGAGTAGAGAAGGCTTTAGTTGAGACGGCTCGCTTGGGCGGGAGCCAATAGGAAAGCCGGATTTGTAACCCCCACCCCTTTCCAAGATGGCGGCGCCCATAAGCGCGGGAACAAGATGGCGGCGCCCATAAGCGCGGGAACAAGAAGGTGGCGCCCATAAGCGCGGGAACATGATGGCAGCGCCCATAAGCGCGGGAACAATATGGCGTCTCGCTGTAGTGTCCTAACCTAAGAAATAGTTGTGTATGGGGTGTATGTTGGTTCGATGAGGGGGCGAGGTCGCCCTAGGGGTTGTTTTAAATAATATATAAAATTGTCAAAAAACGATCGGTTAGATCAAATGACCAACGTTTCAAATAGTCAGCCATATGTGTGGGAAGCGGCCCATCACATTGCAGGCGCTCGGTAGGCTTACGTCTGACGGACACCCAACACACAGACGCGCTGCGAGTCGGGCTTGAGGTAAAGCCGCCTAGGAGCCAGGCCCTAGGTAAAGCTACCACTGAGGCAGACCTTCGGTAAAGTAATCGCGGAGTCGTGCTCGAGGTAAAGCCACCCAGGACGTAGGAATAGTCTATACGGAGCATGGTCTCAGGTAAAAGCCACCCCGAAGACTAACATCCCATAGGTAAAGTAACCCTGGAATCTTACATTAAGTGGGGGTGGTTATCAAATGAAATTACCAAAAATGATCGGTTAGATCAAACGACCAACGTTCCAACTAAACACTAATTTTAACCGACCAACAATTATACACCGAGTGCAAATAGTCAACAAGTTGAATCGACCAATCACATTGCAGGGGCCCGATGGGCTTACGCAATACAACGCAAACGGTCGCAGTAAAACGTGAAGGCTCATATACCGTGTTAAACCAACATATATGACAGCCCACATAATGTGTTAAACAAATACGCATGCAAGCCTACATACATACTATGCTAGGCCAACATACATGGGCCTACTATATCTGTAAACACAGGCAAAAACCTTTATGACCTGAGCTATTTTCACCTCTTCTATCAGGTTGATCCTGGCAACCGTATAATATGGGAGGTACTATAGGGTACATCTACCAACGCATAACCTATCAAGCCCACGTAAAGATTTAATATATTTGATGACGTATCCGCGTTCGAGCGACTCTATGCAGGTATTAGGCCCACCCTAACTAGAGGGGCAAAGGGTTATGATTGCCAAACTCAAAATTGTCTATGTTACAAATTAATAAACAATGCGACAAAGCCTTATCGTTTGAGGGAATACGCTTGACCGTGTGCTTGACATGTGCAAACTTGCAGAGATAACACATTATCTTAATACCGCAACGGCAATCGGTGACCGCTATAGCAGGCATAAAAACCAGCTTGGCTGTGTCTTTGTGAATCTAGGCGCGTGTTTATGTTTTGATTACTGTATCAACTTACTATGTACTGTTGGCATACCAAGGCCTACATATATATAATCAGAAATCAATATAAATAATCAAATAGCCTCAATGGATATATCCTATAGCTGTAAATGTATCTAGATATAAAGGTATATATGGAGAAACACTAATAATGAGGCCTATCACAAAACGTGTATAAATATATGATATAAAACGACCCTAAAACGATGCTAAGCCATCATGCATGCTATCATACATAGGCTTGTTAATCCAACATACGTGATAGCACACATAATGTGTTAAACAAATATGCGTGTAAACCTGCATACATACTATGCTAAGCCGACTTACATGAATCCCTAAATGTGCCTACTATGTCGGTAAACCACTGGCCAAAGCCTATATGATCTGAGCTAGTTTCACCTCGTCTATCAGGTAGAACCTGGCAACCGTATAATACGGGAAGTACTATATGGTATAGCTAACAATGCATAACCTATCACGCCCATGACGGTCAACAAATACTATAATATAATTAAAAAAAGTCACGCAACCTATATACATACAATGCTAAGCCAACATTCAGGCATATATACTATGTTAAACCAGCATGCAATATACTCTAAATAGCCATATATACGCTGTTAAACCAATATGCAGGTTAACCTATATACATCCTGTATTAAGCAAATATCCCCGTTACCCACATAGGCCTATGTTAAGCCAGGATGAATGATAGCTTATATAGTGTGTTAAACAAATATGCTTGTAAACCTACATAAATAATATGCTAAGCCTACATACTGTGCTAAACAGATATGCGTGTAAACCGACATAAATACTATGCTAACCAACATGGATGCTATCCTACATAGGCTTATATACTATGTTAGGCCCGCATACGTAATTACCCTATATAGTGTGTTAAATAAATATGCGTGTAAACCAAATAAATACTATGCTAAACCGACATGCATGCTATCATACTATGTTAGGCCTACATAACGTGTTAAACATATATGTGTGTAAGCCTGCATAGATATTATGCTAAGAAGACATGGGCCTACAAAGTATAACACATTATATTCAGTGCATAGTTTAGCTAATGGTTATCACACACTATAATACAAGCTGCCCACAAATTACCGCATAATACCTGATACATAGCCTGGCTAATCATTAACACATAGTATGCCCCAACACATAATATCCGGTGCATAGCCTCGCTAAATAAGCATAAACTCCCCAAAATTGGCTTATCAATTATGTACGGTCTAGATATAGTCACACATGTCAGTTCAAAAATCAGCCGGAAAGAAACACTAGCCTGGTATATACTATGTTAAACCAGCATGCAATATACTCTAAATAGCCATATATACGCTGTTAAACAAATATGCGTGTAAACCTACATAAATACTACGCTAAGCCAAAATCCATGCTATCATAGATAGGCGTATATACTATGTTAGGCCTACATATTGCGTGAAAACGAATCATCCCAACTATAGCTGGGTCTATGATCTTCCTCATCGCTGTCCGTATCAATGCCAGGCGGCCGGGAAGGTAAATCTCCTGGAGACGAGCCCATAGGTAGTAGTAGAGGCGAATAGGATGACGAATAGGCTAGTTAAGAATCTGAAAGCGCAGTGTACGCCTAGAAAAAGGAATCTAAATAAACCAACACTCGATATACTCCGTGATCTAGGCTTCAGATAATTTGAACAATACGCTACCTCGTGTCTAAAATATGCTACAATTTAAACAAATATAATAAACGCTATTGAAAATAGACTACCACTCATTCAATATACTGTGTGATCTAAGGCAGTACATAATTTGAAAAAGGCCTGACAATAACATATAATATCTCGTATCCAAAATATATATTAAACGCTAATGAAAATAAACTACCATTCAATATATTCTATGATCTAGGCTTCAGATAATTTGAAAATGACGCTACCTCATGTCCAAAACAAGCCTCAATTTAAAAATATATATTAAGCGCTATTGAAAACAGACTACCATTCATTCAATATACTGTATGATCTAAGCTTTACAAAAATTGAAAAAGACTTTACATTAACATATAATATCTCGTGTCCAAAATATATATTAAACGATAATGAAATACACCACCACTCATTCAATATAGTGTATGATCTAGGCATTACAAAAATTGAAAAATGAAGTTTGAAAATATGCTCTCCTATAAATAAACACCCAATGTGTCATCTAGACTTAACATATTTTGAAAAAAGAATAGTTACTTACAATGCGAGTGTTTATAGGTTGTTGTGACGTAGACGCCATCTCTCGTGAATGTATGACCTGCAGATTAACGGATCACAATAGTTGATCAAAGAATAGCTCTCCTCCTGGGTTGATTGTAGAAAGTCTTCAAAACTAAATAATTTAAATAACGGGCTTAAACAGATATCGCACCAGTTATTAGTGTCTCGAATAAATTCGAAGCAGTCCACCTCGGCTGTAGAGTACGTGTAACCGGCTCTTGTGATGTCGAAACTATCTGCCTGACGGAGCACAAAGTAACTCAAACACTCCCGGCAAATATTATTAGACAGACCTGTGTAGTGAAATCTAATAAATATGACAGATGTCTTCTCGTAGGCATACACAGTTACAGCGCCACGGTGGTTCTTTAACCATAACAATACTGAAAATTTTAAATTATTGAAATCTATAGATAAAGATTCAAATGTATCACAAGGCTTCATCAGTACATAGTCTTTAAAAGATTTTATCAACGCTTGCTTTACAGATACAGGTAAGCCCAAACTGTCTATATCATGTCTGTTCTGTACGCATGCGCAGACCTCAATAGCGCATAGATTAAACAAAGACAGAGTCACTGTAAAAATTTAAAACGTTTTAAAGAATAATATTAATCTGTAACGGCCAAATTCATAGTTTGGCCGACATGTTTGATAACAGTTAAAAATTTGCCTATAATAGAGCTCAAATCTTCCGCTGTCAACGCCGTAGCGTATCGCTTGGGAAGAAAGACAGCGCGTCTGTCTTCATCATCTACCTGTAAATCTACAAGTACGGCGTTACCATACTTTGCTTCGACAAAACGCGCATTTACAATTTTATAGGCTTTGCCTATCTTTAGTCCGCGTATAGGCATAGAATCTACAGAATTTAAAGTTGAAAACTTTGTCGACACTGATGATGACATTTTACTACTTACTGGCAAACACACACAGATCACTCTAAACACAGACTATGCAAAAGCACTATATCTCCACCTGTATATAATGTATTATACATAGCTGTGGAAGAGTCCATTTGAGAGGTGAGTGGACGAGTCCAAGCGAGTTGGACTGATCCATAACTACGTCACAACTACGACCGTTGATTACAGTACGGCGGGCGATGCCGTTTGTAGAGGTAAACACATCGTATCCGATGAGAAGTTTAAATACAAGTTAACACATAATATAAAATGCACGGTCTGACTAGGGTTTAACAAACAGTATCCAAAGCATAGCTTGACTATGATTATCACATGAGTAGGTTGATTACAAACTAACACATAATATTCATTGCATAGTCTGGCTAATGGTTATTAAGTAGTACCTGTTGCATAGCTAGGCTAATGATTAACACATAGTACCCGATGCATAGCCTGACTAGGGATAACACATAGTATCCGAGGCATAGATTGAATATGGGTTATCACATAGTAGCCGATGAGAGGCCTGAATACAGGGTAACACATAATATCCAATGCATGGCTTGGGTAATGAATAACGTTACCCTACATTCTGTGTTATGTATGTAAACCCTCATACTATGCTAAGCCGGTTACCCACAGACACAGATCTATGGTGATGCAAGAGTAACCCATACCCCGACAACAGATACCTGGCCTAACCATAGTCTACATAGCTAGACAACAGATACCTAACCCTGAATCAAATACATACCCTGACAACCGATACATGGCCTAACAACAGCTAGATCAAATGGCTAACGTTTCAACTATGCAACATTACGCTAAACTTAGCCGACCAACTTACACGAAGTTCAAACGAACGACATTGACACCAAGTTCAAATAGGCTACGGCTGGTGAAGGCCAGATCAACGTTTCAGCTAATGGGTTATGGTTAGTGAAGGCACAGGCAAAAGCCCCTGGTCTTAGACAGTATATAGATAGCTACCAACGCTTACCAAAATATCTCACATATTGTCTAGGTATGTTGTATCAGTTACAGCATACTAACTAAGGTAAAGCAACCTTTGAGGTAGGCCCTAGGTAAAGCTACCTTTGAGGTATGCCCCAGGTAAAGCTGCCTAGAAGTCAGCCCTTAGGTAACGCCGGCCTGGCCATAGGTAAAGACACCGTCTACGTCACAACAACCTATAAACACTCGCATTGTAAGTAACTATTCTTTTTTCAAAATAGGTTAAGTCTAGATGACACATTGGGTGTTTATTTATAGGAGAGCATATTTTCAATATTCATTTTTCAATTTTTGTAATGCCTAGATCATACACTATATTGAATGAGTGGTGGTGTACTTCATTATCGTTTAATATATATTTTGGACACGAGATATTATATGTTAATGTCAAGTCTTTTTCAATTTTTGTAAAGCTTAGATCACACAGTATATTGAATGAATGGTAGTCTGTTTTCAATAGCGCTTAATATATATTTTTAAATTGAGGCTTGTTTTGGACATGAGGTAGCGTCATTTTCAAATTATCTGAAGCCTAGATCATAGAATATATTGAATGGTAGTTTATTTTCATTAGCGTTTAATATATATTTTGGATACGAGATATTATATGTTATTGTCAGGCCTTTTTCAAATTATGTACTGCCTTAGATCACACAGTATATTGAATGAGTGGTAGTCTATTTTCAATAGCGTTTATTATATTTGTTTAAATTGTAGCATATTTTAGACACGAGGTAGCGTCATGTTCAAATTATCTGAAGCCTAGATCACGGAGTATATCGAGTGTTGGTTTATTTAGATTCTTTTTTCTAGGCGTACACTGCGCTTTCAGATTCTTCACTAGCCTATTCGTCATCCTATTCGCCTCTACTACTACCTATGGGCTCGTCTCCAGGAGATTTACCTTCCCGGCCGCCTGGCATTGATACGGACAGCGATGAGGAAGATCATAGACCCAGCTATAGTTGGGATGATTCGTTTTCACGCAGTATGTAGGCCTAAGATAGTATATACGCCTATCTATGATAGCATGGATATTGGCTTAGCGTAGTATTTATGTAGGTTTACACGCATATTTGTTTAACAGCGTATATATGGCTATTTAGAGTATATTGCATGCTGGTTTAACATAGTATACGCCTATCTATGATAGCATGGATATTGGCTTAGCGTAGTATTTATGTAGGTTTACACGCATATTTGTTTAACAGCGTATATATGGCTATTTAGAGTATATTGCATGCTGGTTTAACATAGTATATACCAGGCTAGTGTTTCTTTCCGGCTGATTTTTGAACTGACATGTGTGACTATATCTAGACCGTACATAATTGATAAGCCAATTTTGGGGAGTTTATGCTTATTTAGCGAAGCTATGCACCGGATATTATGTGTTGGGGCATACTATGTGTTAATGATTAGCCAGGCTATGTATCAGGTATTATGCGGTAATTTGTGGGCAGCTTGTAGGATAGTGTGTGATAACCATTAGCTAAACTATGCACTGAATATAATGTGTTATACTTTGTAGGCCCATGTCTTCTTAGCATAATATCTATGCAGGCTTACACACATATATGTTTAACACGTTATGTAGGCCTAACATAGTATGATAGCATGCATGTCGGTTTAGCATAGTATTTATTTGGTTTACACGCATATTTATTTAACACACTATATAGGGTAATTACGTATGCGGGCCTAACATAGTATATAAGCCTATGTAGGATAGCATCCATGTTGGTTAGCATAGTATTTATGTCGGTTTACACGCATATCTGTTTAGCACAGTATGTAGGCTTAGCATATTATTTATGTAGGTTTACAAGCATATTTGTTTAACACACTATATAAGCTATCATTCATCCTGGCTTAACATAGGCCTATGTGGGTAACGGGGATATTTGCCTAATACAGGATGTATATAGGTTAACCTGCATATTGGTTTAACAGCGTATATATGGCTATTTAGAGTATATTGCATGCTGGTTTAACATAGTATATATGCCTGAATGTTGGCTTAGCATTGTATGTATATAGGTTGCGTGACTTTTTTTAATTATATTATAGTATTTGTTGACCGTCATGGGCGTGATAGGTTATGCATTGTTAGCTATACCATATAGTACTTCCCGTATTATACGGTTGCCAGGTTCTACCTGATAGACGAGGTGAAACTAGCTCAGATCATATAGGCTTTGGCCAGTGGTTTACCGACATAGTAGGCACATTTAGGGATTCATGTAAGTCGGCTTAGCATAGTATGTATGCAGGTTTACACGCATATTTGTTTAACACATTATGTGTGCTATCACGTATGTTGGCTTAACAAGCCTATGTATGATAGCATGCATGATGGCTTAGCATCGTTTTAGGGTCGTTTTATATCATATATTTATACACGTTTTGTGATAGGCCTCATTATTAGTGTTTCTCCATATATACCTTTATATCTAGATACATTTACAGCTATAGTATATATCCATTGAGGCTATTTGATTATTTATATTGATTTCTGGTTATATATATGTAGGCCTTGGTATGCCAACAGTACATAGTAAATTGATACAGTAATCAAAACATAAACACGCGCCTAGATTCACAGCGACACAGCCAAGCTGGTTTTTATGCCTGCTATAGCGGTCACCGATTGCCGTTGCGGTATTAAGATAATGTGTTATCTCTGCAAGTTTGCACATGTCAAGCACACGGTCAAGCGTATTCCCTCAAACGATAAGGCTTTGTCGCATTGTTTATTAATTTGTAGCATAGACAATTTTGAGTTTGGCAATCATAACCCTTTGCCCCTCTAGTTAGGGTGGGCCTAATACCTGCATAGAGTCGCTCGAACGCGGATACGTCATCAAATATATTAAATCTTTACGTGGGCTTGATAGGTTATGCGTTGGTAGATGTACCCTATAGTACCTCCCATATTATACGGTTGCCAGGATCAACCTGATAGAAGAGGTGAAAATAGCTCAGGTCATAAAGGTTTTGGCCTGTGTTTACAGACATAGTAGGCCCATGTATGTTGGCCTAGCATAGTATGTATGTAGGCTTGCATGCGTATTTGTTTAACACACTATGTGGGCTGTCATATATGTTGGTTTAACACGGTATATGAGCCTTCACGTCTTACTGCGACCGTTTGCGTTGTATTGCGTAAGCCCATCGGGCCCCTGCAATGTGATTGGTCGATTCAACTTGTTGACTATTTGCACTCGGTGTATAATTCTTGGTCGGTTAAAATTAGTGTTTAGTTGGAACGTTGGTCGTTTGATCTAACCGATCATTTTTGGTAATTTCATTTGATAACCACCCCCACTTAATGTAAGATTCCAGGGATACTTTACCTATGGGATGTTAGTCTTCGGGGTGGCTTTTACCTGAGACCATGCTCTGTATAGACTATTCCTATGTCCTGGGTGGCTTTACCTCGAGCACGACTCCGCGATTACTTTACCGAAGGTCTGCCTCAGTGGTAGCTTTACCTAGGGCCTGGCTCCTAGGCGGCTTTACCTCAAGCCCGACTCGCAGCGCGTCTGTGTGTTGGGTGTCCGTCAGACGTAAGCCTACCGAGCGCCTGCAATGTGATGGGCCGCTTCCCACACATATGGCTGACTATTTGAAACGTTGGTCATTTGATCTAACCGATCGTTTTTTGACAATTTTATATATTATTTAAAACAACCCCTAGGGCGACCTCGCCCCCTCATCGAACCAACATACACCCCATACACAACTATTTCTTAGGTTAGGACACTACAGCGAGACGCCTTCTTGTTCCCGCGCTTATGGGCGCCGCCATCTTGTTCCCGCGCTTATGGGCGCCGCCATCTTGGAAAGGGGTGGGGGTTACAAATCCGGCTTTCCTATTGGCTCCCGCCCAAGCGAGCCGTCTCAACTAAAGCCTTCTCTACTGTTAGGTTAGATGCAATTTAGCTGGCTTAGGTTGTTACGTCATAGGCCTACTTCCCCCACCACTTTTTGTGCTCAAGTGGCGCAAGTTCTACTCCTAACATTTCACTTATCAAAGTTTTTTAATGGCTAAAAGTATGAACCAATACTAATACAAATTAAATATAACGCCAACGTTATTTAGTATCTACTCTACATTTGGTAATAGTTAATTTGTAATTGATAATAACATCTTCCAATACAATTCTGCTGGTTTATAAGAACAGAATTCATGAATTCTAACGCCACTGCTTATTATTTAATGAAATTAATCGGCATCATAGGTTGTAATCTATTATATTTGATATTATACATATTACAGATGTTTCCATTGTATTGAAATTTAAAAAAATAATTATTTACAATGAAGTAATGGTATATAAGTTAATCTACGCATTAAAAAGCTGTTGTGCAAGCTAGCCTAAAATTATATAAAAATAGTTGTATGAAATTAGAACATTCAATTAGTTTTAATATCAACTATATCATAGCGTGATTCGTCATCTATTGATTATTAGTTGCGTCTTTATTAACCATTTTTATATTTAAATTAAAGTGACTGAATATTCTGATGGAATAGTAGAACTATAAAATATAAGTTTACAAATAATAACTCCCCGATATCAGACCTTGAGATTCTTAAAATTAATAATATCCATTTCAGATACTTGAACCATCTTCATAATACATTTTATCTCAATCGGACAAGTTATTTACGCTTGTTCAAACATCAAACACGAATATAAATACTTTGAGAATTATTATAATAATCTGATAATAATAAATTATAATGATTGTCTTAGTAATTAGTCTATAGTTTATAAAATCGCACAAATATCTCTTACATAATAATTGCCGTGGGTCAAAACTTTGGATAATGAATTTACTGATCCAATCGAGGATCATCTCGCACAAACTAGCAGCCATGTGTAAACAGAATATCAAGTAATCTTTAATGATTCTTGACTCAAGATCACTCAAATTGTTTAGTGTGAACAAGGCCAGCTGTGTAGTAAACAATTGACACAGTCTCTAATAAAATCTATTAGGTACTAAGTGTCATAACTCCAAAAATAAAGTCCACGTTATTTGTGTAACAATTGCTATTTCCAGAACTAATTATCAAGAAGAGTAAATACGAAATAAAATTAAAAATAGTTTTTGACAAATACTACATACTAAGTAAGTACACAAACATTATAGCTCAATAACCGCAAAAATAATTTATGTACTATAACTCTTGATGTACATTTCCGTTACAAAGTAACCACCTTCAAAAAAACTTCAGAGTTACTTCCTGACTGAAATGTCCTTCAAGTATTATAGTACTAAATAAAATTTTAGTTATTGCGTTATATTTAGTGTTTTTATTTAATGTATTGTCCACAGATACTTAAGATAATAACTAAGTACTATATGTACTTCGATTGATCTTATTTTATAACATTTATTACAAAATAATTAATTTAAAACCAAAAGTATCCTTTCTTATGAAACCAACTTTACGTAAGACGATATGATTTGGTTACTTACAAAACAAATTTTTATATCCGTTTCTGATAAATTATTTATTAGTGTTAATTATTTAAAAAATAATTAAACTAATAACTTCCATTATATAATAATTATTGAAAATGTAATATGAAACTTGAATAACTCCTTTATTTCCGTTGTAAGTTAGCTACATGTCTTTATCATTCCATCACAGTATAACACTAAAGCTTTACGAGAAAATCATATAAAGTTGAAAGCCTGATGAATAAACATGAGTTGAAGTCTACGTAACAGAATCAAGAATGTTCCTTTATATAGAGAGAAAGATTAAGTGCGCTTTGTATTACAGGGGATAAGAATGTAACACGAGTAAACTATAGAAAGAAGCAGTCATGCAGTAGACGGTAGTGGATTAACTCAGAATTACTGCGATATATAAATCACTGAAGTAGGTTTCAGTTACAATAACAATCGCACAAAAGTAAAACAACAATAATGTAGTCACACATGTTTACACCTGGATGATTACACTTAATATAGTTTCTCACATTTTATATAGGTTGTCTCACACAAATATTGAAATTAAGGTTTAAGGTTTTTGAACAATATTTCAGCAGGAAAATGAATGGAAGAGTTATTTAACATTATGCAATATTAATTTTAGGGGCTAAAACCTCTAACAGATATCGGTGTGTATACAAAGGTTCGGAATAGAGGACATGCCTCACAGAGGATTTCGACAAGAGAAGTATAGCAGAAAGAATTTGTAACGATAGTTAACTAATGTGAATCATCACTAGTCGAAGATATTTTGAATATTATAACACCAATTTTTAAACATTTTTATTAGACCGTAACATACATGTAAATCAATCCTGACAGGAGACTCACATCGTTAGTTTCAAATACCATAACATCGTCTGTTTTTATAATTTTAGGGTGAAGATAAGAATTGGTAAATTTTTTAGTGGAAACTACTTTATGCGTTGAATAGCCACTGCAATCTAACCTGTGCGAGTTGTAGTTGCCTATACATGAGCCATAATAATGTATGTATCATTTTTTCATATAACAGTATTTCTGAATCTCTTTTAAAATCTGATTTAACAACGGCCTATTGTACTTACTTACGTGTATATTATATTACGAACCATATTTAGTCCCTTAGATGAATCAATTCTTTGATATCATTGAAATTTCTAAATCCAGAAAACGAATGCTTCCAACGAAACGCAATTTTCAATAAAAGGAATGTGTGGTAGTGAGTATGGTAAAACAATAGATCCACAACTATCTCACGTATTTCATTACTTTAAAATAGACACTTTTCGCTCTGGAAATGGGGTCTCTTCCATTTATCAGCTACACTGGTATGTAGAAAATTCCTTCAATCAAGTATCGCATGAACATTGACAAATGCGCAGGATACTTGCTTTCATTATAAAAGGAGAATTAAAATTATAAAATATTTTGTAAAAGATAAGGAATTTATTGTTATTCAATTCTTTAAACATACGAAAGTTTTTAATCAAAGTATAAATTCTTTCAGATTATTCATTAAAAGAGGTTTCCATTTTGCTTCTATATAGGCCTACATAATAATTTAGTAGTTTTGGTGCCAAAAGAGGTTTTTTAGGTCAGAATATGCAAATAATTTATTCCCGAAATGTTTAAAGTTTATATACAATGAGATGAGTATTGATATTTAATAATATAATTTGTTGAAGGTTTATTGCGGTACAATTACATTTTGTGTCGTTTTACTCAGCTTTAAAAGGTACTGGAACATTAGACACACGAACGGTCCTGGTACCAGTCCGGAGTTGCCCATAAGTTCCTGCCTCTTACATACAGTACTGACACTAAGCAAGTTTGCATCGTGGATGAGAATTTTGTTATCTGCTGAGTTGAGAAACACTCCAAATTAATGCAACTATTCTTTGAGCTTAGCTCGTGAGTCTATGTTAAAACAAATAAAAGACATACACAAAACTCACAAATTAATTATTTATTGACTCATAAGCCTTTCAACGCGAAGATCATCATCATCATTGAGTGTTACTACTACAAACTCTAACTTACAACTCCAAATTTAACTGAACACATTTGAACAAAACATCTTTAAAACTTTTGGAAATTAATTTAAGAACTAAATTCTAGGTCCTTTCTGCGATATGTTTTAGCATTCACCATAGTTTCTTCTTCTTTATAGTTTCCATTTAAACAATAGAAAATGTGACTTTTTTAATAAAGACTATAAATAATTATGAAATTATATTTCACTCTACCTAAAAAAGTAAAATTTCTAAAGTTTGAAAATTTTAAAATGTTATTATTTGAGTAAAGTAATTTCGTACTTTGTATAAAGTACACTGTAAAACATATAAAAAATATAATACTCAATAACTATAGATGACTTATATAGGTTCAGAAATTCTTCCAAGAGTTTTCACTACAAATAGGTTTTAAAATTTGACTTTAATCCATGATAAAATATGTATTTTATTTTAACATTAGATTTAAAATTCTTGGGGTGTTTTAATAATTTACACAGTTTTTAAAACATATTAGTATTACTTGATTCAACAGTCGGTGACTATTGTGATTATATTATAACTTGAATTATATAGAATTAAGACTAGACATTTTTTTAGATCTCTTCTTTCTTGGTTAAAGGAAAAGCAATATAATTTATAAAAGAAAACAATTTTATTCCCTTTTGCCTATTGTTTACTGATTTATTACTTCCTCTGACAAACTGTTAAAAAAGTGAATTATTTTACAGGCCTAATCTCTTTATTCTTCATTGTTTCAGTCATGTCAAGAAGAAATAAGCTTGGGATTGTTTTCCAGTTTCTGAAATAAGAAATCTGTAGGATAACTTCATTAGAAAATGTATAGGCCTAATCATATGAGCCTTCAAATATAACTATGTAGCATAACCACAATATAGACGTATTTGATTTTACGATATAATATTAGGTAAGCCTACACATTAAATCATTATTTATATTTGAATCTACATAATGCTTATCATGCTGCACTATAAATTTCTTTTAAATGTTGAAGTGTGTTTATAAATTATATTGTAGTCGAACTTTATAGCTCATAAATTAATTATCAATATCGTTATTTTATTTTTCCAATTTTATTTTATACACTGAATTAGCCTCACGTTACATTCTATTGTGAAAAAATAAGAAAATCGTACCTTTTATTGTGACTTTATTTTTCATTTTAATTTCTTTAGTTATTTCGTCTATGGTATTTCATCTTGTTTCTGTTTTTTAGTCTCCTTACTACTATTTTTTCAACATAGCTTTGTTTAATCTTACTTTGGCTCTTTTTTCATTAAATTACATTTAGCACTTTAAATTGAATATAACTTTTTCATTTTTCAACTATTATTTCATTTTAAAGTGTTCATCATATTTACACTACTATTTTCTAATAACATTACTGTTTCTGAATCCCTCGGTGTAATGACACTCCTATAAAATTTCCCGACTAATAATTTTATGTATTGTATTTATTATGAATTATTTATTATTATTTATGAATAAATATTTATATTTGTATGATATTCTTATTTGTAGTATATCTAACACAACACTACAAAAAACCTACTGAATATATTGTCTGAAGTTACAAAATATTTGATATATTTTTAGCTTTTAATCATAGACTAAATTCAATCTCAATAAAATCCAATTTACTACATCCCTAGAGCTACCTCTAAACTTTGCAAACACGGCTTATCAAATATTGTGGCTAAATATTCAACGGAGGATTACTCACTTATCATTGATTACTTGTTATACTTAGTACAATATGAAGGTAAGTGTTCTGTGTACTAGAATTCAGGTTTAAACCATTATCAGTCGTAATTGAACCTTCGGAACGAAGAATAGTCAGGGCTTAACCAGCATCCTTGAACACCATGGAACTTCACGTATTACAATTAAAATTGCATTACATACTACATAAAACTGAAATATTTTTATAGAAGTCATTACACAAGGTAACAGTGAATCATATTGATTATTTACATAATAATAAAGCAATAAAATGGAGGCAATAGTTATTTATACATACGATTATTACTCTTACTAAAGCTTACAGTTTTTGTTAAATATACTGTGGATTTAGTAAATAAATGTAACACAGTTTAAAAAAAGAAGTAAACAGATATGTTTTATAAAAAATGTTTCATAACACTATTACTTCAAAGAACAAGTCGTGAAGATTATGATGAGATCAGTTCTGGGCAGCAGGAAGACAAAATAACTGTTATCTTGATGAAGGACACTCGATACTGCTTTCCTTCGTCCTCCTAATACTTCGTTAATGTTCTATGTCTGTGAATGTAAATGGCCAGCCCCAGATAACTTGCTTCTTACGTTAACAGCTTACAGCATTTACAATGATAGTTCTGTAGGAAAGGAGTCACTTTTGTATCTTTGGTAAGAATCCTGTTGAGATCAACTCTCTCTATTTCTGCTCTATTTCCGGGTTGTAAGTTAGTCCTGCTTCCAGCTTGTTGTGTATTGTGTATGAAGATATATCAAACCTTCAGTATCACGACATACAAACATTCAACCCCACTCACCACAAAAAAAAATATTCTATAATCAGCGTTTAAATTATCCTAATCGATAACAAACTGTGAAATAAGCATGTCTCTATCTACATAGATATAATATATTGATCTATTAATTGGTTTCAATATACCCCCGTGATAAGTTGCCCCTTAAGAATTTGTCAAAAACAACGTTTAACTAATTTACATGAAATTTTATTCTTTAACTAATTAGACAATTGATATTTTCATTTAACCTATATCTTATATATTATTAACTAATAAAAGTAAACTTTTACTCGTTTCTTTAAAATGAAGTTACCGATTATAGTTTTGTCATTTTTTGGAAATTTCCATAAACCGAAATAGTTTGTTTTTGAGATTTGCATTAATAATAATTCATAATTATTAACTCTTAAACTAAGCCATTACATTTTTAATATACTACCGTTATAGGTTATCAACTAAGAATTTGTTAAAAACAAGGTTTATCTAATTTACATTGAATTTTAACCTTTATTAGGTAAGATTATTGGTATATTTATTTAATCTATGTCTTATTATGTCTATATTATTAAATAATTATAGAGACCTTTTATTTGTTTGTTTAAAATGAAGCCACCTATTGCAAGTTTGTCCTTCGTTTAGGAATTTTTCATAACCAGATATTATTTTTTTCAGATTTACATGATTTTATTATTACTTTATTATTGTCAACACTAAAACTCAGCCTTACATTTTTCCAATTTTTTACAAACATTTATATAAAAACTGTTTTGAAAAAAAAAACTAACTTGTGAAACTTTTATTGAAAAAAGACTGTGAGTTATTTACTCGACTGTAAAATATATGCACATCGGGAATGTGTGAATGAGTAAGAATTGATTCAAATTCGAATAATAAAATATCCGGGTTATAGCTTTACAAATAATTAATTTTTGTTTTTAATTGGAAGTTATAGTGTATGAATTTCTAAACAGATTTCTTTATGATCAAAACTAATTTATTTACGATATATGTTAACTAGGGTTAGTCGGTTTTAAGTGCATTAAATATACGTCGGATATATACACAAACAATAACTAATTATGACTTACAAAATAAACTAAAACTACATAACCTTTCAACACACAACAATATCACTTTCTACACTAAATATCTATTTCCTACACGAACAATACCATCAACCGAACAATTGACACTGGTAGTCAAAGAGCTCAAATAAAACTTGGACTCAGGAAAATGAGGGCGACTATCCAACAAAATATAAAGCAACTATGTAGCAATAACGTTACAACAAGACTTTGGCAATAAGGAAATTGAATTAGTTACAGAAAACCACATAACCAAACTTTAACTAGTTCCTACATCAAAATACTATATAGAACTAAAAAATCATGCTAATAATAGCACCCAAACATTGAACTTGGAACAAACATAAAACACAACAAATTAATAACAACTGATTTCTTCTTTTACTAGAAATATAATAAAGCTTACTAATAATTTTGATTGTCTATAAAATTCATTTAAAGCCTAGATAAAAAAATTTATTTCAATAACCTTGGAAACCATTAGATTATTACAACAATTAGAAATCAAACACAAATAAGAACTTAATTCATTTGTTTAAGATATTACTTGATAAAGATGTAATAAAAAAAAACTAGTTGCCTTTTTCGCTTACCCTCCTCCTTGGAAAAGCATCGAATCACACAAACGTCCTCGGTACATAGAGATGCATCAATAGATGTTTGAAGGCAGCTTTATGAAGGTATACAAAACCGTGAAACAATCCGATATGGATAGGCTTTGCTCGGCTTGGATGCTATTACAATAAAGTATAAAATATCACCAATTTACATATTCCCATACATACAAATAGAACTTGAACTTTCAACCTATATTCACATGACAGAAAATACACAAGACTTCAAAATTTTGTTACTACTCTGAAATTGCGTTATAAATATCAAACGCTTGCAGGCTAATGACCCAGTTCTGGATAAATAAATTTAATTATTCATAGAAAGCCGAAGCCCGAAACCTAACGATTCAAAGTTACTAAAGTTGCACAAAAATATCATTCGATAATATTACGTCGGGTATTTAAATCTGTCAGAATCTAAGAAGGGCTCATACACAAGTCTGGCATTGAATGTACTTAGAGTTACTCGTTGCTTGACATACATTTGATCTCTACTAAATACCTAATAAAGTTTATAATCCCTTACTTCCAAAATATAATGTATATATATATATATATATATATATATATATATATATATATATATATACTGTAACACAGTGTAACAAATTATACATTGGCCAAACAAAAAGTAGCTGTATGAAGCAACTGTGGCGTAATGTTTACTTTTTAGTTGCTTCATACAGTTTTAAATATAACTTCTCGGTCAAGAGAGCATAACAGATTCCAAACAAAAAGTATATTAAGAGACAGATATAAAGACTACCTTAAAGGATACATTAAATCAAACGCATTTCAAACTTAACAACACATTTCCCTCCATTAGAAAACATACAATAAAAAAGTACGAGAACGTTTAATAGTTACAATCCTGGTGAAACTGCAAATTTATAAACACAAAAATGTAATAATAAACCAACATTTACAAATAAAGTAAAAAATGATAAATTATTGAATCTTTAAAACAAAATTAAACCCAAGACAAAGACAAAACTAACCCACATTATAGTGAAAGCGAAAATAGAACATTAGACTACATTTATATTACGTGACAAAGGAATTTTCACACATCTGCCAACTACAAGAAGCCTACAGTCTCTAAATAAGTTTGAAAATGAGGCCACGTAACTACCAGTTCTCGAGAGTTGACTCGCAAATATACCAAGTACGTTTCTTGTTTAAGAACATTAGAGTGTAATGTATATAATCATGAAACTAAATGTGTGGATAGCAATAGGTGCTATGCGTAAAGGAAAGGCAAACAGAGTATTTAAAGGCGCATTTACATATCAAACTTCGCAATCAGTGCACTGTCCCATAAAATAATACTTAAAATAAATAACCTCTCCTTCTTAAAGACAGTCATAAAATTTAAAAGGTTTCATTTTTCATTATAAACTAAGTAATAAAAAAACACAGCCCTAAAAATAAAATCAGAGCCACTTTATAAATTGTTTACCACTTTGAAAATGTAATCTCAGAAATCCAACAATAGATATCTTAACTCTGTACCTCATGTCTATGTAAACATTTCATACAGCCATTAAATACTTTTCTAACGTTGGAAGGGCATACATTTATGGTAAGAGCCTCGTATGTATAAAGATATAAAATATTGAAGTCAATAAAACAGGAATGCGTTTTAATATATTCATTTAATGCAGCAAAGCGTTTTAATTAACCTTTCATTTAAGATTTGAAGCCTATAAACTGTGTTGAATATTATGGATTACTGCAAAACCATTGACGACTGCATTATGGACACAAACATCTTGACATTTTGTAGATCACTAATTCCAAACTTTGTGTATATTTAAGTAGTCTTACTTGATATAACTGTGGATGTAAGAATATAACAAACTTATTAGATAACAATGTCTTAATTTCATGTAAAAAATAAAACGTTCTGAAGAAACAATCGTTATTTGGGAAATATAGCTTTGGAAACGCACATCAAAGACCAGCTATTGCTTATTTCCTTGAGATGAAGGCAGTACAGAGATGACGTGTTAAATGAATTTTCAATAAAAGTCTCTTATAGTTAATATTTCTCAGTAGATTTATAAAATATATAAATAAAATTATAGACTTAATTTCTATAGCTATTTATATTCTTGAACACCAGATTTTCCAATTAATAACACCAAAGTATCAACGTTCGTGATTTTTTTTCCATTCACAGCTGTTTAGAATGTATTGAGGATAAAATAAAATTTGACATATGTTTTGTCAAAAAGGTGTAGGTTTAAGCGTTTGTCCTTGGCAATGGTGTATCTAATAGATCTTCAGTATTGTGAATCCTCCACAGAAATGATCGTTTGAAGTAATATATGCTACGGTTGGATTAGAAAACAAAACATAAGGCATAGGCCTGTAACCTTGTGTTCGTGACACCATTTGAAGTTGCTTCATCTGAACACTTCACATTTGGGACTGTATGTTCTAACAATAGATGTCATTGTACAAAAAACTAATATACTCACAATAGGTTAACAAAATGTTTAGGTTAAGGAGGAGAAATATATAGATACGTTATATACAAGATAAGTTGTATAATCCGGGTTACGAAGGGGAAAATAATAAAGAAAGACCTTAGGGTAGTAATAAGGTTAAGTAAAGGGTATTAAACAAAAAATACAACACCATTAGCAGGGAGATGGGTTTTTATTTTTTTTTATACTTTACATATATTTAAAAAGGGAAAATAGGTCAAAATCAACCTAGAAAAGCCAACGACATTCCAGGGGATGCAAAATTTCAAAAGAAGAAGAAGATGCCTAGTAGCAGAAATCAAGAAAAAGCAAGATCATAGAATTAGACGATCACTAAGAAAACCGGCGTAAATATCGATCGGCTTGGAACAGAAATCCACACGGGAGAGATGCATACCGGAAATGACAACCACATCATCTGACCGAAATTACGTCGATTTTTTTAAGCCTTGCCATTGGTAGAAAACTGGGAGCGATGAAAAGCGCTCGTCGGCGGTTACTAAAATCGACAAGGAGAGGTAGCGTCACTTTGGACTTCAAGGAATGAAGACGGGTCGCCGGGGCGCTCCGTTTTGTAACACTCTTATAGCTTACAAATCGATAGGTTAAACGAGAATATTTAGGGCTAAAAGCTAGTAGTGAAATCGCTGTCATGTAGTCTAGTGTGTTTCTTAAACACTTTTGTGGAGAAAAATCTCCCAAAAGTGGTTTCCAAGATTAACATAAATGTCGTAGCGTCCTCGAGAATTTTGTGTGTCTGCTATAGTAAGTGTAAAAGAAAAATAAAGTCAGTGAGTTTTGTAATATTGAATAGTGCTTCAAAATTTAAAAAACGTGAACAGATTAAAACTAAATGTCAGTTAAATAACGTTATAAAATTTTTAAATTTTTGAAAATAAACAGTAAAAATTAAGTAAAGAATAAAATAGTAATTTAAACACGTAGAGTGAGAGCAAAATTTTGAAATGATTGAAAACTGGATCAGGAGTCCGTCAAGCCAAAGAAGAAAGGAGGCAAGATCTCGCGCAAATTTAGCGAATGCTTTGTTCCTGCCTAGGACGCTATCCAAGGAGGACGCCACTGTTTGGACAAGTCCACAGCGCACTCAAGATGGCCAAGAAACGAGAGAGGGAGAAGACAAAGCCAACATACCTAGCCAGAGGAGAAATTATAAATGGAAAGAGAAGATTTTAGCTCCTCTCTTTTTCAAATAAATTAAAATTTTATTGAAGATTTTTGAAAAAAAATTGCGATTTCAAAAATTAAACTTAAATAATTTTTTTTTTAACGTACACAAATACCAAGCAGTGGCTTTGTTTATTATATCAATTAGAGAGGGTATCATTCTGTGGGGGTAATTCCAACCACAAGATGGAGGAATACACACATAACAAGCTTTAGAGATTTGAAATAAAAATTATTTACGGTAATTGGGTAATTTGAATACAGATATTTATAAATTGTTTAGAACATAAAGAAATTAACTCAAATTTAGAAATTAAGGTTTTTTAAATATTAATAAATAAAGAAAATAAATAGAATGTAAAATTTAGTTAAGATAATTCGTTATGAACTTTGTATCAAAGGAGCCGACAAATAAGGCCTATTTAAATGTAGATTTGTCTTTTTACGGTAGATTAGATTAGATGAAAATAAATTAAAAGGAATTACATGGTTTACAAAATTATTTCAGAACTAATTAATGGGTAGTAAAGCAGAACAAAGGGGATAAAATTATATTTTGGAAAAACTTTCTTTGATTAAAATTAAAGTTAAATTTATGTTGGATGTTAACTGAACAAAAGATAAATGGATGATATTATTTTAGAAAAAATTATGTGTGTCTAGTAGTAGAGATGGGTAGCCCTTATCCCCCAATGAGAGAGCCGTATTAGTTACCGCCACCACTTCCTAAGCCCCGCCCCTAGTCGTTGATTGGTGTCCTGATGTGGGATTGGAAGGGCTATCTTGTTCTGGTGACGTAATATTTTGAAAAAATATAAATGTGTATTGTGGAATCGAACCGTGGACGTTTGCTTTGCTGGCGTCTGACGCTAGCGACTGAGCTACGATGTAGTCAGTTGTGTGTTATGGTTAGATGGGGGTACAAGTAGGTCGTGAGTGTTGGGAGTTGTTTGGTTGTATAAAATAAGAGTAAAACGTGTATTTGTATAAAAATTAATGTATTGTGTTAAAAATATGAATATAAATACAGGATTATACAGATAGGTAAGCATGTTGGTAGTGGAAAAATATTTTGTAATGGTTCCGGTGTTAGTAATTGTAGATGTCAATGTTGAAGGACTTCGAGGGCCTTCTTGTTCTGGTAAGCATGTTGGTAAATGTAGTGGAAAGTATTTTGTAATGGTTTGAGTAGAAAGGAGGATAGTTTGGGACAAAACAGGACGGCACCTTACCTAACCCACCCCTAAGTGTTGTATGTGTTGTATGTGTGAGGTATGCGGACAGTGTGCATCTAAGGCCATACTGATAAGGTTTGCACAAGTGCACCGAAATGCCAAAACTGTGCTGGTGATCACCCTGCTCGTTCCTTTAACTGCCCAAAGTTCAAGGAGGAGAAAGCGATCCTCAGCATAATGGCAAAGGACAAAACATCTTTCCACGAAGCGAAAACGAAGTTCAAGTCAACTCAACCTAGACTTGAAACGAAATCTTATGCCTCAGCTATCACCACTGAGAAGTCGTGTTCCGACTGCGTTGAGCTAAACAAGAATATTGAAGTTCTCACGGAGCAAGTTAGCCAGCTATTAGCTTTGGTGACGAAAAATTCTGTTTCCAACTTAAAGAATAATGTTGAATCTGCGAAGAAATCTCCTTTGCCAGATACCTCTGGTAAAGTTAGAAGAAGTATGATACTATTAGAGACAAGTGAAACCTACTCCAACTATGAGTAATAATAATAATAATAACAACAAAACTGCACCTGTGAAAGTGAGTGCAAAATTAAAAGCGACTCAAAAGAGGATCATTTCTAACTCCCCTTCTGAGTCAAAAAATTCCTCAGACTCCACCACTACAATAGTGGTGTGGATTCTGATGACTCTTTGCCTGGAACGTCCAACATTCCAGGCCAACAAATTGTCAATGACGGCAGTGAGAGCCAGGTGAATCCATTTCACTAAAATACAATGTCCACACCTAAATAAACCGTGATTCAGTGGAACATTAATGGTGTTAGAAGTCACATTGAGGATCTCAAAATAATCGTAATAGATGTGTCTCCTATGTACCTCTGTAATCAAGAGACACATCTCCATGAATCGCACAATTTCTATCTAAGGGAGTATTCAGGTTACAGATCGGACTTCGTTACAGAAAATCGAGCTAGAGGTGGCGTAGCTATTCTAGCCCGTAACTGTGTCGATGCCGTTCCTGTGAGCTTAATAACTCCCTTACAAGCAGTGGCAATTCAAACAGCTGTTCCGGACAAACTCACTCTCAGTTGTGTCTACCTTCCACCAAGTGACAACCTGCAACAGAGAGATCTTGTAGGCCTTATAAATCAGTTACCGACTCCGTTTTTATTAGTGGGCGATTTCAATGCCCATCATGTTTCATGGGGTTCACCAGAATGCAACTCGCGAGGTAATCTGATCGATAGCATCAGATCGGAACTGGATTTATACCTGCTTAATGATAGTTCTCCGACACATTTAACAGCGTCAACAGGTGGATGGACAGCTGTAGACTTGTCATTATGCAGTCCTGCTTTGGCTACAAGGCTAAAATGGTCGGCATTGCCTGATCTTTACAGTAGCGATCACATTCCTATTGAGATCTCTTTGTGTGATTCCTCACCCTGTTGTGTTCGACATCCCCGTTGGATCCTGAAAAATGCCAACTGGAAACAATTTTCACAAGATCTAGAATCACTGGACGTGGATTACTTGGCTCCCATTGATGACATTGTCAATTCATTTACAAAAACCGTTTTGAATGCCGCCGGAAAGGCAATTCCAAAAACCTCATCCAAAACACGACGACCACCGGTTCCGTGGTGGAATGATGAGTGCACTGTGATCCTTCGTCAACGGAGAAAAGCTCTGAACCAGTTCAAGAGACATCCAAGGAGTGAAAACCTGGAAAAATATAAAATCTTCCGTGCGAAAGCACGGAGAATATTTAGGCAAAGTAAACGAGAATCATGGTCGCAGTACATTGGCACAATTACAAGAACTACAGCTCCATCCACAGTATGGAAGAAATTACGATCAGTCTGTGGCATTTCCGTTCCGATGCCATTAATTTCATTAAGGCATTCGGATGGTGTTTTGACCACGGACTGTGAGGAAATTGCCAATGTGCTAGCGTTATCGTTCTCAAAACATTTTTCATCTTCTGCATACAAGGACGCTTTCCAGGTGTTCAAACGTAAACAGGAAGCCTTATCTTTCACCGTTGGATTGTCTGGAGATTCTTGTTTGAATATCCATTTCTCTATCGACGAACTAGAGTCAGCTCTCTCGTCAACGTAGGATTCAGCTCCAGGCCCGGATGATATTGTATACTCCATGATTAAAAATCTACCACCGTCGGCAAAACTAGTTCTCCTTCGGATATACAACCGTATATTCGAGGAGCACGGTTTTCCCTATGCATGGTTAGAAGCGACAATAATTCCTCTTCTAAAACAAGGAAAGGACAAAACTAATCCCAGTAGTTACAGACCCATCTCTCTGACCAGCTGCTTATGCAAACTACTGGAGAAGATGGTCAACCGTCGTCTTGTCTGGTATCTAGAAACAAACAATCTTATTTCTAACGTTCAGTGTGGTGCCAGACAAGGACGTTCATCAGTTGACCAATTGGTTTTGTTGGAGTCAGCTATACAGAATGCCTTCATCTTACGACAAACACTGGTAGCTGTTTTCTTTGACCTTGAGAAGGCATATGACATGGCATGGAGAAGAGGAATTTTGAACGTATTGAAATCATGGGGTATACAAGGTAACATTCTTGCTTTTATAAAATTATTTGAATAACAGGACTTTCCGTGTACGTTTAGGAGGCATATATTCTGATCGTTGCGAACTAGAGAATGGTGTACCACAGGGTGGCGTTTTGAGTGTGACGCTGTTTGCTGTAGCCATTAACAGCGTCACTTCAAACGTACAGTCACCGGTCCACTGTTCCCTGTTTGTAGACGATTTTTTTATATATATGGCTGCTAGAAGTATGGCAACAGCGGAAAGATCCTTACAATTAGTAATTAATAAATTGCAAGAATGGACCAAATCTACGAAGACCCAGTGTATAGCATTTAGTCGTCGCAGGCAACACCAGGAACCTATTCTTTATCTTGATGGTACGCCGCTTCAAACCGCGGATAATGTGAGATTTTTTGGTCTATTATTGGATAAAAGACTTTCATGGAATCCGCATGTGCTTGATTTGAGGACCCGGTGAAGCAAGATATTGGATATGTTGAGAGTTCTAAGTGGTACAAATTGGGGAGCAGACAGAACCTGTATGCTCCGTTTCTATCGCGCCGTTGTAAGATTGCGCATAGATTACGGCTGTATAGCCTATTCATCTGCTCGACCTACGGTTCTGAAACTCCTGGATTCAATACATCACGCTGGTCTTAGACTTTCTACTGGTGCTTTTAGATAAAGCCCAATCTCCAGCCTTCTAGTTGAACTATCTCTCTCTATGCGACGTCAAATGCTACAAATTTCATATTACACTGGTCTTCGAAGTAAACCTAAACATCCGACATTCAAAGCAGCTTTTAATAACCACCTCGAGGATCGTTACAATGTGCGTCAACGTTCAACTGCTCCCTTCAGAATAAGAACGTTGAGCATTTTTAGGAATCTAAATTTAGAACATCCACCTATATTCGAACGAACATCATGCTACCCTCCATGGACAATACAAAAGCCAAAATGTGACTTCTCATTGTCCATGTACTTAAAACACAATACTCCTGACGTTATTTATCGTCAGGAGTTTTTGCAGATTCAACAAACTCACCAACATACTGTGACTATATTCACAGACGGTTCAAAACTGGACAATGGGATAGGTTGTGCATTTTATATGGAAGGACAAACTTTCACTTACGGATTGCCCTCAGTGTGTAGCGTTTTTACTGCAGAACTTTATGCAATTTCCAAGCTTTAAGATCAATTCCGTCTGCAAAATCTAAATATCTTGTGTGTTGTGATTCCAAAAGTGCTCTCCAGGCTATTCAGGAAATGTACACTAAGAACCCTTTAGTTGGAGACATCTTGTGCTTTATACACAGACTCCAATTACGAGGTGTCGAGGTGTCATTTTTCTGGGGGCCTGGTCACTGTGGAATATTCGGACACACTAAAGCAGATGAAGGTGCAAAATTAGCTACAGGTATGTTGCCATCGACACAACGTGTGATGGCATCAGATTTTGTATGCAAAGTTAAATCTACACTATTCTCTGTGTGGAACGAAGAATGGCAAATTGTAAATAGAAACAAGCTGAGGGACATCAAAAATACCGTCCGACCATGGAGGACATCTGTTCGTTCGAATCGTAGGGAGGAAGTGGTGGTTACTCGACTTCGCATCGGCCACTATTTGTTAACGCATGGATGGTTGATGCGACATGAGGATCCACCACTATGTCCGTTTTGTAGAAATAATATTACAATCAAGCATATCCTGCTTGATTGTAATGAGTTGACAAATTTGTATTTACGTTACGATCTTCGAGGTAGTTAAAAGGTGGTTTTAAGAGACGATGTCACGGCTATCGACCGTGATCTCGCTTTCTTACGCCACCTTAATCTATTTAATAATATTTAAATTTTGTATAATTTTAGGTTCTTTAGTTTTAGATAATTACAATTAGTTTTAAACATTTATTATGTTTTATTTTAATTAGTTTTATGTCTTAAAAACTTAACTTTAGTTAGACGATGCTAACCTCAATAGAATTTTCCTAAAAAAAGTAGTGATAGTAATTGTGAGGTAGATGTAAAGTCCATTTTGAAGGACTTCGAGGGCCTTCTTGTTCTGGTAAGCATGTTGGTAGGGGAAAAATATTTTGTAATGGTTCCGGTGTTAGTAATTGTAGATGTCCATGTTGAAGGACTTTGAGGGCTTTCTTGTTCTGGTAAGCATGTTGGTAAATGTAGTGGAAAAGTATTTTGTAATGGTTTGAGTAGAAAGGAGGATAGTTTGGGACAAAACAAGACGGCCCCTTACCTAACCCACCCCTAATTGTTGTATGTGTGAGTGTTGTTTGGGGTGGTGGTGGGTAGATGGGGGTACGTTTGGGGTTGTGGGGGTTGTCCCGGAGGTGGGGGATGATTTTGCTCCAAAAACAAGATGGCGTCGCGCTAGTGTCCTAACCTAATCTAACCTAAGAAAAATTGTTGTATTTGGGGTGGTAGTGGGTAGATGTGGGGGTGTGTTCGTGGTCGCCCCGGGGGGGTTGTTAATAATAATAATATATGAAATCACCAAAAATATGATCGGTTAGATCAAATGACTAACGTTTTCAATCAACCAACATTGAAACACTGTCTTACGTACCGTTTAACCGACCAACTTACACGGAGTTTAAACGATCAACAATTGCGTTAAAATCAGATAACCAACAATCTGTGCGGGGTTCGGTAGGCCTGACGGACACGCAACACACGGACGCCGTAAGGCGTGTAGGCTTATATAATATATTAAGCTAGCATAGATTATACTCTAAATAGCCCTATATAGTCTGTTAAGCGAATATCCATGTAAGCCTACAAACATACTATGCTAAGCCAACATACCTGATTCCCTACATGTGCCTACAAATTATGTTAAGCTAAAACGCATGATAGCCCACATACTGTGTTAAGCCAATATGCATGTAATCCTACATACATACTATGCTATGTCCTACATGGGCCTACTATAAGGTCTACTATGTCGGTAAACCACTGGCTAATGCCTTTGTGATCTGAGCCTTACACACAATTTCATCTTGCTACCAATTTGTACTCTATCATAATTGCTACGTCAAAACTGTTACTGACTCATGGTATAAGAAAATAGCTACGTAAAGCCCTGTATCAAATCAAGACCTTAGGCAATATCTCCGTAAAGACAGCTACCACTGCATACTATATAACAGTAGTTACGTTAAAACAGCTACCGATGATCACCTTATCATAATAGCTACAGATACATAGCCAGACAACAGATACCTAGCCTGACAACAGATACATAGACTGCAACAAATCTTTAGCCTGGCAACCAATACATAGCCTGATAACAGATACATAGCCATACAACAGATACATAGCCTGACATACATAGCCTGACATACATAGCCTGACAACAGATACATAGCCTGACAACAAATACATAGCCTGACAACAAACACATAGTGTGACAACAGATACATAGTATGACAACAGATAAATAGCTTGACAAATTATACATAGCCTGGCAACACATGCATAGACTGACAACAAATACATAGCCAGACAACAGATACATAGATTGACAACAGAGCTAGATCAAATGACCAACGTTTCAACTAAACAACATTGAAAAACCTACGCGACGTCCGACTTACACGAAGTTCAAACGAACAACATTTACACCGAGTTCAAATGGGGAAAGCTAGATCAAATGACCAACGTTTCAGCTAATCGACATTGAAAAAACTGTCTTACGCGCCGTTTAACCAACCAACTTACATGAAGTTCGAACTACCAACAATTTACATCCAGTTCAAATGGACTATGCTGGCTATGGCTGGTGAAGGCACTGGCAAAAGCCTTTATGATCTGAGCCTTAAGCCCTAGACAATATCTCCGTAAGATAGCTACCGACTCATAGTCTACCACAATAGCTATATAGAGACTGCTATTCACTCCCCAATGCCATTATTGTCTGGGCTAGCTCGAATGTCAGTAGAAATAAAGGCAGTTTAGGACCAAGATGACGTCTCGCTGTAGTGATCTAACCTAAGTCTCCTCTTGGTTGATGGGGGTAGATGTGGGGGTGATTTTTTGGAGGTTGCCTATCCGTGGATACGCCCCGGGGGGGCTGTGCTCGATCTGTGTTGTTGTCGTCAGGGGCGGATGTTGTGCAAGATGGCGTTGTCCATTGTCGGGTAGCTGTTGGATATGTGTGTATAGGGTATTTTTTGAGTGTATGTTGGTTCGATGTGGGGGTGGGTCCGGGGAATGGGGGTTGTTTATAATAATATATGGAAGCACCAAAAAATTATCGGATAGATCAAATGATCAACGTTTTAAATAAACAACATTGAAAGCTATCGTGCGTGGCGATTAACCGACCAACTTACATGCATTTCAATCGACCAACAATCACGTTGAATTCAAATAAACAACAAGCTGTGTGGTAATCGACCTATCGCATTGCAGAAGCTCGGTAGTGCTGTCAAACACAAGTCACTTAGTTGGCATGTGACCTAACCTACCCCTAAGTGTGTTGTGTGTTAGGGGTGAGTTTCGTGAGTCACGGGGGATAGATGTCATTGCCTAGAGTCCTAACCCAACTCACCCTTAAGTGTTGTATGTGTTTGGGGTGGTAGTTGTTAGATGTGGTGTGGGTTCGCCTCTGGGGTGGGGTAGTTTATAATATATGAAAGCATCAAAATATGATCGGTTAGACGAAATGCCCAACGTTTCAACTAAACAACATTGAAACACTATCTTACGCTACGTTTAACCGACCGACTTACATACATTTCAATCGACCAACAATTACATTGAATTCAAATAGTCAACAGGATGTGCAGGAAATCGACCTATCACTTTGCCGGGGATCGGTAGGCTTACGCAACACACGTACACCTCGCATGCGGTCGCAGTAATGCGTGTAGGCTTATATACTATGTTAAGCCAGCATGGATGATAGCCCTATATAGTGTGTTAAACAAAAATGCATGTAAACCTACATACATACTATGCTAAGCCAACATGCATGCTATCCTTAAAAACGTCACGTAACCTATATACATACTACGTTATGCCAACATCCATCTTAAACTATATACATACATACTATGATAAGCCGACATCTCTACACGGACCTACAAATTATGTTAAGCTAACACGCATGATAGCCTACATACCGTGTTAAACCAATATGCATGTAACCCTACATACATACATACTATGCTAAGCCGACATACATGATTCCCTTCATGGGCTACTATAAGGCCTACTATGTCGGTAAACCACTGGTCAATGCCTTAATTATCTGAGCCTTACACATATTTACATCTCTTCTAGGTATATTCTATCAGGTAGAGCCTCAGGCAAGCAATCGTATAGTTCATATAAGGGAGTACTAAATGGCCTACGCTATATCCTACACACTACAACCTACATACTCCACAATACAACGTACATGCTATACCTTACAAGCCACAAAATGCATGCTGTATCCTACACCCTACAGCGTACACACTATATCCTACACACTAAAACATACGAATAAACACCTCCATCAAGTTATAACAATAGTTAATGTCGGCACTATGGGACAAAAAGTGGTGGGGGAAGTAGGCCTTAACGCACTAACCTAAGGTATGTAAATTGCATGTAACCTAACCTACCCATAGGTGTGGGGTGGTCGCAGCTACGTTCAGGAGCTTCCCCGGGTGTTGCTTCAGGGGTGGAATCGGGGTTGAGGGTAGTTTTTGGAAAAATTTTGGAAAAATGTGTGTTACGTGTTGGGGTGAGTATAGAGTGTATTATCGCTATAGTTGGGGTGGGTTCACCTTTGGGTAGTTTTAAATGATATATGAAATTGCCAAAAATCGATCGGTTGGATGAAATGACTAAATAACCATATAGGATATGTTTAGAGTCCATTATGGAGTGTTGCGGGGGTGTGTTGACCTGGGGGTTGTTTTAAATAATATATCAGAATGCCAAAAATAATCGGGGTCCTAGGTAAAAGTCACCCTGAAGTCGTGCTCGAGGTAAAGCCACCTAGGAGCCAGGCCTTAGGTAAAGCCAACCCGAAACCGTGCCTTAAGTAAAGTAACCCTGGAGTCTGGCCTTAGGTAAAGCTACCATGGAGTCAGGCTTTAGGTAAAGCATCTTTGATGTCAGCCTTTAAGTAAAGCTACCCAAGAGTCGGGCCTTAGGTTCAGGATGGTTGCTATATCTATGTCAGCCTCTTGACTAAGACATATACCTCCACTAAGTCTTAGGTAAAGCTACCTTGGAGTCGTGCTTGAGGTGAAGCCACCCAGGAGCCAGGCCTTAGGTAAAGCTATCACGGAGTTAGAAATTAGTTAAAGCTACCTAAAGCAAGGCCTCAGGTGAAAGCCATCCCGAAGCCAGCCTTAAGTAAAGCCACCCCGGAGAAAGGCCTTAGGTAAATTCGCACTAGAGTCAAGCCTTAGGTAGGGTAGTTTTGAATAATATATCAGATTGCCAAAAAAATGATCGGTTAGATCAAATAACCAACGTTCCAACTAAACAACTGTCTTACGCTAACTTTAACCGACCAACAATTATACATTGAGTTCAAATAGTCAACAGTCTGTTCAGGGAATCGACCTATCACATTGCAAGGGCTCGGTAGGCTTACGCAACACAACGCAAACGATCGCAGTAAGGTGTGTAGTCTTATTACTATGTTAAGCCAACATGCATTATAGCCCTATATAGTGTGTTAAACAAATATGCATGTAAACCTGCATAGCCTTATATACTATGTTCAGTCAATATATATATGATAGCCCACATAATGTGTTAAACAAATATGCATGTAAACCTACATACATACTATGCTAAGCCGACATACATGAATCCCTACATGCGCCTACTATAAGGCCTACTATGTCGGTAAACCACTGGCCAATGCCTTTATGATCTGAGCTATACACACATTTACACCTCTTCTATCAGGTAGAGCCTCAGGCAGGCAACCGTATAGTTCATATGGGAAGTACTATATGGTATAGCTACCAATGCATACCACCATATGTAAAGGCAGCTACCAATGCACATCCTATCACGCCTACGTAGATGACGGTCAACAAATAATACAATATAATTAAAAAAAGTCACGCAACCTATATACATACAGTGTTAACCTATATAGGCTTATATACTATGTTGAGCCAGCATGCAATATACTCTAAATAGCCCTATATACTGTATTAAACCAATATGCAGGTTAACCTATAGACTATACATCCTGTATTAAGCCAATATCTCTGATACCCACATAGGCCTATATAATATGTTAAGCCACGATTAATGATAGCCTATATAGTGTGTTAAACAAATATGCGTGTAAACGTACATAAATACTATGCTAAGCCAACATGCAAGCTATTCTACATAGGCGTATATACTATGTTAAGCCAACATAAATGATAGAATACATAATGTGTTAAACAAATATGTGTGTAAGCCTGCATACATATTATGCTAAGCCGACAAGGGCCTACAAATTATAATATAACACATTATATCCAACGCATAGTATAGCTAATGGATATCACGCAGTATCCAACGACTACAAGTTAACACATAGTATCCGATGCATGGTCCGGCTAATCATTAACACATAGTATCCGATGCACAGCTTGACGAAGGGTTAACATATAAGTATCCGATAAGTAGCTTGACTATGGCCTAACACATAATATCCAGTGCATAGCCTCGCTAATGGTTAGCACATAGTAGCCGATGCAGAGCCTGACTATGGGTTATCACATATTATCCGATGTGTAGCCTGACTAATGGTTAACACATCCAGTGCATAGGCTGGCTAATGTTCAACATATAGTATCCGAAGCACAGCTAGGCTAATGGTTAACTAATAGTTAGCTTTACTACGGGTTAACACATCGTATCCGATGAGTAGGTTGATTACAAACTAACACATAGTATCCATTGCATAGCTAGGCTAATGGTTAACACATAGTATCCGATGCAGGGCTTGAATATTGGTTATCACATATTATCCGATGTGTAGCTTGACTAGTGGTTAACACATCCATTGCATAGGCTGGCAAAGGACCAACATATATTATCCGATTCATAGCTAAGCTAGTGGTTAACTAGTAGTTAGCTTGACTATGGGTTAACACATAATATCCGATGTGTAGCTTGACTAGTGTTTAACACAAAATATCCGATGCATAGCTTGAGTATGTTATAACAAATAGTATCCAATGCATAGCTTGACTATGGGTTATCACATAGTATCCGATGAGAAGGTGAATACAAACTAACACATAGTATCCATTGCATAGCTAGGCTAATGGTTAACATATAGTAGCCGTTGTGTAGCTTTACTACAAGTTAACACAAAATATCCAATACATAGCTTGAGTATGGTTTAACAAACAGTATCAAAAGCATAGCTTGACTATGGGTCATCACAAAGTACCCGACGGGTAGGTTGATTACAAACTAACACATAATATTCATTGCATAGTTTGGCTAATGGTTATCACATAGAATCTGATGCATAGCTAGGCTAATGGTTAACACATAGTAGCCGATGCATAGCCTGACTAGGGCTAACACATAGTAGCCGATGCATAGCCTGACTAGGGCTAACACATAGTATCCGAGGCATAGATTGACTAATGGTTAACACATGGTATCCAAAGCATAACTTGACTAATTGTTAACACATAATATCCATTGCATAGCTTGACTACAAGGTAACACATAATATCCGATGCGTAGCTTAGCTAATGGTTAACACATAGAATCTGATGCATAGCCTGACTAGAGCTTACACATAGTATCCGATACATAGATTGACTAAGGGTTATCACATAATATCCAATGCATAGCTTGGGTAATGTTCTACATATAGTTAGCCTACATTCTGTGTTATGTATGTAAACCCACATACTATGCTAAGCCGGTTACCCGTCAGGTACTAGACACAGATCTACGGTAATGCAAGAGTAACCCTAAGTGTAACCCACACCCTGACAACAGATACCTAGCATGACCATAGCCTACATTGCCTAACAACAGATACGTAACCTGACCATAGCCTACATAACAAGACAACCGATACATAGCTAGACAATAGATACCTAGCCTGACAACAGATACCAAACCTGGAATCAAATACATAGCCTGACAACCGATACATAGCCTGACAACAGAGCTAGATAAAATAGCCAACGTTTCCACTAAACAACATTACGCTAAGTTTAACCAACCAACATACACGAAGTTTAAACGAACAACATTGACACCAAGTTCAAATAGGCTATGGCGGTTATGGCTGGTGAAGGCTAGATCAACGTTTCAACTAATCGAAGTTGAAAAACTTAAGCTAATCAACCAACATCTACACCGAGATCTAATGGGCTATGGTTAGCGAAGGCACTGGCAAAAGCCTTTATGATCTGAGCCTTAGGCCTTAGACATAATTATAGCTACCAACGCAATCCAAAATAACTATGTAGAAACCGTCAAGGCCTTTATGATCTGAGCTTTACACATATTGTCTAGGTATGTTGTATCAATTACAGCATACTAAAAATACCACCATCAAATCTTAGGTAAAGCTACCTTGGAGTCGGCCCTTAGGTAAAGTCACCCTAGAGTCAGGTCGTAGGTAAAGCCAGCCTGGAGTTGGACCTTAGGTAAAGCTACCTTGGAGTAGGGCCTTAGGTAAATCCACCCTGGAGAAAGGCCTTAGGTAAAGCCACTCTGGAGAAAGGCCTTAGGTAAAACCATCCCGAAGTCAGGCCTTAGGTAAAGCTACCTTGGAGTCAGGCCTTATTTGAAGCCCCTTTGGAGCTAGACTTTAGGTAAAGCTACCTTAGGGTCAGCCCTTAGGTAAAGCAACCCCGGAGTCAGGCCATAGGTAAGGCCAGCTTGGACTGGTTAGCTACGTAAAACAGCTATCAACGCATGCCCAATCTCAATTGCTACGTAAATGCAGCTACTATCACAATCACATTAGCTACGTAAAGACAGCTACCACTTAACAATAGCTACGTAAAATCTATTACCAACCCATGACCAAGGTATATAGTTACTCAAAGAGCTCTAACAATTACACCAAATAGCCGGTAGCGTCTGTCTACGCGTTTCCTACATATGGGGCTCCACTGCACCTTTTCAGCACACTCGTTGCAATAAACGTGACCGCAGGGTATGATGACAGTGCATGGTGGTCTTCCTAAGCAGACAGCGCAGTCCACTATACGAAAGTCGCCTCCTTCAATCTGCTTTCCTGAACTTCTCTGTTTCAACATACAACATACAACGTACAAAGAAGATAAATTATATTATTGTAACACGAATAGTATAAATATCGGTATCCCTACAAATTGTAACACTTACGACCGTGTATGGAGGGTCTCGCTCGACCATTGCTGCCTTCGCTTCAGCCACTCTTCTTCGGCCTTCTTCAAGTAGCTTGTCCAGATCCCCCATCATAATCCTCCATACGCCGACTGCTTAGAAATTATCCTCATATGTGTCTTTACGGAACGCCGTTTCTAGGTCCGATACAAGTCGTCTTAGTATATGTAGTGCATCAGTCGATACGCTAGGAGCTGCAGCTGCACGTGCATATTCCACAACAGTCTAGAAAAGGATGAAATAGAAATTAAAATCATTTATAACCATTTGATATTATTACTATTATCACCGTACAATACAACTTACCGCATATTGAGGAGGATATCGTATCCTACGCCCTAAACAAAGTAAGCAGTAAATACGGGCGTGCTCGACCCCTTGTATGTGCTTCAGTTCCTCCTCTAATACACTTGAATGAAAAACTCGATCTCCGACCCTAATTATAGCGTGATTTATTAGTCCACCCTATGAAATACGTAAGTTGGTCGGGTAATCGCCTCGTACGATAGCTTTCAATGTTGTTTATTTAAAACGTAGATCATTTGATCTATCCGATCATTTTTTGGGGCTTCCATATATTATTAAAAACAACCCCTATTCCCCGGACCCACCCCCACATCGAACCAACATACACTCCAAACATACCCTATACACACATATCCAACAGCTATCCGACAATGGACAACGCCATCTTGCACAACATCCGTCCCTGACGACAACAACACAGATCGAGCACAGCCCCACCCCCCGGGGCGTATCCACGGATAGGCAACCTCCAAAAAATCACCCTCACATCTACCCCCATCAACCACTTAGGGGCGTACCAAGGGGAGACTTAGGTTAGATCACTACAGCGACACGTCATCTTGGTCCTAAACTGCCTTTATTTCTACTGACATTCGAGCTGGCTCAGACAATAATGGCATTGGCCAGTGAATAGCAGTCTCTATATAGCTATTGTGGTAGACTATGAGTCGGTAGCTATCTTACGGAGATATTGTCTAGGGCTTAAGGCTCAGGTCATAAAGGCTTTTGCCAGTGCCTTCACCAGCCATAGTCAGCATAGTCCATTTGAACTGGATGTAAATTGTTGGTAGTTCGAACTTCATGTAAGTTGGTTGGTTAAACGGCGCGTAAGACAGTTTTTTCAATGTCGATTAGCTGAAACGTTGGTCATTTGATCTAGCTTTCCCCATTTGAACTCGGTGTAAATGTTGTTCGTTTGAACTTCGTGTAAGTCGGACGTCGCGTAGGTTTTTCAATGTTGTTTAGTTGAAACGTTGGTCATTTGATCTAGCTCTGTTGTCAATCTATGTATCTGTTGTCTGGCTATGTATTTGTTGTCAGTCTATGTATGTGTTGCCAGGCTATGTATAATTTGTCAAGCTATGTATCTGTTGTCATACTATGTATCTGTTGTCACACTATGTGTTTGTTGTCAGGCTATGTATTTGTTGTCAGGCTATGTATCTGTTGTCAGGCTATGTATGTCAGGCTATGTATGTCAGGCTATGTATCTGTTGTATGGCTATGTATCTGTTATCAGGCTATGTATTGGTTGCCAGGCTAAAGATTTGTTTCAGTCTATGTATCTGTTGTCAGGCTAGGTATCTGTTGTCTGGCTATGTATCTGTAGCTATTATGATAAGGTGATCATCGGTAGCTGTTTTAACGTAACTATTGTTATATAGTATGCAGTGGTAGCTGTCTTTACGGAGATATTGCCTAAGGTCTTGATTTGATACAGGGCTTTACGTAGCTATTGTCTTATACCATGAGTCAGTAACAGTTTTGACGTAGCAATTATGATAGAGTACAAATTGGTAGCAAGATGAAATTGTGTGTAAGGCTCAGATCACAAAGGCATTAGCCAGTGATTTACCGACATAGTAGACCTTATAGTAGGCCCATGTAGGGAATAGCATAGTATGTATGTAGGATTACATGCATATTGGCTTAACACAGTATGTAGGCTATCATGCGTGTTAGCTTAACATAATTTGTAGGCACATGTAGGGAATCAGGTATGTTGGCTTAGCATAGTATGTTTGTAGGCTTACATGGATATTCGCTTAACAGACTATATAGGGCTATTTAGAGTATAATCTATGCTAGCTTAATATAATATATAAGCCTACACGCCTTACGGCGTCCGTGTGTTGCGTGTCCGTCAGCCCTACCGAACCCCGCACAGATTGTTGGTTATCTGATTTTAACGCAATTGTTGATCGTTTAAACTCCGTGTAAGTTGGTCGGTTAAACGGTACGTAAGACAGTGTTTCAATGTTGGTTGATTGAAAACGTTAGTCATTTGATCTAACCGATCATATTTTTGGTGATTTCATATATTATTATTATAAACAACCCCCCCGGGGCGACCACGAACACACCCCCACATCTACCCACTACCACCCCAAACACAACAATTTTTCTTAGGTTAGATTAGGTTAGGACACTAGCGCGACGCCATCTTGTTTTTGGAGCAAAATCATCCCCCACCTCCGGGACAACCCCCACAACCCCAAACGTACCCCCATCTACCCACCACCACCCCAAACAACACTCACACATACAACACTTAGGGGTGGGTTAGGTAAGGGGGCGTCTTGTTTTGTCCCAAACTATCCTCCTTTCTACTCAAACCATTACAAAATACTTTTCCACTACATTTACCAACATGCTTACCAGAACAAGAAAGCCCTCGAAGTCCTTCAACATGGACATCTACAATTACTAACACCGGAACCATTACAAAATATTTTTCCCCTACCAACATGCTTACCAGAACAAGAAGGCCCTCGAAGTCCTTCAAAATGGACTTTACATCTACGTCACAATTACTATCAATACCAGTATGCCCACCAGAACAAGAAGGCCCTCGAAGTCCTTCACCATAGACTTTACATCTACGTCACAATTGCTATCAATACCAACATGCCTACCAGAACAAGAAGGCCCTCGAAGTCCTTCACCATGGACATCTACAATTACTATCAAACAGAACCATTACAAAATATTTTTCAACATGCCTACCAGAGCAAGAAGGCCCTCGAAGTACTTCAACTAGGACAATCTACAATTAACAACGGATGCTGGACAATATACGCATAGAATCGAACGTGGATCGATTCTAATAGTGAAGATTCTGTGTGTCAGAGCACCGGACGACAAAGACCTTCTTGTACTCGCATTTAACACTACAACAAGTGTGCGTGTTATATATTACTCGTATTTGTATTTATATTTAGTTTTATTATTTTATTATTGTTATATTTTAATTATATTATATTGTGTGCGTATTATATTTTCTAAAATTATGTTTGTGTGACTGTTGGTGTGCATGTTATATATTACTCGTATTTGTATTTATATTTAGTTTTATCATTTTATTTTTGTTAGATTTTAATTATATTATATTTATAATATGTAATATTGAGTTTTATTCTAGTCTTCATATTGTCAGATTTTTATTTTATTCACGTATCTGTATAATCCTGTATTTATATTCATATTTTTAACAGAATAAATTTATTTTTATACAAATACACGTTTTACTCTTATTCTATACCAAACAACTCCCAACACTCACGACCTACTTGTACCCCCATCTAACCATAACACACAACTGACTACTTCGTAGCTCAGTCGCTAGAGTCACACGCCAGCAAACCAAACGTCCACGGTTCGATTCCACAATACACATTTATATTTTTTCAAAATATTACGTCACCAGAACAAGATGGCCCTCCCGATCCCACATCAGGACACTAATCAACGACTAGGGGCGGGGCTTAGGAAGTGGTGGCGGTAACTAATACGGCTCTCTCATTGGGGGGATAAAGGCTACCCTTCTCTACTTCTAGTGAATTAAATTTAGCATAAGAACTTCAGATTTAGAGATAAGATATAATAGTTTCACTTACTTATAGAAATAGAAAATATTATTATGTTGTTTCTCAAATGAGTTTTGGAAGGATCAATAAAGGTAAAAAGTTAAAATTGTTTGTTGACAAATTTTGGTTTTCAAAGATCAGTTGTTTATTTTGTACAAAAGATTAAAATCAAAACTTCATAATTTTCATACCGAAGGTGTTGTTTATTCCAAAAGGATTAAAAAAGGATTTTGAAAATATAGAAAACTTTATACAGAAAATATAGTGAATCTTGTTTTTGCATTAAATGGTTAAATGCAACAAAAATAAAATAAAATGTTAATTAAATATAACTAAAAAATATTTTCTTATGAAATTTTTATTTTAAAATACACGAAAATAAAAGCTTAAATGAATTTTGATAGTAAATTTTTAAAAGAAAGTGTTAAACGGGATAAAGGATTACCACTAAAATTACAATATTAACTTTTTTCGAAGAGAAAAGATGATATAAATTAAACTTGGCTAGAAGAGAAATCATAAAGTAAAGACTAGTAAAAAGAATTGTTAGCAATTGTAAGGTGTTAATAAATATAGAAATATACAAACTGTGCTGTATAATTATAAAGTAATGTTAAAACAAAAACCACATTTTTACTTACTTGCAAACAAAACAGTAGTGTATTTATTAAAACAAATTTCTTACACACTCCTAAATCAAAAAGAGCCATTTCGCCATTAAGATGCTTTCAAATGAACGCCTTCCCCGGGATTGATTACACAAACGGTTAAATCTCAGCAAGTTAGGTTTTTTCTAAATTAAGATCCAGGGACTGGTATTCTGGCAGATTTTTTCGAGCATTGCACAGTGTTCTAGCCACTGGCTAGGAACGGCTCGTTTCAAAATATTTTACTTACCAACGGAGAAGGTGGAGGCGTTGAAGCTCGGTCACTTGGCAGCAAAGAAGTGGCTGGCTGGGTGGTGGAGCGTTGGTGCGCCGTCCGTTGCAACACACACACACACACACACACACACACACACACACACATATATATATATATATATATATATATATATATATATATATATATATATACGTATGGTATCTATCATAAATCTTTCGAAGAATAAAAAATATATACTATATATATTTTGCCCTTCTGTTATTTTAAAATATATTCAATAACCATAAATACATTAAAAATAAGGCAACAATTATCATTGAAATAACAATTAAATTTTAAATTAATTTCGGATTATATTTAAGTCTCAAAATAAAGTCTATCTGTCACTTCACGTGGTCCGAAAAACGTGGTCTAGAGAGTAATATCGAAGCAGTTCCTATTAGAGGGGAATCGTAGTTGTAGCACAAGATGGTGATTAACGAGACATTATTAACCTATAAATATATATATATATATATATATGTGTGTGTGTGTGTGTGTGTGTGTGCGCATAAAAAAATATTATATATATATTAATTTTAATAATCTTCTATTATTTCTTCCTCCTTCAATCTATCTCTTTTCTCCTTTATATATTTCCCGTACTTTACCGTTTATAAAACTTTTTCTATTTTTAATTATTTTCTTATATTTAATTTTTGTCAACATTAAACTTTAAAACTTCTATTTATATATTATTACCATTTTCAAATAGTTCTAGTTAATGAATTATTCACGAACAATTTCCGTTCGGTATGATTACTTAAACGCATAGACTCACCCCATTACCCCATTAAACGCATAGCCAAATAAACTCTTACAAATACAGAGTATAGTGTATTATATAATATATAGAGTATATGGTATTATATTATTGGTTTGTGCGGGTTTCCTATAAATCGAGTATTCGATGTTATTCGTATTTCTGGTTATTGTTTCTAGATAGTTTATTTTATTGTTTATTTCTTCCTGCATGGTGAATTTTATGTTAGGTTGTAAGTTGTTCTAATAGGAACTGCTTCGATATTACTCTCTAGACGACGTTTTTCGGACCACGTGACGTGACAGATAGACTTTATTTTGAGACTTAAATATAATCCGAAATTAATTTAAAATTTAATTGTTATTTCAATGATAATTGTTGCTTATTTTTAATGTTTTTATGGTTATTGAATGTATTTTAAAATAACAGAAGGGGAAAATATATGTAGTGGAAATTTTTATTCTTCGAAAGATTTATGATAGATACCATACATGTATATATACCGTGTTATATATATATATATATATATATATATATATATATGTGTGTGTGTGTGTGTGTGTGTGTGTGCGGGTGTGTGTGTGTGTTGCAACGGACGGCGCACCAACTCTCGACCACCCAGCCAGCCATTTCTTTGCTGCCAAGTGACCGGGCATCGCCGCCTCCACCTTTTCCGTTGGTAAGTAAAAAATGTTGAAATAAGCTGTTCCTAGCCAGCGGCTAGAACACTGTGCAATGCTCGAAAGAATCTGCCAGAGTACCAGTCCCTAGACCTAAATTTAAAAAACCTAACTTGCTGAGATTTAACCGTTTGGGTATTCATTCCCGGAGAAGGCATTCATTTGAAAGCATCTTAATGGAGAAATGATCCTTTTTGTTTTAGGAGTGTGTAAGGAATTTGTTTTATTAAATAAACTACTGTTTTATTTGCAAGTTAGTAAAAAATTGGTTTTTATTTTAACATTACATTATAAATATACAGCACATTTTGTATATTTCTATGTTTAATAACACCTTACAATAGCTAACAATTCTTTTTACTAGTCTTTACCTTATGACTTCTCTTCTAGCCAAATTTAATTTATATTATCTTTTTTCTTCTAAAAAAGTTAATGTTGTAATTTAAGTGGTAATTCTTTATCCCATTTAACACTTTCTTTTAAACATTTACTATCAAAATTCATTTAAACTTTTATCTTCCTTTTTAATCCTTTTGAAATAAACAATACCTTCATTTTCGATTATGAAAATTATGAAGTTTGATTTTAATCTTTTGTACAAAATAAACAACTGATCTTTGAAAACCAAAATTTAACAACAAACAATTTTAACTTTTTACCTTTATTTATCCTTCCAGAACTCATTTAAGAAACAACATAATAATATTTTCTATTTCTATAAGTAAGTGAAACTATTATGTCTTATCTCTAAATCTGAAGTTCTTAAGCTAAATTTAATTCACTAGACTCACATAATTTTTTCTAAAATAATATCATCCATTTATCTTTTGTTCAGTTAACATCCAACATAAATTTAACTTTAATTTTAATCAAAGAAATTTTTTCCAAAATATAATTTTATCCCCTTTGTTCTGCTTTACTACCCACTAATTAATTCACAAATAATTTTGTAAAGTAAATAAAGTAATTTTATATATATATATATATGTGTGTGTGTGTGTCTGTGTGTGTGTACAAATTTTGAAACTAGCCGGTTCAGAACCCTGTGCAATTCTCGCCAAAATCTGCAGAGAACCAGTCACTGGACTTTATTTAAAAACCTAACTCGCTGGATTTAACCCCTTGGGTATCCGTTCCCGAGGAATGAGTTCATTTGAAGACATATTATGGCTAACTGACCATTTTGGTTTAGGATTGTGTAAGAAATTTGTTTAAATAAATATAATCACAGTTTTGTTGCAAGTTTGTTCATAAAAATCAACGGTTTTTATTCATTTTAAATTCAAGTTACGTTACAGCCCAGTTTGTAAACATTTTTAAATCTTTAAAACTTTACTTAATCATCTAACATTTCTTTAACCTTTTGTATGTATACATATAAATTAACGTGTTGCATAACTTCTTTAGTAAACAAATAATTTTTATATCGTCTTCTTCTTATCTTACTTCTAGTTCAAAAAATTATGATAGTTTATATTTACTTTAAGATCGAAATTTATCCGTTCTAGGTTAATTCTCAAAATTTATTTTAAACTTTCTTCTTCAAACTAAAACTTCTAGTTTAATCTCAAAAATTACTTTAAATTTCTCTGTAAGATTTTAATTTATTTTCCAAACTTCATTTCAAATGATTTATTCAACCAATCCATTCATTTGACTTTGGTATCTTAAACCAAATATAAAAAACAACAGACATTTACAAAACAAAATTCTTTTCCTTCCTTATAAACTTTGTATCTTCTTTTGTAAACAAACAAATTTTATATCACCTTGTCTTACCTTCATTCTTTTCTAAAATTTACTAAAATTTTAAATTTAATTTAAAATCAAAATTAATCCTTCCTTTGTTAATATTTAAAACTCAAAACTTTATTATTTAGTTGTTTCTTCAATTTAAAACTTCTAATTTAATTTGCAAAAATTCTACTTTGCTTTTCCCTATATACTTAATTGTGCATATATATGAAGAAGACTTCTATAATGATAACCTAATGTTTTTTTATATATTAGTTCGTTATAATTTTTGTCACAATTCTAATGTAACTGTTTGATTATAAGATTTATAATCTTTTAAAATATGGTTTTATTATTAGATCAAGATTAATTGTAATCAACGTCAATCCGAAAATTTATCTAGTTGTCTTTTAGTAGAATACTTTAACTAATTATATTTGAAAAAAATAATATATTATATAAGTAATTTTAGGAAAAGATGAATCGATTCGAATAGTAATAAAGTTATAATACTAGCATTGCAATAACAAGACATGTACATTTATATTAAAACTGTTTGAAATGTTTAGTGTTTTATTATTTTTTCTTACATAATAACGGTTTATAAACTTTGACATATATTTATACTCTTTGAAAATGCATTGTTTCTATAATGTTATCACATTGAATTTGTGTCGGGCACGTAGAGTATTGTGTTTGTGTGGTCCCAATCGCCTACGCCATTCATCAACTGCAGAAACTCCCTGTGTTCAACCCACTTTGATTAGTTAATGTTAATACAAATGTTTGTTATAAGGAAGATTATTAAAGGAAGATTTTTTAGCCAAAAGGTAAACGGAATACAAAACTTTTACGCATAATCACTAAAATAATAATAAAAACAAAAACATGAACCAATATTAATGACAATATTTAAACAAAATTTTTTTCAACTAATTTAAAAGAGAAAATAACTTTCTTATTTATATATTTAGATGAATACAGCTTTTAATATAAAACCAAAATAATGGTATTCCGATATTTATTCTATTTATATACACAGAAGATAAAAAACCAAACATATAGTAAAGTAGTAAAAATTATTATTTAAACCATTTCTTAAGCAATTTGTCAACTTAAATCATACTTTTAAAATTATTTTTATAAGTAATGTGTATTGTAAAAACAAATTTACAACTAAATACAAATTTCGTTTGACGAGTTGACTGGGCAAATAATCAACGACTTTTTAAACATCAATAACATAACTGGTATTAAATCGTGACACCGTTTTAAAAGCATGCATGTAAACTTACAATGTACGTTATACGTATTTTAAAACTGGACAATTCGCTTTCAGTGGGAGCGACCTAATATATAGTCTCTCTCTCTCTCTCTCTCTCTCTCTCTCTCTCTCTCTCTCCTCCCTCCCTCTCTCTCTCTCTCTCTCTCTAATTGTTAAACAATAGTTTGAGGTGTGTAATTACCCTTTTTAATTCAAACTGTAATTAAAACAAAGCTCCTGAAACAGTAAAGAACATGTAAAAAGCAGTGCATGTGATAATTTTAGGAGGTACAGTAATATATTTTGAATAGTGTGGATTGGAAGTCCACATTATCTTTCAAAATCTCTCTGAGAATTATAATTAACGTTTCACTACAAGTAATATCAATTTAATTTTTCATTTAACGGTTATTAAAATCAATGTAATTCTATAAATTCTATTTACTCTGTACACATTATAAAATATTCACCACAACTTCAATTAAAGGAAGGTCTATGAATACTCATACTTATATATGAGGGAATTATTTACTTTTTACGACAGGTTTCATAGAAATAAAATATTTTAAACGAGTAAATATGGTTTATATAAGCTATAATGCCAAAAGGTGTACAGTGAATAGCCACAACACATCCCCAATAGAAATCTGGAAGAAAATATTTCTCTTAAACATGTTGAAATACATTTTATACTCGTAAATATATTGCACAAATCACACTAGCGTAGTATTATCAATAACTCTTTGCTGGTGTTTTATCATAAAAATGATTTATTGTACATGATTTTTATGTTTAAGATACTAATTCAAAAATTCAAAATTAAAAACATTTTATGTCTTTCTTTATTCCTTAGGAACAATTACAGTTTTACGAGACATTATCAAATAATATAATGCGATGTTTACCACTAAACTAATAAGCAACTAGCAAATAAACAGATATGTTTAGACTTTAATACAAATTTTTATCTCCTAAAAAAAAGTGAAAATTATATTATTTTAAAATTAAATGTTCACAAATCTGTGTTTTGTTCTCGGTAGATTGATATAATAATTTGACTTCTGTATCATAAAACGATCGTATCTAGCTTATTAACACAAAGTAGCTCGAAGCAGCGTCGACATTACGTTTTAATAAATCGTGAATAGTGTTACTGTTTCAACAGTAGCGTATATCCTGCTACGCTTTGCACATTTTTCTGCCCAGTGCCGTCTACACAATAGAGACTGGATTAATTTCCTTTATGGCCCGTACCACATAATATGTGCAAATAAAGTCGTTCGAAATTGCACGGGTAACGGCTTGATTAAAAGCAATTCTGTTTGTGGGTTTAGGTTTTCCAAATTGGACTTTGTGAATTTGCCTGAGGCTAAGACTAAGCGAACTTATTTTGCTACATTCATACAGCGTATTTGCTTCAACGTAAATACTAGTTTTACCTTATAAAAGGCAACTGTCAGAATAAATTCACAATTTCAAATTAAATGAATAAGTGTTCATGTAGCAACGTATTATAAGTATTAAATGGATATATTTAATATTGAGTAAAAACATGTAATAATATTTACTAGACCTTGAAGATAAATTCATTCTGATTTAGAAGGCTTGCCATGTGCACTGATCCTCAGATCTTTGCAACTCCCTTTGAAGCCGAATTAAAGGATTGAAGAAAAAGCCTCTCAAAACGTTCATTGAAATTAGAAGATAGTATCTACTTATTAAAGGATCTATTCTATAAAATTAATTTCATAACCTATGCTAATATAATTAAAATAATGATAGAAAATACAAAAAAGACTGATTAGGGGGTACAAATGAAACGTGCAAAACAAAGAGGTGCGTAATTGAGAAATCACATAAAGTGGTACGTAAAAGCATAATATTTTCATGTAGGAGGTTGTGTGCATTCATTGAATGCGTAAATTTCCAGATCGCGATACACAAATAAGTTCACGTAAACGAGACGTACATACACAAGAATACCAGACTAATAAAATGTGTTTCAATTTTTGCTAAGAAGAAAATTATAAACAAATAAAATTAAATCTTTTGTTTCCAAGATAAGACAAATTATAAATAAAAAAGACAGAAACGTATAACACTAGGATATTGAAATATAGCGATAAAACTACTGTAAAGATTAGACAGTTCGATCTAAGGCAGAAAGTTGGTCAATAATGACAGATGTTGCTACTTTATGAGGAAATATGCGTTTGTGAATATATAAAACATATTTGAAGAACGAAAGCAAAAATAAATATTCATGGGTCCACCATACGAGGTGTTATAACAAAGACCTATAATGATACACCGGAGATATAATGATAACAAACACCGGTTGAGAAGTAACTGATTGTAACTGTTCACAGGGAATCCTAAATCAATCAAAAACAAAATAAATTGAAAATGTGTTTATATATTATGATTAGAAATGTTTTGTGTAGTAATAACATTAGCATAAGGCGTGAGGGGTGAGGGAGGGAAAAATATCACTAGAAAATGACGATGAATTTATAAAGCTGTGAATATATTGTTATTTTATTTATTTTTAGAGAAAACGTGAACAGCAGCAAAACAGTAAAGATAGTATAAACTAAATAGAAAATCTTTCACATAAATATGCCAGGAAATCAAATTTTGAAGTCTTATCGAATTGTATTTTATAAAATAAAAAGAGCAAGAATGGAATTAAGGTCATTATACTATTATAAAGTAAATAAAAGAAACGGCTGACAAGAAGAGAGTACAACATGTTTCGGAATAATGGTGAACTTTATGAATTGAAGACCATGAGCTAATGTCTTTAGTCAAACGAATAAACATATTATTTAAAATTGAATTTCACTTTTGGTCTAAACGTGATTAAGATATTTCGAATACAATAATAATACTGTCTAGTCCTTTCTGTCTTAAAGTAAAACGGGGTAAAGGTATGATAATAAAGATCCGTTGGCGTATCTTTAGAAATACAGTTTTACGGAAACAACCTCTGATTGATTATAAAATTTGTCAGTAAAACTGGACGTGGTTGTAGGCTTGTTAGTTGCAATTGCTGGAATAAAAATCAAAAAAAAATATTTAATTTTTATTGTTTTCTAAATATATATATATATATATATATATATATATATATATATATATATATATATATATATATCGGGAAAACATTTTTATTACTAGATGCAGTTAATAAGCTTAAACCAGATTAAATCCAAAATCATTATATTTGCTAATCTGATAAAACATTTGGATCAATGTATGTAATTGCTTGAGCTTTTTTATTTAACTTTGAGGTTTAGAAATTCAAACATTATCCGCAATAGAAACACCACTGAAAGCTAATACTGTTTTCAAATGAGGGCGGAAGTCGTTGATAGTTATTTTCTTCCTTCCTTTGTTTACATTTACACTTGCAATTACTTTTAGCACTTGAGGAAATGTTGAGTCTGCCCGAACTAGTTTAGTAAACTTTACCCAATATTATAATATCCATTGACCATTTACACCATAAAATACAAAAAAAAACACAAAATTACTATTTAAGTACATGAAATGGAGTGTGTGTAATTCATTTCTGATAAAAGAAGTTGTCCTAATTATTCGAAGGATATATTATAAACTATAATTTCTATAGAGTCAATGTATGGAAGAAACGTTCGTTTGGTAATGTAGAAGAGTCATAACAAATATTTTACAAAATATAAAAATTGTATTAAAATTGTATTGAATCATTGATCAGCTGCAGCTATTGATTCATGCAAGGGGTCAGGTTTTTCAGGCTCAATTGAATATCTATGTTTATTGTAAAATTAGAAACCTGTCAGATAAACTTTGTTGGTGAAATTGTAACTTATATCATAATTCCTATTATCTGTAATGGTGCCTGTCTTTTACGATCTTTATGTTAAATCGTGCATTACACGCAATACGAAAGTATTCATGTTCGTCGTATCATACTGTTATACATAGCTCAAAACTGGAATAGGTTTACTGCTTTTTGTCATGACTTTTGTGATTTCCATCAGTAAAACCGTTACGTTTTAGGTTAGGTCTGTAAGATAATGTCTTAAATAAACTTTGATTTTACGGTTATAATAATTATTCTATTATATACTCCTATTTTAAATTAGTTTAGAAATAAATTTTGTAAATGTAAATACTAGTTTTACAATCTTTGAGGCACTGAAGCAAGAGAATAAATTGTTCAGAACATTTGTCCAAAACATTAATGTTAAACCAAAAATGCCTAATTAATTTTATTCAAATATAATAATTATTTAATTAATTAAATCATATAAATAAATACAAATAATTAAATTAAATAAAACCAATAGGATATAGATAGTAATTTGAAAAATATAAATAACATAAAATAAATTGTTGAAAATTTAAAAAATGAAGATGAAACCATTCCATTGAAGAGGTATGTACTACTTCGCTTATACTCTAAGTTTAATTTTTTTTTACTCAGGCTCTTACTACGTGTGTTTGTGCGCGGGCACATATGCATGTATGCATGTATGTGTTAGTATGTGTGGGGTAGGGTCGTGGTAAAACATCTGCATTTGTGTCACAGGTTTGCGGAATTCATTGGTAGAATTTACACATCCAAATGCATACATGGAATTAAGCTATCCATGTGATTATACTTTTAGCTTAGTAATATTGTTCTGTTTGTCCATATTGGGAGTTTATGTTTCAGAATGGGCAACTGGAATACTGATTCTTTACGTTTGGTGACAGTCTATACACCACAAATGTGAAACAATTTCCACGCATTGCCTCTTTCGGCGCTCTATCAACTATTCCAGCACCCTTAAGCTACTCAACTGTTGGAGTGCTGCACAGATGATAACCTGCTGTGTTCTGGCAACTACGTAGGGACCTTCGTCTGAGTTCAGTGAATTGGTCGTTTCCCTGCCTGAAACTCTACTTGATAGAACGTACCTTGAAAAAGAAGAGGTTTGTGTGTCAAGGTCCAGATCATCAAGGCTTGTTACCGTATGAACTGTTCGAAGGCTTGCTTTACCTGTTCTCGATAGAATATACACGAAAAATAAATTGAATGATAAAACACTTGTTTATCACGATCTTAGTCATCAACGCTTGGGCCTAAACGTTTATCGGGATCTATAGTTGGACCCATATGATCTGATCGATTTGTCATGGAAAGCACATTGGAAGAGATAAAGGTTTATGTGTCGTGATTTCTCAGATCAGTTAGCTCCAAACAGCTTGGGATAGTATAGTCTTTAGAGTGTCAATATGATCTATTAGATGGCTTGCTTTCCCTTTTCTTAGGTAGAAAATAACTGTCGAGTCGTTTGTAAGAGAAGCAGGGTGTTTGTCATGGTCAAAATCATTAAGGGTGCCAGGGTTGCTATAATAATAGACACCTGAAGCTCTACTTGATGTAACATAGTTAGAAAACACATTGATCACGGATCAGATAATCAAAGGTTTACCACGATAGTAGAATCTATATGGCCTTTATGGTCTGTTCGATGACTGGTCTGAACCTTACTGGGTAGAACGTACATGGTCCCATCCGATGACTTCTCTGACAATCTACTGGATTGAAATTAGCTGGAAAGCACAATAAAAGAGAAGACAGTTTTGTGTCATGGTTTAGATAGTCAGGTTTTGCTTCCAGGTGTTTGCCGGAATAATAGACTCTATAGAAGTGTCATGGTGAACTTTTTGAATTCTGAACCGCTATTATATCTACTCGATAGAATCTCCTTGAAAATCATATTGGAAAAAGAAGAGGCTGTGCGTCATGGTCCAGCACATCACTGATTTACAGAGATATCAGATTCTTTACCAATGCCTTTATGAACAGTTTGATGCCACTTCTCGCACTCTAATTCATAGAACTTGCCTGGGAAGCACATTGTAAACTATAATCATTTCTTGTTACATGGCTAAGTGGACCTTGGAGTAAAATAATTAACATTTGTGTATTGTTACCTTGATATTTTAAGACTATATTATAAAACATCTCTGTATAAGGTTTGCCTCAAAAATATCTAGTTTGCCACTGACTCAACAAATTGCTATTTCAGCACAAAATCTAACATTTATACTGTGTGAAGGAAAGAGTAATAAGGTCTATTAACAAAAATAGACCATAGAAGAATTTTTCCATATCAGAGGAACCATACATTTCTTTCTCACTTGTCTAAAATTAGAAAGGTCGTAATACTACTCTTAATAAAGCCGTCTTGTACAATAAGGATAATGTCAATTTATCTCATATAAATGAGTCATGAGGTACATAAAAATTTTACATTTAGCCATGTACAAATCGTTAACATGAATTTTACTTTTCAATATTTATTTTTATTTTAGATCATTGACATTTTTAATTTGTTTGAGTTCAAAAACATTAACAACCATATCACTTGATAAACTGATTTTGAGATTATAACGCTCTGTATTGGCGACGAAGATACCCCTTAAAACCACTCAACAAAATATTGCGACACAAGCAAAGTATGACCTATGTGATGTAGTACAATAATAAATACTAATTTTTAAATGTTAATATCCCTATTATAAAGTATAACTGACCACAATTTTAGTATTTAATTACAATTATTCAAATGCCACAACTATAAATAATATGCTGTGTTTAGTTGTAATAACTTTTCTTTGATTTAAAACTCTTCTCAAAATATCATTTATTACAAATTGACGATAAATATGTCTGCAATTATTATACGTAATGTTTTCTGTTTAATTTAAAATTAAAGTGCAGGACAATCGTTCTAAAAATAACTATAAGACATCTAGTCAACATGAGCAGAGTAGGCCTATGATTCCGAATCTTATTAGCCCTACTAAAAAAGCCGTCTAAACGGTTGGTTCTGCTGTAATCACTCCCTAGTCTCTTTAAATTTCCTACGCGTGACTATTTCAGTTCTATTCCAAGAGTTTGAGTTCAGATGGTTGGGTCGAGTTGATTTCATGCTGATATTCTTATACTCATTTGTTACAGACGTGCTAACACGAGTTACAAGAGGCATAACACTTGAACCGACCCGACGAAATAAGCTCGGACCTGTTTGGTCGGGAGCTCTTGTTTTACATTTTATGAACATAACGAATAAAACATTTTAAACACGGGCTATATTAGCTTAAAATTAAATTTAACATCGTGTAAACTTTAATATATACTAATAATGACAAAGTTATATAAAGTAATAATATAACTGAAGTGTGTGATGATACAGCATACAGTTCCATAAATAATAAGACAGTATATAGAGTGAGAACTCGGAGCATAATATACAACACTGTGGGTCTCTTGCCTCAACACATTACACGTCGCTTAATTCAATGGACACATTCTAAGGCCGTAATTTATCGGTGCGGCTGGTTCAGCCTTCTAGGAAAGCTATGTAACAAACGCAAATCCCTCAAGATAATCTAGATTGTTAGATGGTGGCCTTATATTGGGAAGCTAATTTTAAGAGGTTTTTTTGTTTATCTCTATAATGTGTTTTCTCATTATTGAAGTAGTAAGTAAACTTTTTAAAAGGAAAAGTATACTTTTAAAACACTTCAATACGTTTATTGAACACTTACGGTTCATAACGTAAGGTAAGTTTTCAAATTTTGCTGGTAACAGCCATTAGTATTAAGTTAATTAGAGTTTAGGTCGTGAGAATTCACACCGTTAAAAATTAAAACAGTTTACTTTAATCTCACTATACATTAGTTTATTAAAATAAACACGTTAGGTTATTAAAAGAAACTAGTTTGCTCGCAGGGCTTCCCAACTACTTCAACAGTGCTTGGCCAAGCATTGATTAAAGCGACATCGTCGTCGAAGCTAGTCTGTTTATTTTAATAAACTAGTGCTTTTGTTTATATACACTAGTGTGTAATGAGATTTTACTGTTGCGAACGTCCATTAGGCTTCCGATTTGTTGCTGTTGTTTTAGTACACGCCTATTGGTGCAAGTTTTAACAACATAGCATATTATGTTTATTTTTGACGGATACAAAGGCTAGACGTGTTTTACTGAACTCGGGTATTTTCTGATATAACAAAATTAATCAAAGAATTTTGCAATACGTTTTATGTAAAAATACGAGGAACTGGAAAAGGTTACAAGGTGCCGAATCCGGAAAATATGGTGACTGAGACAGGATTTTGGTTTTTTTGCTAAAATATCTCTAACATGCTGCTGTACATTCTCATGATGCAAAAGTCATGAATCGATTGTCCATATTTGCGTGACACCAACTAACATAATCAGCAACTTCTTTCAATTAATACTTTTACTTCACACTCTCTCACTCTCTCTCTCTCTCTCTCTCTCTCTATATATATATATATATATATATATATATATATATATATATATATATATACGTATCAGCATATATAAATATATATATGCTGATACGTATTCCTTCACGGATAGAAAAATATGACGAATAGTTATTAACTAATAACTATATATATATATATATATATATATATATATATATTTTAAAACAACACAGGTTATTCAAATACAAGAATATTTATTATTTTAAATCCAAAGCTTTTCGTTGGCAAACAGTACCAACATCATCAGGAATGAAAATTACAATGATTATTGTAATTTTCATTCTTGATGATGTTGGTACTGTTTGCCAACGAAAAGCTTTGGATTTAAAATAATAAATATTCTTGTATTTGAATAACCTGTGTTGTTTTAAATTATTAAACAAGAAAACGTATTTTATATATATATATATATATATATATATATATATATATATAAATCATATATACTATTTCCCCCCCCCCATATTTCAGATTATGCTCATACATTTTTTCAATTCATTCTATTACTTCACATTTTCCCTATATATATTTATATATCTTGTTCAAACTTTCAATCGCTAATCAAATAGTTTGTATTAATCTTCTCAAGTTCAAATACTTGCAGAGAATGAAACTTTATGTTGATAAAGTTTATTCAAATAATAATGCATTAAATAATTTCAAATAATTAATTTTAATAAATAATTCCGCTTACTATTTACTTATAAATTAACTTATTTATAAAAAAGTAATTAAAATAAAATTTTTCTTTGTTGAACTAAGAAGGCATTTACTTAAGAATTCTATTTCATATATTACATATTATTAGTGATTTTCTAAAACATTTTCTATCACCCCTACGTTTTAATCTGATGTTGACGTGCTGAGGGTCCCGAGTGAAGTTCGACATTGGCATCTTCTCTGCCATTTTGAAGGAGGTTTTACCACTTAAAGCAATTTTTTACTCAGAGCGGACTTAACGTATTTAGGTAAATAGGTCAACATTGTTATGGAAATTTTGTTTACATAAAATGTGAGCAAATGTTCTGATCTATATTCTTGCAGCAAAAGATTGTCGAGCACACTAAAACACTTCTAACCTTTGTATTTGTCACAAAGAAACGAAACATTTTAAACTGTAAACCGCATATGTTCAGAAAATGTATACTAACACAACAAAACCAAAATACCGCATGTAAGCTGTACGGGAAATTTGAGAAGTTCTCTTACTTTTTGAAGACACCTCAAAAGGTTAACCCATGTATGGTTAAGTGGTATTTTTTGTAAAATAGTAGTACAAAATTTAAACAAAATATTTATTTCAACAGTAATCTCATTCATTGCTATAAATAAGCCAGAACGTTTTTGAGTTTTAAAGAAACCAGAAAAAGTCCAGAGAAATTATACATGGGATTTTAAGTAACTTTTAGCTTTTACAGATCATTGTAAATAAAATAATTATTAATGTGGAGTCCCTCTAAACCCTGTTAAAATACATAATTTTCAGTTTTTTGTTTATTTTCCAAATGATAGGTCCTACGAGATCTCTAAATAAAATATCTATTTTAATATATAAGACTTTATCATCTTGACATTCATTCATGACTGAATCTCTGAGCATCAGAGAAAGAAAAACAAACATTTCTAAGCGACAATTCTATCTTTTCAATTGTCTTTTCTTGTCTTGTGGGATTTATGTCATTCACATTGGGCTTTATTCGATTGAAAGTTTGCACATGACATTACTGTTTGAAATTTTTCATTACTGTCGCACAATCTAACATTGCACAAAAACATTTCAAAATGTAATAAAAGGTTTCTTGAACTAAGAACTAATGCGCCTATAATTTAATGACATTATAACCAAATTCATATGTCAATATGATTATGTATTAATTAATACAGATTTGGATGAAATTAATTCATTGATAATTTATTATTATTCATACTATTGAATAAACTAGTAATTATTGATAAACGTATGTCAAAATATAAAGAATCAATCTGTTAGAAAACGTTAAAATCTCAAACGATTAAAATGTGAATGTCTTTTTGTGAATATCTTATGAATTAACGTAAATCCTAATGAACGTTCATTTAGAGTTTTTTACTGTTTTCATAGATACAGTTTATTATTAAATTAATCTAAATGTGAATAAAATGTGAACATTAAAATATAAAAATAACGCAAATATTCATTAAATGGATTTTATGTATATAATCTTTGACAATTAGGTGATTGAGTACCTTTAGGCTGGAATATTTAACGATATTTGGAAATTTTTGACATGTGTCTTAACGTAATCCTTTCATCAATGCTTAGCTTTGCTCTAAACGTTTTTACTCCTAAATACCTACCCGTTAATATTACTTCCCCGGCAGAAATATGATCGTGCTTTTGCTTCTCCCTCAGACTAAATGTAACCCTTGTGAAAGCCCTTTGTTATCGTTTAATCTCTGTTTCGCGAACTTTAATTTCCACCCTCTGAGGTGAATGTGAGTTTGAGTGCTGAGTTTCCGGTTCAATAGATTCCGGGTCCCTTTTAGACCCGGGAGGCTGGATTCTTTATGTTTTGAGTTTCTACGTTATTCGTGTTTTTGAAAGATGTATTTTGAATGTCCTCGTGTGATAGTTCATTATCCAACGACATTCTTCCGTATCATGTTCTTTAAAAGCCTTTATGAAATTAATAGTAAAACTTTACATGTATTTCAAATACCTAACTAATTATTATTTTTAGGGTATTTATCGGTAAAACAATTACAAAACAGTCGATTCATAGTTGATTTAAAATTTAAGGATATTGAATTTTTTTCTAAACAGGTGACAACTAGATAGCTCCTTGAAAGCAGATTTACATCAAAAAAATTACCTTGGTTACGTTTTTCCCATGGTATTCCACTGTTCACATTGTCCACAGTACATCCTTTTATTAGTTCTATCTAACTCTTTAGGCGGAATTTTGAGTAATAACCTACCCGTAGGCGGTATAAATATTTATTAGAAAACAATTAATTTTATTTTATTTACTTAATTTTAGACGATTACTCCAAAATTATTGACCAAGAGTTCTTAGGATAACAGTTCCTTATTGACCTTAGTCGAGATGAATACAATGTCGCCTGCTAACAACATTTACATTGTTTGCTGGTTTATGTATCTTGTAATTATATGTGTCGAATGTATTTACATGTATCTTAACTAATATCAAACTACAGAATGTAAATCTTACCTTATAGCATAACAGGTTATTTTTTTAAAAAAAATATTTTACAATAAACTCTATTGTTTTAAAAGTATTTTTGGTTATTAAATAAATAGAGAAAACAGGTCACCAGCTTAACTTCACAGTTTACGCTCAGTAAGATCTTCTACGGGAGATTCGGATTCGCTTTGGAGTACAAAAAAAAACACGAAATGGATTCGTATACTAAAGAATAGTATTAGATACGATACAATATTAGATTTTTTGCAGTTACGATAGGTATGAAACAATAAAATACATAACTATGCTGATATCTAAGGGAGGTTTGGTAATGTAAATGGTGAGATCGGTTTCTACCCGTAATGTATTAAACTCAATTCATGTTTCTAAACTTGGACTCAGATTAACTGTAAGTAGAACGGCCAAGTTTTAGTAAGAAAATAAGACTTTTTTTTAATAAACATATTTCATCCCTAATATGTAGAAAATAGTTCATCTATGCAAACAGCTTACAACATGAAATTTCAGGTTGTCATGCTTCCTCGTGTACTGGATATCTGCTCCATATATTTATAGTTGTCGGGGAGGATCCTCCATACTAATCTTCCTGTAAAATAACCTTTTTCCTTTTAAATAGAAACAAAATTATAGAGATACATAATTTAGGAAAAAAGATATTTCATATATAGTTTCTTTAAAGTATTGACATAGTAATGAGTCCCACTTGAAATCCTTTATCAAAGTCTCCTTCTGGATGTGACTTGAGACAAATTATCTCATCTGTATTCTTTCTAACCTAATCTACATTCAAACTAGGCTAAAATCCCTACAAGTAGCTTTTGATACATTTTTGTTCTGAGTATGCACTATATGATATATGTAAGAGAAGTACATTACTTGCTTCTCTTACAAACACCATACATAAACTGATATGCCTACGTAAAAAAACATTTATTAGTCGACTATCAATTTTAAATGACAATTATTAAGTGAATTCTCCATACGGACTGAACTACCTACAAAAGCACACACAATTTGTTGTCACACCTAAATATTTTATACTTCAAAATGTTGATTTTAAACAATTAAATGTAAACTAAAATTTTCAACGATTTTAAAGTGGTAATGTTAGATACTATTTCAACGCAAAAAGTGAACAAGTTTAAAGAAGAATGCTTATAAGACAGGTAATTATTTGCACTCCATAGAAACGGTTACTTATCTCCAAACCGGATTTTAAACAATACTTTACTTAGACGACAACTTGTGTTTTTGTTTCACTTCTATGTAATTTGTTTCCGACTCAGTCCTTTACAATGTAAATTTAACTTCACATAAATAACCTGTAAAGAACTGGAAAAGTTTTATCTTCAAAAACTCAAGTGGGGTTGCTTACTCAGGGTAGCACTAATTGTTTATAGTTAAAATATTAAGGATCTTACGCTAAAATTTGCTTAATGATACGTATAGTGAAATGTTGACAAACATTTAGAAACAGTTATTTCCCTTTTATGTTACTAAAATATGCAATATCTCTTTTCCTCAATACAACTGTGAGTAACTCAGATGTTTAAAAATGTTTCAAACCGTTATCGAATCTAACACTTATAGCCGACTCTCCTTTTACCAACTATTTTTAAAAAGGCTATATTTATTTTATAAGTAAGGTATTGCCAGAAATTATGTCTATTAAAAAATTTTGTTTTCAAAGAAACTATTTTCAATTAAAATGTAAATATATCCTTCATAAATGTGTTTTACAAATTTAATAAAAAATGAAATCGGAATTAATGACGGATTAGATAAAGAGGTTTTATAATAAAAGCGTTAAATTTATACACATCTTTAAACTGTTTGGTATGACGCGCTACAGGGCAACGATGTTTTCATTGTATATTTTCAATTGATTTAAAAATTGCAAAACAAATTATATATGATCAGTGTTTGTGAAATGTATTCAAATTTTAACCTTAATAACTGGCAAAGTTAAACATTTAATTCACAAACACTTAATAAAGAAGTTGGTAACAATAATAAATCTTATCTCATTATCTGAGTAAGTCAATGTTATAAAAATAGCTGTTATATGTATGATAAATCAAATTCGTATTAAATAAATATAACACTTATATCAATTAAGTAATTATTTCATTGTATAATCTCTTCACCTAGGTTAGAAAATCATAGCAACTATTTAATGCTTTTATATGTCACATTTATACTCATATTTTGACAGGTTAACATAAAACATTTAAATGATAAGCTAATACTCAATAAGTTTTAATGTTTTTTTTTCTAAATAAAATAAGTTCTCAACAATGTTTTCCTCATATACCTGCAATGTCTTACAACATAACCACCTTCCTAATTGTAAATTTAGGTCTTGATATAGTTTGTCAAGTTTTTCATCTCGTTTAGAATGTATATGTTAGATATTTTGGGATATTTTATCCATTATGTTTAAGAATAAAAGCATATTTCAGTAGATTTTGTAAGACTGGTGCTGTATGAGCAATACATAGCTGATTGTGACAAATGAGACTTGGCAAAGAGCAGCATTAGAGCTCACGTTATAATTTTGCATTTACTGTACCCCAACTGGCGATATATCGCACAAACGTCATGATTTGCAGCGTCCTTAGTGGCCCGTAAATCTGTTCTTGCTAAGGAGCTCACTGCAAGTAGGTTAATTTAATTTGATAACTTTGTGAATTATTCATATATTTTTTAAAAGTTTCAAAACTATTTTGTCAAAGTAGAAGTCACTGTTGACATTTCACCCTTGAATAATTACATATAAAATAAATGTTAATCCACATAATATTGCTTATGAATATTACAAGATAATTAGGAAGATATATTACTAGACGTAACAAGTCCTATCAGCATTAGTAGGAAGAAATTTAGGCCTACTCAGATTTTCTGCTCTCCGTTACCGATAATAAATTTGAGAAGGTTGAGTTCTTCGCCGTATTGAGACCGTAGAATATTTCATTAAAATTTGTGCATTTTTTCAATAGAATGAAAACTGATTGTTTTAAAGGCAACAATATTATTAGGTTGTAGGTTTTTGAGGTAAATTCAAAGCAGATAATATCGCCCGTGGTCAAAATCATTTACATTGTAATTATTTTATTAAAAATAATTTAATAAGAGGAAACCATTATTAGACCACATTTGTATTTAGTATAATATCAAATTTTGAGTTTATTAGGGTAAGATGAAGTTTTTGAAGCACAAACGAAGGGTTAGCGTGTTTAGAAATTAGTAAGAGCCAATTTCGTATGTTCTTTATATGAGGCTCAAACAAGAACTTTTTCTCGCTGACATTTATACCCATACCTGCAACTACCTTCTCTGCTTCAGGCCATCCCCTACTCACTTTTTGATGTTACACCATACCTTATCTACTGGAAAATAATTAAATTAATGAACTATTTCTCGAATTCGAACTATGGTTCGATATCTGTATCTCAGAAAACCCCATTTCTGAGTTTATAATGAAACCAATCAGCCACCTATAAGACCTTTATACATTTATCGGGATCACGGATTCATTTAGAGACATTTTGACTTAAAGAATACATTAAGGTCATACACTAGGGAAACTTATTTTTAAAAAAAAATACCTGCCAATTGGAAAATAACCTTTGTTTAACATCAATTTACACCTTTTTATATTTACTTAAAAAACAGGTTTTAAAATAGTATATAATAATTATTAGCTTGAATTTACAGTTACATTTCGGACTACGTAATAAAAATAAATTTCACTTAATTGATTAATAATTTATTTTTTTATTTCCTTAAACACTCCCTTATCCACTCTAACATTCTTTGTTTATTTCCGTAAACCCCTAGCCTATTTGTTATAGATTTAAATCTGTTGAAGTTATAGTTAGATATAAGACCACTTTACTAACCTAACCTATCTTGATTTACTTTCCTACATTCATTATTACAAGGTTTTACCAATATTAGTTATTTTTGGACATATACAACAAATTATTTGTGTAGGCTATATTTATAATGATCGAAATTAATATGCCTACAAGGAAATATAATAATCAAATTATTCTTCGTAATGAAACCAAATTCATAATTTTTTTTTTTTTTTTTTTTTTTTTTTTTTTTATTAAAACTGGTCATTTCTGACCAACCATTAATTTACATAAATTCATAATAACAAGAATTATTCATCATTTCAAAATACAATCATACAATTTATGTTGCATGCAATATTATCTTTATTTTTGTTGTCCAAAATAAAATACAATTAACTAATTTATAATTATTTTGTTATAAACCAAAATATATAACAATAAGAATTAGCCCTTATTTATGCTTTAGAAAAAATAAATTTTTAAACTTACTATTCATATTAAAACATACTTATCCATAACACAATTATTAATCATTATAACCTATAATAGTAATTAACGAAAGGATCATCCATGATTTATTTATTTAATAAAGCCACATTTAAATTTATTGTTTGAAATAATTATTTACTTTCCATTAAACGGAATACTGCAAGGAGATAATTAATCATGGCACTTTAAGTGGAAAAATATCACTTTGCGTTATAACTCTACAAGGTTAACTAATATTACTACAAGGAGTTAGTTAATCATGATGCTACAAGTGGGCTTATATTTCTTTGCATTACACCTCCTCACCATTAATAACCATTACTGCAAGGAGATAATTAATCATGGCGCTTCAAGTGGAAAAATATAACTTTGCGTTATAACTCTGCAAGAATAACTAAAACTACTACAAGAAGTTAGTTAATCATGATGCTACAAGTGGGCGTATATTTCTTTGCATTTCACCTCCTCACCATTAATAACCATTACTGCAAGGAGACAACTAATGATGGGGCTGTAAGTAGGAGTATATATCTTTGCGTTATACCTCTGCAAGAGTAACTGATACTACTAAAGGTAGTTAGTTAATAATGAAGCCATAGGTGGGCGTATATGTCTTTGCATTACTCCTCACCATTAATAACCATTACTGCAAGGAGACAATTAATGATGGCGCTGTAAGTAGGAGTATAATATATCTTTTCGTTATACCTCTGCAAGAGTAACTGATACTACTAAAAGTAGTTAGTTAATAATGAAGCTACAAGTGGACATATATTTCTTTGCATTACACCTCCTCACCATTAATAACCATTACTGCAAGGAGACAATTAATGATGGCGCTGTAAGTAGGAGTATATATCTTTGCGTTATACCTCTGCAAGAGTAACTGATACTACTAAAAGTAGTTAGTTAATAATGAAGCCATAGGTGGGCGTATATGTCTTTGCATTACTCCTCACCATTAATAACCATTACTGCATGGAGACAATTAATGATGGCGCTGTAAGTAAGAGTATATATCTTTGCGTTATACCTCTGCAAGAGTAACTGATACTACTAAAAGTAGTTAGTTAATAATGAAACTATAGGTGGGCGTATATTTCTTTGCATTACACCTCCTCACCATTTATAACCATTACTGCAAGGAGACAATTAATGATGGAGCTGTAAGTAGGAGTATATATCTTTGCGTTATACTTCTGCAAGAGTAACTGATACTACTAAAAGTAGTTAGTTAATAATGAAGCTATTAGTGGACATATATTTCTTTGCATTACACCTCCTCACCATTAATAACAATTACTGCAAGGAGACAATTAATGATGGAGCTGTAAGTAGGAGTATATATCTTTGCGTTATACCTCTGCAAGAGTAACTGATACTACTAAAAGTAGTTAGTTAATAATGAAGCCATAGGTGGGCGTATATGTCTTTGCATTACTCCTCACCATTAATAACCATTACTGCATGGAGACAATTAATGATGGCGCTGTACGTAAGAGTATATATCTTTGCGTTATACCTCTGCAAGAGTAACTGATACTACTAAAAGTAGTTAGTTAATAATGAAGCTATAGGTGGGCGTATATTTCTTTGCATTACACCTCCTCACCATTAATAACCATTACTGCAAGGAGACAATTAATGATGGCGCTGTAAGTAGGAGTATATATCTTTGCGTTATACTTCTGCAAGAGTAACTGATACTACTAAAAGTAGTTAGTTAATAATGAAGCTACAAGTGGACATATATTTCTTTGCATTACACCTCCTCACCATTAATAACCATTACTGCAAGGAGACAATTAATGATGGAGCTGTAAGTAGGAGTATATATCTTTGCGTTATACCTCTGCAAGAGTAACTGATACTACTAAAAGTAGTTAGTTAATAATGAAGCCATAGGTGGGCGTATATGTCTTTGCATTACTCCTCACCATTAATAACCATTACTGCATGGAGACAATTAATGATGGCGCTGTAAGTAAGAGTATATATCTTTGCGTTATACCTCTGCAAGAGTAACTGATACTACTAAAAGTAGTTAGTTAATAATGAAACTATAGGTGGGCGTATATTTCTTTGCATTACACCTCCTCACCATTTATAACCATTACTGCAAGGAGACAATTAATGATGGAGCTGTAAGTAGGAGTATATATCTTTGCGTTATACTTCTGCAAGAGTAACTGATACTACTAAAAGTAGTTAGTTAATAATGAAGCTATTAGTGGACATATATTTCTTTGCATTACACCTCCTCACCATTAATAACCATTACTGCAAGGAGACAATTAATGATGGAGCTGTAAGTAGGAGTATATATCTTTGCGTTATACCTCTGCAAGAGTAACTGATACTACTAAAAGTAGTTTGTTAATAATGAAGCCATAGGTGGGCGTATATGTCTTTGCATTACTCCTCACCATTAAAAACCATTACTGCAAGGAGACAATTAATGATGGCGCTGTAAGTAAGAGTATATATCTTTGCGTTATACCTCTGCAAGCGTAACTGATACTACTAAAAGTAGTTAGTTATTAATGAAGCTATAGGTGGGCGTATATTTCTTTGCATTACACCTCCTCACCATTAATAACCATAACTGCAAGGAGACAATTATTGATGGAGCTGTAAGTAGGAGTATATATCATTGCGTTATACCTCTGCAAGAGTAACTGATACTACTAAAAGTAGTTAGTTAATAATGAAGCTACAAGTGGACATATATTTCTTTGCATTATACCTCCTCACCATTAATAACCATTACTGCAAGGAGACAATTAATGATGGCGCTGTAAGTAGGAGTATATATCTTTGCGTTATACCTCTGCAAGAGTAACTGATACTACTAAAAGTAGTTAGTTAATAATGAAGTTATAGGTGGGCGTATATTTCTTTACATTGACTTTCCGGAAAAAAATTACACGAATGTTTCTCGTACGCTTAACAAAATGCATATTACTCTATCTATATGTAATAAAAATAGATATAATATTTTTTTATTAAACCAATAAATATGATTTCCCAATTACTTTTAATTTATTTATTGCCTCATTTCATACTTAGAAAATGTATTAACTCATCAATTTACCTGTAGAATTGATTTACCTTCAATATTTATATTATAAATACATTTCCTATAAGAATAATTCTTGTAACGAAACTCGTCCAAACATCAATCTCTTTGTAATGCCAACAATCATTGTTAGCAAAAGGATATTTGCAACTTTTATGGTGTGAAATACACACACACTAACTGACTCATATATATATATATATATATATATATATATATATATATATATATATATAATACGTCTTATTGTTTCATAATGTAAAACAACATAGGTTATTCAAATACAAAAATATTCCTGATGATGTTGGTACTGTTTACCAACGAAAAGCTTTGAATATAAATTAATAAATATTCTTGTATTTGAATAACCTCTGTTGTATTAAAATACATATATATATATATATATATATATATATATATATATATATATATATATAGAGAGAGAGAGAGAGAGAGAGAGAGAGAGAAAGACAAAGAGACATACAGACAGACAGAGGAAGAGGGGGGAGATGAAGGGAGATAAATAAGGTTCTTATTTTTATACGCCTAAAATGAAACGTCTATTTAAAAGACATGTTCATGAGAATAAAATGAATATAGACCTCAGATTAGATTATATTTACTTTGGAAAAGATTTTTTATATTATAGGCCTGAGCTATGTTAGAATCTAACGTCAAGCAAACCCTTATTACGAAGAATATTAAAGAAATTACAATGACAACCCTTATTTCTGTACTAAATATCTAGTTTTCTCGCCATATGTAAGAGCTTTTTTCATCTCAATAGAACTATTTATCGAAAGTTTCTATTAAAAAAAAAAAAATGTTTTTAAATATTTATGATCATACGAAAAGCCATTTCAATATTAACCGTAATACATATGGTCTGGGCTAAGTTCCCTACAAGACCACTGTATTAGGATGTCAATTCAACTTTACGATTCTTGGGAGCGTAACTCTTGGGATCCTACAGGATTTATCCTGTATATCTGGGCTCAAGAGATTCATTATTGCTTTTGGAGCTGACGTTAGGGCGTAACTCTTACCAAAGCATGGTGAAAAACCATTTTCAGATTTAACATTATAAGGGCCTATTTCTATACCCGGTTTCTGGTCCGGAGAGATTATCGTACAGTTTGGAAAAACAACCAGCTTATGTACAACGTATACAGAGCTGATGATGACGACTACAAATTTTCTTTGAGCATTAAATTCTAATTTTTTCTTTGTAAAATTGTTTGAATAAAACAATAAAAAAATTACTTTTGAGCAAATTTATTGCTGTATTAGAGAAGTAAATAAAGTATTTTATCACAATCACCAGTAACTTTTTGGGTGTTCCATAATCCCCTCCTCGTCGTTGAAAGTTGTACACAGAATATTTATCTACAATTTTCAACAATTTACACTTAATTTTATTTCATTGTTTTAAATGAACAAAATCTTGAGAAGTCTATAAGCATTTTTACTGAATCTAGTTTTGTTTTGCTACGTTTATTGTCTCATTTATTTTCACTTAGTGAGACCAGCAACTAACCTTAAATTCAGATATTTCCCTAACTAATAATTATTAGTCTAGTTTCAAAATCAACCTCATCACATTGTTGGCCATTTTTAGTTTTCGACAGATTTGTCAAGTCCAAAGTGCCCTTTATAAGGGAGAAAATGCTTAACATTCAAAACGAACTCCTTCATGCTGGTTTCTTAACTCTAAGTACGGGTTTAGTTTCAATGAACTATGACGTTCATAATATTCCTAAATGTAGTTTATGATACTATTTATCATATTATGTAAATAAATATACAACTTATTTTATTTTGTGATACTGATGAACAGAAATTTATTTTTAGATCTCCATGTAGCTTAGGTTTGGGTTAGATACAGCTAATAATACTGTAGACAATCCAACATAATATAGTCTAAACCTAAACTATGTTACCTATCCAACATGCAGACATATTTTTATTTACCAATACATGCCCAAGTTTCAAGCAAAATAAATTAGCCGGAAGTCACAGTTTGTAATGTGATGAATAAAATGAAAAAAGATAAGGCAAATGGGTATTAAAGTTAGTAAAACAAAAATCATTCTTTAAAAATCGAATTAATTGGAAGTACTTTCCATTGGAATTTTCAGGTTATGTATACAAACAGTTTTCATTGGATTGAACATTTTAGTTTTAATTGTCTGAAATGTTGGTTACAAATCCAACGCTATGGAGTGAGAGAATGAATTCAGAAATAAAACCTTAATTTTAAAGTGGTGGAAACACTTTCCCGTGTCAGACATAACAAAGGAAATGAGTTTATTGAAGGGATATGCAAAAAAACTTCTATTGTTGTGAAAATTCATTTTTCAAATTAATATTTTTATTGAAATTAGATTTCAAGGAAAACAAAACGGGCTCTAACCCTCTTAGTTCAATTTTTATCCAAAAGGATCTACGCCCTTATGGAATTCTCATGATTATATTATATTTGTGTATTAAAATAATATTTTGTTAAGATTTTACCTCTATTATTAAATGTCTTTTTCAATACTATCATTGTAGACAATGAAATCAATTACAATCAAAATAATTCGTTACTATTAGGCTACTATTATTATTTATTATTACCAACATATAGCACATTGTTTAGTATAATATATCTAATTTGTAGTCTCTCAATATATGTTATTTGTAAGAGGGTTAGATTCTTATATATTGATTTGTTTTTAATGTGAGTAGTTATGTATTAAAAGTATAAATTTTTTGTCTGTTTTATAAATTCACAATCTGACGGAAAATTTTAATAAATAATCTTTTAAAAAGCGTTTTATAACTTCAATAAGTAAATAAAATTTAGACTAAAGAGATCACTAATAATACAACCTACTGCGAACTACATAAAACATTCCTTCATTTTTTAACTCGCGTTCCCTGATTTTGTAACTTTCCTAATTATTCATGTATATTTGTATTTACCATTTTAACCTTTTATACAAAACTACCTTTGGCTCTCCAGACTTACACTTTGATACGGGTTTGACTCGAAACATTGTTCGACCAAAGTGTCTGACGTTATTAAACTGTATCCCCGCAATGTCGACACTAACACGTGACCACACTCCCTAACTTTATGTTTGGATTAGTTCTTAACTCCGAAAGATGTAACACTGCCTTCCTAATCTCTTCACACCAAGTATATTAGGGATAACACGACAACTGTATAGTCACTGCATCATACCAGGATTATACCTGTACGCTTGAATACATAAACGTAAGCACTAGATAAAATCAATTTATTATAGAGAAACAGTTTGATATTTAAAACAATAAGAGTATCTTTAGCTAGTCGTAAAACTTGTCCACCTTTCTGAGATTTGTAATGTGACATGAATAATCAGTAGTCTTATACATGTCCAGGCCAAATATTCGATTCTAATCGTACAGTCTACATATAAATGTTACATTATTACTCGTTCCCTTTTAATTTCAATCTTATGAGACATTTGACAGACATTTTATTTTATTGAAATAATTTTACCAAAAACACCATTCAAAATAATTGTTAGTCTGTAATTAATACAACTTTTATCTAAACAGCTGCCCTAATAGCTTTCTCCCGCTATTAGTCCCGAGGTAAGTTAAAACTTATCTTTGTTTAAAGACACAGTTTTTTAAAAAAGTTTATTTTTGTATTTGTTTACAAAAATTATAATATCTTATGTAAAAATCATATCTTTTTTTAATATATATGTGATAAGATACGCATGCAAACTACTTGACTTCTACTTTGACTTTACTTGGAGCAGGAGGGAGTAAAACTAACCCCTCCGTCGGCGCTAGTTATAACATGTAAAGCCATGTGTCACTGGTCAAATTAAGAATATTCTCACCACAAAATTGCATCTGCTAGTTGTTTGTACATATTTATATATATTCACGAAATAGCTTTTCGTTGAGTGATTGTTATTCGTATTTCATCATAGCTGTCTCTACTACATTCAGATGTATTTCATCATAGATATCTAAGAGGCAAAGCTAGCTCAGATCTATAAAGATAAAACAAAGATCTCGTTTTTTATATCGGAACTAAAGAAGTCTAATTTAGTTTAATACGTTCCCAAAATTAAACTAAGATAACTGTCATTTCTCAATCTGCAATTTCTCAATCGATTTTTTATGACGCAATGTATGTGAAAACATAAACCGGATATTATATTTCTACAACAGTACAAAAAGAGAAGTGATGTTAGGGACCAAAAAAAAGTGATATTCTAATATTTGTTTAATGGGTTGCCATTCACAGTTTTTTGTGGAACCTGACCACTGTCAATTACCAAATAATGTATAATTTCATTACATCACTGAAATTAACACAAAGAGACCTTATAAACGAATTTGCATTGTTACTAGTTAAGACTTTCAGGTCTTTCAGATTGAAAATTTTGGTTTAATTCCTATTTTATTCCTTCAGGTCAGTGATAAAATATGAAAAGTGACTAAAAAAACAAAGTAAAAGGACCTACAGACAAGAACGCATTAAAGCACGAATGTAATACATACCACAAAAACATACACACACGAAATAGGTATATGTGAGAAACACATGCAAGGTACACGTGCAAGGAGCACGTAATATAAATAATAGGTGTTTAAAAGTATTTACTGAACATTGTTTGTCTGTTGGAATTACACCAATTATTGCTTGAGGAAACATTGCTTGGAAATTGCATTAAAAGCCACTCAGAGTCTGTCTAATCCTTCCGGAGTGTATATGTAACCTCCGAGTATAATTGGTTCCCATTTTATTTTCTGCCTTCTCTTCCACCTGTATTATGGAACATAAAAAGGATAATACCTTACTCTACAAGTGGAAGATACAGATGAGTTTGAAGAACGAGTAAGCTTCAAAGAACATATCTAGCAAAAATGATATATTATTGTTAAAAGGTTTGATCATTACTCTGTAAAACAAAAATTTTACTTTCATATTAAGCATAAAGCAGTTTTACAAAATAACTTTTTACATACAGCATAAATTTTAAATCAAAATGTATGTTGATTATGTAAGGCTTCAACAGCATTAACAACCTGGCTGTATAGACTTATTGATCACGTTTTTAGTCAAGCACATCTAGTTACACGTCTAATTTAAACTATGCGTAAACTAAATTATATTTTGCCATAACTAGAATATTCATGGACTCCAGTGTAGCCTATACATCCCCCCCAACACAACAATCGTGTCATACAGTACAGCCTGTAGACCCTCCAACACAACAATCGTGTCATACAATGCCGCCTGTATATTCTCCACTGCATCTCTCATGTCCTCCAGTTCAGCCTATGTACTCCCTATGCCATCTTCATGTCCTCTAGTGAACCCTCTATATCCCACTTTGCAAACCTCATGTCCTCCAATGCAGCCAATAAATATTCTCCACTGCAACTCTCATTTCCTACAGTGGAGCCTATATATTCCCCACTGCAAAATCATGACCTCCAATGCAGCCTATATAATCCCCAATGCAAACTTCATGTCCTTCAGCGCAGCCTATACATCCACCAATACAACTCTCATGTCATCCAGTGCACCCTATATATTCCCCACTGCAACTCTAATGTCCTACACTCCAACCTATATATTCCTCCAATGCAAGTTTAATGTCCTTCAGTACAGCATATACATCTCCCAATACAACTCGCATGTCCTCCAGTGCAGCCTATATATTCCCCAATGCAACTCTCATGTCCTCAAGTGCACCCTATATATTCCCCACTGCAACTCTAAAGTGAAACTGGATTTGAAGCCGTGTTAAATGGTGGCACCATGAAAATGGAACTAGAGTTCAAACTGAACTAAATGGTGATAGACGTTGTGTGAAATTGTATATCAGATGTATAGGAATACAATAGTTATATAAACAAGCTAAACTATTAGGGCTACAATAACTAAGATTATGGAGACGAACATGCTGGAATGGTATCTCGAATCCATTTATTTTCAAATATGACTCTCTATGAATTTCATCCCTATACTTGAATTCATATATACTGAGTTTTTAATGGATTCATGGATTTATAGTTACTATATGCAAAAGTTATATATTTTATTATTTTTCTTATACTGAAAATTTCATGAGACGTGGTTCTAGCTCAGATCGAAGCCGTCGTCATCCTGCTGTTGTAAGATAATTTAAGCATTCGATTTCTGTAAATAGAATAAAGTTAGGTCTCACTCCGTGTAGAGATAGTAGGGAATAAATGGCATTTTTGTTTAAATTCAACTCCTAGGTATAAAATACTCATGTATACGTTATGTTAAATAAGCTTGTTTGTATACAAGGAGAGTCTTATACGTTATTACATCGCCAAAGGGAACACGAAGACTGTGTTTCAATTTTCACAAAAACTATTTACGTAATGCATTAGTAACTTTTCCCCTCTTAAGCTACATCTATTCCAACCGGATGGTTTGTAGCTAACCCGTAATATAGTATAGTGTATGTAGTATAATGTGTATTTTTTTCTTAAGACAACGTCGAATTTATAAAATGTTGTATATCTTTTAAATTATAGGTAAATGAACTTTTTTATTTTTAAATTATGAGGCGTCCTTTTTCACTGTTTTCCTGAGATATTTCTGTCTGACTAGGTTCTTTTCAATATCGATTCCTTCTCCACCAACAATACTTGTGTCTGGATCTTAAATATATATATTTTATACGCAAATAATTTTTTTTATATTAATTATAATCTCTTTATTGGGAACTCCAACGATCTATGGGAAAATATTAACAACTGCTTAATTTCTGTAAAGATTTTATTTTCAAGTCATTTTCTACTTTTTTTTATTTATTTAAAGATATTTTGTGCTAACTGTCAAAGCACGAGCACTGCAATACTGAGAATAAACCATTCCATTTTATCTTCGTTTAATTTCATTCTCCGTACAAGAGGAAACGAAGACATTTTTAAAGTACTCCTGTTATTCACTATAAGTCTGTGACATCAATTAAAAAATAATAAAATAATAACTAATATTTTTACAATAAGGACCCGGACTTATCAAACCACTTTTTTATAAACAGATAAAGTTATTTAAATTTGATTTGTTTTTTTTTTCACTTTTGGTTTATTTCCTATTACAGTAGTTTCTAATATTCCAATTCTTCAAATTTAATATTACTCTTGTATTTTGCTCTCTAAGAAGATAACCAAAAATATTTTTATCTACATTTGTCAAATTACTGAATTTCCTAACATTGAGTTGAAGTAAATTTGTGGAAAACGAACGGATATATTACATTTCGGTTATTTTACGAAGAGGCCATTGGAAAGCTCGTCCGCAGGTACGGTTAAGTACCAAAATTGCTAAGGCTGGTAAGGCGAAAAGTAACCATATGTTTAGGTCTACTTATATAGTACAGTATATGTAATAAAAAAGTTTTTATATTTACTTTATAAACAATTAATTAATTATGGGCTTTAAAAGGTTAAAAATACATTCCAGGTATTTTATCAAATGTAATGATAAATGAAAGGGAGGTTAAAGAGGGGATTAAAGTTTATCAAAACCTTGAAACCTTTCAAGGACACCTAGGCAGACGGGTTTTAAAAATCATTACCGAATTTAAAATTGATTTCTTTACTGAAGAAACATTGCTTGTGGGTTCAGTGCTTATTATATGGGGCAGTGATAAGAAAATAAATTATTTATACGACCTATAAGTATTTAATATAATCTTAACTTTCCATTCCCTTTTTAAACCATTAAACGTAATATTTTTTTCAACATTTGTAAATTATTTTTGTTAAAATATATATTTTTCCTCTCTAAAAGAATTAACCTTTTTATTATGTGAGTGCTGCTTAATATAAATATCTAGAGCAATAGATAGGACTACGTGTGATTTTGCTTACTGTTATAATAAATATATAGTTATGACTATCACCCACACTTGGCATGATCAATAAACATCAAGGTCTTTAGAAAATGTTTAATTTTGTATATAAAAACATTATCTCCATTCAATTCTGAAGATAATTGAGTTGGAAATATAGTAAAGTAAATATAATCAGAGGGGTAATTTTGCAGCGAGTTTGGGCAGTGATATTTTTTGTTTACAAAATTCCACCTGTGGGTTGGCCTTCCGTCATATATTTTCTTTAATTAATGTTGATTTCGATATATTTCTTATACGTTTTCAGTGACTTTTCTTAAACTACTCTAGTTTTAAGCTTTTCTGAAAAACTTTTCAAGTAATATTTAGAAGTGAAGCAGTGTAGAATTTATGTCAGCTCCAAATCATGGGGTCTAGATAAGTTTTTATAAATTTACAATGATTAAAATTCAGCAAGTTTCAATACTACTAAATGTTAAAGATAAACATTTTTAAATCACTAACAACAAAAGCCTGTCAGAAGAGCTATGCCTACAGCTAGCTTTATCGACATAGAAGGTAAAGAATATTACTAAACCATTTTACTGAAATAAATACGTGTATCCAATACAAGGTGTTTTTCCTAAAATCAACGCTTGGCTTCGAAATCTATAAAACGTATATCTAGAAATGATTTACTCCAAAATAAACTAAGTATGCTGTATGTACATTTTTTTTTTTTTTTTTTTAATTGTATACGATAACCAGTAGCAAAGGTTTTGAGGATATATAAAATTGCCTTTTAAATTTAATATTATTGATTTTATAAAATACAAAAACATATTGACAGAAGGATTTCAATGAAATATACCCAAATGTATTATAATATTCAAATATGAAAACAAAATAAGCTACTTTGCGAATAAACCTGTAGGTTTTAGAGTGAAGTTATTTTTCAAACAAACACGTATTTTACCAATTCCATAAAACAATAACGGTTTCACGAACGTTTTAGTTCGGTGGCGTGTGAACAATTTCACGGCGTAGCATTACTGTAGCGTGTTCTATTCTTTGCGTATAACGGAACTTTCTTTTGTGCAGCCGGGTGAGGCTGTATGCATTGTAGTAAGGTCGTCTCTATTATTTAAAAGTGTGTATTGTTACATTGTTCTCTTTAGCTTGCTCTTGCTATCGGTTACCGGTTACACACTCCCGGCAACCCATTTAGGCTATATTTAGCCATCTACTAACTCCTCCATGCATTCATATTTCACTTAAGAAAATGAACACTTATAATTATAAATTTCACCTTTTCCTACAAAAAGGCATATTTTCAATGGAATCTGATTTCTCTCACGATATGTATATACACGAAGTTAGAATCTAGGTTGGCAGCATAAGTGTATCTCATAATTAAACACCTTTTCTATACTTTACTACCTCACCGGTAAGCAGGATTAATTCCGGTAAAGCCCACTAAACAAGAATTTAGAATACTTTTCGAAAGAAATTTTGACAAAAACTAACGGATCATCAAGCAGTCCACTGTGCGCATAGGTATAACGAGATACATAATTTAATGATTTTAAAGGTTACTATTTTAAAATCAATTAACTGAGGCTCAAGTCAGAAGTTTCCTAGTGTCATATGCTGCGATGAATAGAAAGATTCAAATTAGGCAATTCCTAAAACAAATTTCTGTTACATACAGACACACGAGTATATATATATATATATATATATATATATATATATATATATATAATAACATTATAAAAGTTGCAATATATATTAATTACATGTTACTTAACTTATAATAAGGTACACAAGGTAATTTCGTTTTATAACCTAACCCATTATTTATTGAATGAATTCATTTACAACTGATTCCGTGGCTTCGATACTATTTTATAGAATAGATAAATAAAGAAAATCCGTCAAATTACACTCCAGTATATGTGATCTGTATGACCTTTCACTGGTGTCTGTATCCATGTTGGCGAAAAAAAAACTATTTTAAATACAATGACATTGCTAAAGTACACATTTTAGTTAGTTCGTATTTCCTACGTGCAAATTAGGCTTGCATTTACTCCTGTTTACTCCTACATTTACTCCTTTTTTCACCTCAATGTTTTAATAATATATAGACATTCAATAATAAATTATGAAAAATATTTCATTTCTGTCGGTTGATTCTACCAGCTCTGCTCAACTGGTTTAGGATATATACCGTCTTACAAATGTCATCTGATGATGCTATTTCTAACAATCAATAAAAACGATAGAGTGAGGAAATTAATTATTTCTCTATTATTGTTGGTATTAAATAGTTAAGAAAAGCACTCACAATACTTTCTGGGCGTATTTTAATAAAAAACTTACAATAAATAAATAATAATAGACTTGAAATGATTTACTGTGGCAGGCTGCAGCCAAACTGGTCAACTACCAAGATCAGATACAAAGTAATAGTTGGAAATTTCCCACGCCTATTTTTGAATAGATAGGTTACGGTTTACGAGAATAAAATACGCTTTAGCGAACCCGAGGTCGAGCTTGGCAACCTAAAACAGTTTTGTTGTCTTTGAGTAAATTTCTAAAGTATTTCCTCTGATGACGTCAATTTAAAGCCTATATTTGAAACACAATACAAAATATAGGACCTATAAAGAAGGGTTTTAAAATATTGTATATTCTTGATCACAAACTTTTATAAAACGTTGTTTCCTTGATTTGTTTTTTATATTTAGAAAATTTTATAATATTTTTCATGTAAAAGTTTATAACTATATTTTTTATTTTGTAGTTAAATTATTGTCAATTTGTTATTAATTTTGCAATTTACAGAGAACCTATTCAAATAGATAAAATAATACATAATTACTCAAATCATCCATATAATCAAATATGAGAGGTTTATTTAACTTATTATGTAGAATGAATAAAATTCCGTTAATCGTATAATTAGGTTAAAAGAATTAAATATTATATACCAAATAAAAACAAAAATGGATATAAAAGGAAAAAAATATTAAATTTAATAAATATATATTTTCAATTACAGAATAAAGTTAACCAAAATAACCATACAACAATTAATAAAGAAACTATTTGGTCCAATTTCATACTCACCGAGTTCGAAATTAAACCGATTATAAAATTATTTAAAGACACTAATATTAAACACGTTTATTAACCAAACAATAAAATAATATAATAAATACGAATATTAAATTAAATAAGCTGGATGTAAGCGGTATTAGTAGTATCAAATGTTACAATGTGTCAAAAATGCTATATAGGACAAACTAAATAAGAAAATAAAGGAAAGGTTTCAAAAACATTTAAATACATTTAAAAACACGTAATATAAATAAATCTATTTTAGCGACACATTGTATCTATACTAATCACGATTTCTCAGAGATACACGATATGAAATTAGTTAAACCTTCTCAAAAAGGTATAAGAACGAATGTTTTTGAAAATTTAGAAATGTATAAAAATAATATTAAAAATACAATTATTGAGGAGCATGTACAAGTACCATTTTAACTATTTCAATGAAATTTTAAGACTAAAAGACTAAACTAAATATAGATTATTGAGAAATTTTTGATCAAGCAGATGAGATAAGAATAACTAATCTTTTAAACATAGTACGATTATATGAACAGTCCAGATGTAGTCATAGAACTATATGGTACTTAGAACATTTTGATAATGCTGGTACTACCAAGACTTCAATGTATGCAGAAAGCTAAAATTAAAATTTCTTTTTTATGAAACTGTTATATAACCATATATATAACATGCAACGCTACAATAGCAAGTCCAGAACATAGCAAGTCTTTTCAGTGGAAAAGATGAAATCAAATATTTAGGCATTATACTTTACCGGAAGATAACTAAGAACTCTTCAATAAGTCTGTCTTTAGAAAAAACGTTAGTAAAACTATCACAGCTTTAAGGAAAAAGCCCTTCTTCGCTAAGACCGCCCAGTAATTACCGTGCACAATATTCACATACGCATCCATCGTTTGGGGGTAATGCAGAAAACTCATACACTCACATACTAGGGTTACCAGAAAAACAAATTTGTATTTGAACAAAACATAAGCCTTGATATTATTTATTATTAAACTCTGCTGATGTATAACATGTTCTACAAACAAGCCAACGCACTATCATCAAACCTCTTTTCCACACTGGATAGATATAATACCAACCTAGACAAACACAGACACCGCTGTCTATTCTTAAACATCCGCCTACGATGTAGATTTATGTAAAATTATGTAAACACTTATTAACTAGCTCCGTTACAAAAACCTTAAGCAGAAAAATTACTAAATGTTTTTAGTCATTATAAATCACGCGAGTGATTCAACAATGGTCAGGTGACCGAAAGGTGCCTCATCACAAAGGTAAAATTATAGCACTTAGTGGTGGAAAACATTATTTACAAGTAATAATAAAACTTCATAAAGTCAGTTCAACGGAATAATAATGGACAACGTGAAATATATATATACACACTATTTATAAATATCGCAATATGTATTCTTGTGTATTAATAAAGAACTAAGTCAAAATATTATTATATTATATTATTAATTAATTATATTATAAATTATATTATAATTCTTGTATTTGTATTTTGACTTAGTTCTTCATATATGTAGTATAATAATATAAGTATAGTATATAGTTATAAATATAGTATATATATTTAGCGACTGCCAAAAAAATGAGTGGTATGGTTTCAGAAACAAAAAAAAAAACAAAAAAAAATATATATATATATTTGTTCCTAAAACCATAACACTCATTTTATTTGGCAGTCACTAAAAAGCTATAGGTTGCCTTAAAATGGTTTAAAATCAAAACAAAAGAGTCTACTCATTTTTTGAAAATAATTCACATAGAGTACAATGTGTGGTTTCATAACTAAATATTACCATTTATGTCTTTCTGTGTAAATGGTCATTATTTCACATTGATTATATTTGTTTAGTTCTCAATATTGGGTCTCCCCTTGTTTGTTTTTCATCCGTAAATTTTTCCAAACATTATTTATTGGTTTTAACCCACAGCAATGAGTAAACAATTTGGTAACAACTCTCAATACCATTCAATAAACGAAGTCGAATAAAACAACATTTGTTCATCACAGTATATTTAAAGTACATAAACGTCAAAATTTTAGAATCAATACCAAATACACAAAAGCCATAAAAAACCTTGTAGCCCCATACAAGTGACAAAAAATTTATTTAGAAAACTTTATTGTTTATTTTATGTTAATATTTATTTATTTTATATAAGACAGTTATTTTTACAATAGTTTTATAAATAAAAATGCTTGCAGTCACTTAATTTATAGGCTTAATCAAATGGGACATTTCATTTGTTCTGAATGTTTATTTCTTAACTATTATTTGTTACAATTAGTTCAAATAGTTTATTTACAGTTACAAATAAATTTCATTAATCAAAATAAGAACATTACTAGGAAAAATTAAAATGTTAGATAGGTCACTTGTTGAATATGTCAAATTTTGAGTAAGGTAAGTTCTTATTGTAAACTGTAGGTAATGGAATGGGTGATGCGCCGAAAATAATGTTCGGTGTTTGGAAAATTATGAGATATTCTTCTTCCAAAAAGGGGTAGCAATAAGTACTGTGATCTGAAAAATATAAGATTTCAACGGCAGCTAAAGTTACAAGGTGTAAAACTAGAGACCTAACCAAACGTCACGCACCAGAATCATGCAATGTGCACTTTTTAGAGAGAAGCTTTTTCCTAGATGAAGATTAAGAATCCTTTGATAGAAAAGAGGGAAACGCTCTGATTGTAGAGTACACAAATATGAGGCCGGGAAGGATTGGTCAGTTACAGTGATACACATTGAAAAATAAGACAAGAAAAGTGGGTGGAAACGTAGTCCATGAGAGACTAAAGAAGGAATAAGAAAATCAACCAAAATGGAATGGATAAATAATCATGTACGATTGGGTAGAAAATGACATAATAGTTGCGAAAGGGTACAAAAAGATCATACAATTTGTAGAAATCAGATTTTACGTTATGATTGTAATTGGAAGGAATTATTAGGCAAGGAGGAGTAAGTTTTGGTTAAAAGAGTAAGTTCATAGTCAGGTTAGTAAAGGAAGGGCTGGGTTTAGGTTGAAATATTGAAACTAACTAGGCTTTAAATTCAATGACTGCTGCAGATGAGTTTCTCCTCTAGTCAGTTTCTTCCTCTAGGTTGCGAGCCGAGAATATTAACTATTTTATGCTGACAATGATTTAGTGCCACCTTTATAAATCAGTACTCTATTATAAATCAGTGTTCTATTATTTTGCAATCATAGGTTTAAACATATAGACATTTCGTGACATTTCTGACTTCGTATCTACGTGACATATAACCTGATTTTAGAAGGCTATCAAGATAAAAAGTATGAAATAATGTTAGAAGGTAAGGATGTCTTTAAACTAAGAAAAGATTGACAAATAAAACAATACACTGGTAAAATATTCCGAGCTTTAACCATATAAAAAGATGATTTCCCAACTTCAGTAATCACCCTATTTCTATTATAAAATATTTAAAGAATGGTATTTTGTATCTGAGTAGAAACATATATTTAGAATAACTCTTAAAAATAAAGAGTTTGTTGATTAAATTATAACAGTAGGCATTATCTGAAATGATTCATTAAAACTGAATTTTCCTAGTCATTAATTTATAAAATATTATTTAAACAATCAAGCTGTAAAAAGATAACAAATTCAATACAGTCATTCCGCTGTTTAAATATTGTTTAGTTAATTAAAAATGAATATTTAAAAAAAATTATAATAACTTGACAAAAACAATATTAGTTTTGAAGTAGGGCACCTTTTTCAGGCCTTTTCGTTCAGACGCAAATTTTGCAACGAACCCCTGCTAACCACTGACCCTCTAGCACTTAACTTGCAATTACACAAAAATAATTTGTTTTATTTTTCAAAACCCACCTACTATTAACAAGGTATTGCCGGTGCTTTCCAGTCACGTACGTCAGTAAATTTTTAACTGAAAACATATATATATATATATATATATATATATATATATATATATATATATATATATATATATACATAAACAATATAGGATATATGCAATTTTACCATGTCTCATTTTCTTGTCACAATCCTAGTTGGATGGTTTAAAATATAATCCTGCTTAATTTAACCTTTTGCAGGCTCCCGTGCTACTTTTAGTCAGAACCTGCCTGTGGAACTCGTCCCTGCACCTTATTTAAAAACAAACTATCTTTTAATATAGCTCAATATTTTTTAATTCGCAAAAGAGTGCTCATTTGGGGGTAAGCTTTTGTTTTAATGTTTTGAATATTTTATGAATTTAAACACTATTTATGTATGATTTTTCAACCTTTACTTTACTAGTTTAAAAAACTTCAAAACCCCAAAGGTTTTTATTTATTTATTAACACAGGATATTTTAAACATAAATTAAATAGATTTTGCATAGTAATTTTATTAATTTGAAGAATTTAAAATTTACCAGTAAAATAAATTACTAGCTGAGGCTGGATTCCTTCTTCTTTTTGACTCCTGTAGGTTGTCGGGCATAAATACACTTTTAGCCCCTAAACTCAACTACCGTTTTTTTTAAACATAAAGGAAAAAGCAGCATTAATTTTTATAATTAATTAGAATTTTATCTAATTTTATGTTTACACTTGGCCCTAATTTACCAATGAACTCTGATGTTTTACCTCTGAGCATAATCTTGTAGTTTATATTTATACATAACACAAGTATAACTTCAAAATTTAAAATATTTTGGAGATGGTGAGATAATATTGTACTAAATAAATGTTTTAAACCTTATTGTGTTTTAAGTGTTTATTGTTTGTTTCGTGAGTTTAGTTGTATACGAAGAGCATAAAACCCATTTTTTTTTATCTACGAAACACTGAACAGTTATTTTATTGAGAGACTATAAACAAAATCTCCGTATCATTTATTATACCATGATATTAAAATATTATCATTCAATTTAATTTTAAAATACACTATTTGGAAATATCAATAAATCGCACATAATTAAAAACTTAAACCAATAATTACTTTTCAGTATACAATTATTTTCACTTTCTTTTTGACATAACAAATCTTCATAATGCATAAAACATATTAGCATTTTCAAAATAATACACATTCATTTATTTTGACAGAAAAATGCAAAGATTCTTGTATATAATAATTAACACGTAACAATAAATTATTGTTTGAATTACATTTAATCTTGAAGGGATAAAATTTGCGTCAAGTCTAATTGAATACGCAGCCTTATTGATTTCTATTGTATAATCTACAGTTAATTTTTATATCATAAATGTAATTTTTATTTTAAAATTATTATAATAGGATTTTATGGTTGATGAACATTTAAAAATGATCAGAACATTACTTCCCTCCTCCTCATTTGGTATATCATTTGCAAATAAGGAAACAATTGTCTGTAATTTATAAAACAATTTAATCCAGACGCTAGGTCTAACTTAATAAATTATCTCTGAATCTAACTATTGAATAATAATTATTCTAATAAAAGAAAATAATTGGATACAGACTAATAGAGTGACTATACAAAGTTGTTATAATTAATAATCTCTGCTTAGTGCATACCTTCATTGAATTATTTAATTAATCTCTGTCCCGTTACAAGTATCAATTAATAAATGACAGGTTTGAAATAATTTCAATTTTCGAAGTGCGTCCTCCAATATAGATTTTTTATTGAATAGGAGTTATTGAAATATTTTATTTTCAATAGAACTTGAATTGTAAAGCTTATTTAAATAAATGTTCAAGTATTCTGATATGCTACACTTGCTAATTGTATATAGTTACGGTCTGAGTTGACAATGGGATACATCTCCCGATCGCTCTTCCTCGTTAAACACAAAAGTAAGTGATACTATAGACACGTTTCACATATCGATATATGTTGAAGTGTTTTAGTGTAAACTATTAGCTAATGTTAAAGATGTAGTTTAATCATGATAAAAATAAAAACCCGATAACCACAATAAAAGTAATTAATCCACTACTTAATTAATTTATTCTTAAGAACATCTCAATCATATATTCAGTACTTCTGAAGATGGTTACCTTGTAACCGAAATGTACTTCAGGTGTTATTTTTATAATGAATCAAAGAACTCTATTGATTATTAAATTTTATTTTTATTATGTATAGTTAAAAGATTATGGTAGATATAGTTAAAACCTGTAACAAAATATTTTCCACAATTTACCGATGTTCCTCATACATTATATTACTTTTTGTACTTACTTTTAAACATTAGTATGCTAATATTAGATTCCTTTTTAAGCCGAATATTAAGGAAATAGTATACCCCGTAGAGGGTTTATTGAGTACTCTCAATTGAAACCCCTTCTAAACAATCGTTATACTTTTAAACCTAAGTTTATTACCATTAAATTCGCTGAGAGCAATCCAAAGGAAGGTAGTTTATTCTTTCTAGAAACCGTGTTGGTTATTGCACAATGATTTATTGTGTTTTATTTATTTACTTCGATTTCAAAAAAGTACTTTCCTTCGAATATATTCTTAATTTGTCTCTCGTCTATAATAAAAAGTTTTATTTCAAAACTAGCCTTTTAAATTCATTTCATCTATGAACAAGATTTTTCCTATATTTGTGAGAAACGTTCCCACTGAGATAAATATCGAGTTCCATGTGAAGGTTTGCTGTTGTTAAATTCCCTGTTTGCTCCTTGGGTTTTGGGGACTCGTCCCTTCTTAGTGCTTCGTTTTACTATTTAACATTTTAATCACTTTAAAATTTGCATATAGCATAGTTATCTACACTAAACTAGTACGTTAATAAAAATTGTCATGATATCTTGAACATTTGGGGTCTTAGTTCAGCTTCTATTGGATGAGAACTCTTATTGAAAGTTCGCCCCTGTTTTTTTTTTGTTTTAAGACAAACAAATAGACTTCGTATTTTGGTTGTTGGACATCCAGTAATCGCAAACGCGTTACGGCTATATGAGGAGCTGAGTATTCTGCTCAACCGTTATTAATTAAAAATAGTAAAGTTTAGAGGTTTGTTTCTTAAACCAGCCTTACATTAGCATAGCCTCTCCCTTGACATTGAGCTTTTTGCAATACAATTGATGTCCTTAACCCACGGTATGCTCTAGGTTATCGAATATATAATAATTGTTATTATTAAATTGTTTGTGGTAATTATAACATATTTGAGTTCATATATCATTTTGCAAATAACCTTTTGAAAAAGTAAAACACTTATTTTACCATTATTTGTATAGATTAACTAGGGATACCCGGCTTATGTTGCAGCGCCCGAAATTGTAAAAGCTCGAACGTTCCGAATTTAATCCAGGATGGTCAATGATTGTCCTTGTGGCTTGTTTATGATTATTGCGAATGCAAGTCGCAAAGGAAATTGTAGTCGTTTGAAATAAATAGGAAGATCTGATGAAATCATCTGTATTCATGGAATTAAGACCATCTCCATTGAACTTGCCACCTCTGATTTCTGCCTGGAGCTAGTTGGGTGTCAGTTTTTGTGTGTGATTATTCTGGTTCCGTTGCATAGTTTTGGTTGATTCAAATTTCACCAGAACCTTATCGGTGATCCTACGCTTACTATCAATAAGTGTGGTAGAATTTATCAATTTTAAACGGTTTAAAGTAATTAATAATGTATTTTTATTCTTACATAATGTTTATAATTTTTAAAACATTTTTAATTAATTTTAGTAACGCTAGTATAGATATACATTTTAACATTAGACTTAGACTCTGGGGCGGAGCCCTGTGGATGGATTTACACCAAACTTCACACGAACCATCCTGGAAATATGTTAAACAATCCTTCCAAATTTCATATACTTATGTACAGCTGTTTATGCGCCTTTAACATACATACAAACATACATACATACATACATACATACATACATACATACATACATGCATACATACATACATATATACATACATACACACATTCACACATACATACATACATACATACATACATACATACATACTTACATACATACATACATATATACATACATGCATACATACATACATACATACATACATACACACACACAAACATTCATTTTTATAGATATATATACCTACCATGAGTTAAACAGCAGTTAACAAATAACTAGACTATTCTACATTAGAATATTTCATATATTTCAATTTATAAACACACTTGATTCTAGTTGTACAACAATTTATGCCTATCCAAAGTATTCAACAAAGGAACTGTTTTACATAGAAATCTAATAAAGCGGGTGTTTGCTTGACCTCCTTCAGCCTTTATAAATCGGATCATCTGATGAAATGCAATACGCTCGACCATACTTACTATAATGTGTAGCGTAACAAAACATTATTATTAGAAACTAAACACGACTGACGTATTTATTGCCAACTAGTTCCACCATATACTAAATATAATAAAATGTTAGTATATATAAAAATCTAGTGACATAATTTATTTAAATCTTGATTAATACAATTATTTCGTGTAGAATATATCTTGGCTAATCACTGCAATAGAGAATTGTCCATTGAAGGTATAATACTAGTGCAATGTAATAGGCCCCTTATTTTGTTAGATAATTTGATGTGTTCACAATAGATGCGCCTCTCATTAGACTCTTAAGTTTCTTACATGCCATTTTGCTTGTAATATCATTACAGTTATAATTCAAATCTATGTTAATGCTTCTACTAACTCGAGGATATTCTACAACTTGTAAAAGCAAACATCTTGAGGTCATCATTTTCTGGTACAAATTTGTCGCATTTGCACCATATAGCGAAAATAATGCTAGTTTCGTTTCATTAACTAATATTGTCAATGATACTGTAGTTGGCAGAATTTATACAAAAGATTTATCACAACGTTATTGAAAAACACGGATTCAGATCTTAATAACTGGTATAAAATGTCATGTTAATGTAACGGCGGCAGCACGTTATTTGAATGTATGACCAAGCGCTTGAATTGTGACTTAAATCAAAGTGGATTGCTGCGATTCGGAAAACACTCAATCTATAACTCTTTATATTTCTGAGCGAATTTCCGGTCTCTGGATAATAAAATGTCAACAAGCGACCAATGCGAGAGAATTCACCACAACGGAAATTAAATCTTGATACATTGCTTGAACTTTTTTATGAAAAAGTAAATATAAAAATTGCAAACGCTCAGTTTAATACTGCCCTTATACAGAATAGCTGAATAATTCTGATTACATCATATCTTGTTTTATTAATTCCTATTCCATACAGACTAATTTTTTTAATTATACGAATATTGGTTTTAGATATTTTAGAGCGAATATTTTGTTTATAATATAATAAGCAATTAGGTTTTAAAACGTTTTTGTAAATAAACAGGTAAAAGTTTATATAGCGTTAGTCATGTATTATAATATAATAAGCAATTAGGTTTTAAAACGTTTTTGTAAATAAACAGGTAAAAATTTATATAGCGTTAGTCATGTATAGTTGACATTTCTTAACAATATGAATAAATAGTTCAGTTGTGAAGTATTTTCAAATAAAATTGTATTACTGTATTTATGGAGAGAGAAACAGGCAAGGGGGAAGAAATTAAAATAAAGAGGTTACTTCAAATTTATTTATTTTATCTTATTTTCCATAAATAAATGGTCTCTTCAACTGATAAATATTTTATGAAGTTTTATATAAATAAAGGCAGATAAATTAATTAATATTTTAAGGCAGATAGATAGTAAATAGTATAACAAAAAATCTTGAGCTTGTAAATTAAAAAAAAATTAAGTTCCAACTATGAACTTGCCACTATATCAAACATATAGTTTCTGGAATGTTCATGGCGATCAGGCACCTGTGACCAGGTAATTTCCAGGAACGCTGGCATTGCTTGGCTGTCGCTTTACCCAGACTTATCAGTATGCCAATTTTAGTTATAGGGCGTATTGAAAAACGTGGTCTACCTGTCTTCCCACCGAAATTAGAAGAAGAATACCATAAAAAACTGGAAGATTACAGCTCAACACTTTGTTCGAAGCAATAGAAAATTTTTAGGATAGACTTAAACTATGTATTCGGCTGAATGGGCAAATTCATTTTATCAAATTATGAGTTATTTTCTAGTTTAAAATGCTTACCTACTTACTTACTTACTAGCCAACGCCCACCCTTGGCTGTTGAGTCATTTGGTGACGCGCTGACCAGTATAGACGAACAAGTGGGTCATCATCATCTCCGGATGGTCGAGCGCATTGCATTTCATCAGATGATCCGCATCCATCGTATTGTGTCCACAGAGAAGGTATTCCGGTGTTGGGAGCACACCGATGCGATGTAGATGGGTGGGCAGGTAGTCATGGCCGGTTTGGATTCTGAAATTGGCAACGCCTACAGCTCGTGGAAGTCTGTGGTCGATGGGCCCTGTGGTGACTAAGTTTTCCCATTTTATTCCTGCTGATTGATGTGTGAGGAGCAGTTTGCTGGCCCGGTCGATAGTTGCATTGATGAGGGCTTTCGTGCTTTGCAACGAGGGGATGCAAATGGGTGTAACATGGATGTGCCTTTTTTGGCCAGGAAGTCTGCCCTCTCATTCCCATAGATCATTGAAATCCATTGTAAAGCCACAAGCCCACCACCATTCGCCAGGTGTTCCAGGGCTTTTCTTGTTTCTATTGTTCTTATGCAGTCTGTATCTGTATTGCGCGATAGGTTTCGGATAGCCGCTTATGAATCGACGAAGAAAACTGCCTGTGTAGGGGCTAGATTTTGTTTAGTTCGGCTGCTGCTGTTTGTAATGCTGCTATTTCTCCATCGTAGTTGGTCTGGGGAGTTCCCACTGCTAGATATCGCTCAAAATTGCGACTGTAGTAGGCAGCTCCGATTACACCTGTTTCCGGTATTGAAGATCCATCCGTGTATGTATGCAATCATTCTGGTTGTGGATACTCTTCATTGATTGTATACAGGGCTGCTTGCATCAGTTCTATGTCCAGGGATGATGATTTCGACTGACTGTGGTTCTTCAATCTGCAATTAGCTTTTGGTAAATTGTGGAAAAACTCGCGGTAATCTGTAAGCAGTGCTGGCTTCTCTCTAAGGCTATTCCTTACTTCAAGGCCACCCTTTCATAGGTGCCATTGGGGTTATTTGAGTCTTCAGTCGGGCCGTGGCTTGTCTGTAGTTTGTCCAATGAGTGTGTACTCCTCTGTGTCTCTGCCAGAATCGGAGAGCTATTTTCTCTCTATGGCTTTCCATTAAACTACACTTTGTTTGTGCCTCCATTGCTGCAATTGGTGTGGATTTAGGTGCACCCGTTATGATCCTTAACGCTGTTAATTTACTGAGGGCGTTACGGTTGCTTGTGATGGTCACTTCACTTCCGTAGTCAAGGACAGGTCTGATATATGACTTATAGGTAGTTATTAGGACATCCTGGCTGTCACCCCATGTTGTAGCTGTCCGTCGTTTTAATATTATTGTTCTTTTTGACGCTTTTTCCTAGCACTGTTCGACATGAGGACCCCATGTCAGACGTCTATTAAGTACTACACCCAGATATTTGGAGAGATTTCTTTCTTTTGAGTGAAGTTTAAAAGGAATGATGTTTTGGGTTTTTACATCGAATATTTGGTTTTTAAATGTAAGGACTTTGTTTCATAGCGAAACAATTTAAATCTTAATAAGGCCAATAAATAAGCTGCTGAAACGTTGTAGTTGAAATAAATATTGAATTGACTCGTCTACTCTCAGAAAAATATTTTGATGAAAAGTATTTTCCTCCTCAAAAAAATGTATAAAGTACATTTTAAAATGCTATTTCAAAAAAATAGTCAAGTAATGTTATTTGTAATAAAGACCTTTACGATTGTGGTGCAACTCATCTTTTGACAGATATAAAATTTATAAATAGGCTATATAGCAATTGTTAATTATCAATTTAATGTTAACTTCAATTTGTAATTACATTTCAGTCAAATTAAATATCAAATAACATGTGACAAATCAGTTACCGTTCAAAGATGCCATTGGCAGTGGTTAATGTTTGCACGAGATAGTTTCAACGCTTTGCACGTTATTTCATCCAAACAGACACATTCAGGTCGTAACATATTGGTTGCGGTGGGTGGGATGTCTGGAGTGGAGATATTGGAAGCAATATAAAACACGTTGATTTCAATCAATATTTCATTGTCATCTCGAGGCAAGCCTGCGTGCCAATTTATAAAGGCTGAAGGAGGTCAAGCAAACACCCGCTTTATTAGATTTCTATGTAAAACAGTTCCTTTGTTGAATACTTTGGATAGGCATAAATTGTTGTACAACTAGAATCAAGTGTGTTTATAAATTGAAATATATGAAATATTGTAATGTGGAATAGTCTAGTTATTTGTTAACTGCTGTTTAACTCATGGTAGGTATATATATCTATAAAAATGAATGTTTGTGTGTGTGTATGTATGTATGTATGTATGTATGTATGTATGTATGTATGCATGTATGTATATATGTATGTATGTATGTAAGTATGTATGTATGTATGTATGTATGTATGTATGTGTGAATGTGTGTATGTATGTATATATGTATGTATGTATGCATGTATGTATGTATGTATGTATGTATGTATGTATGTATGTTTGTATGTATGTTAAAGGCGCATAAACAGCTGTACATAAGTATATGAAATTTGGAAGGATTGTTTAACATATTTCCAGGATGGTTCGTGTGAAGTTTGGTGTAAATCCATCCACAGGGCTCCGCCCCAGAGTCTAAGTCTAATGTTAAAATGTATATCTATACTAGCGTTACTAAAATTAATTAAAAATGTTTTATTAATTAGATTACTGATGTTTTAAAAATTATAAACATTATGTAAGAATAAAAATACATTATTAATTACTTTAAACCGTTTAAAATTGATAAATTCTACCACACTTATTGATAGTAAGCGTAGGATCACCGATAAGGTTCTGGTGAAATTTGAATCAACCAAAACTATGCAACGGAACCAGAATAATCACACACAAAAACTGACACCCAACTAGCTCCAGGCAGAAATCAGAGGTGGCAAGTTCAATGGAGATGGTCTTAATTCCATGAATACAGATGATTTCATCAGATCTTCCTATTTATTTCAAACGACTACAATTTCCTTTGCGACTTGCATTCGCAATAATCATAAACAAGCCACAAGGACAATCATTGACCATCCTGGATTAAATTCGGAACGTTCGAGCTTTTACAATTTCGGGCGCTGCAACATAAGCCGGGTATCCCTAGTTAATCTATACAAATAATGGTAAAATAAGTGTTTTACTTTTTCAAAAGGTTATTTGCAAAATGATATATGAACTCAAATATGTTATAATTACCTTTAGTTATTATAGTATAGTAACTAATAATAGTTACGCCCTAACGTCAGCTCCAAAAGCAATAATGAATCTCTTGAGCCCAGATATACAGGATAAATCCTGTAGGATCCCAAGAGTTACGCTCCCAAGAATCGTAAAGTTGAATTGATATCCTAATACAGTGGTCTTGTAGGGAACTTAGCCCAGACCATATGTATTACGGTTAATATTGAAATGGCTTTTCGTATGATCATAAATATTTAAAAACATTTTTTTTTTTTTAATAGAAACTTTCGATAAATAGTTCTATTGAGATGAAAAAAGCTCTTACATATGGCGAGAAAACTAGATATTTAGTACAGAAATAAGGGTTGTCATTGTAATTTCATTAATATTCTTCGTAATAAGGGTTTGCTTGACGTTAGATTCTAACATAGCTCAGGCCTATAATATAAAAAATCTTTTCCAAAGTAAATATAATCTAATCTGAGGTCTATATTCATTTTATTCTCATGAACATGTCTTTTAAATAGACGTTTCATTTTAGGCGTATAAAAATAAGAACCTTATTTATCTCCCTTCATCTCCCCCCTCTTCCTCTGTCTGTCTGTATGTCTCTTTGTCTTTCTCTCTCTCTCTCTCTCTCTCTCTCTCTATATATATATATATATATATATATATATATATGTATTTTAATACAACAGAGGTTATTCAAATACAAGAATATTTATTAATTTATATTCAAAGCTTTTCGTTGGTAAACAGTACCAACATCATCAGGAATATTTTTGTATTTGAATAACCTATGTTGTTTTACATTATGAAACAATAAGACGTATTATATATATATATATATATATATATATATATATATATATATATATATGAGTCAGTTAGTGTGTGTGTATTTCACACCATAAAAGTTGCAAATATCCTTTTGCTAACAATGATTGTTGGCATTACAAAGAGATTGATGTTTGGACGAGTTTCGTTACAAGAATTATTCTTATAGGAAATGTATTTATAATATAAATATTGAAGGTAAATCAATTCTACAGGTAAATTGATGAGTTAATACATTTTCTAAGTATGAAATGAGGCAATAAATAAATTAAAAGTAATTGGGAAATCATATTTATTGGTTTAATAAAAAAATATTATATCTATTTTTATTACATATAGATAGAGTAATATGCATTTTGTTAAGCGTACGAGAAACATTCGTGTAATTTTTTTCCGGAAAGTCAATGTAAAGAAATATACGCCCACCTATAACTTCATTATTAACTAACTACTTTTAGTAGTATCAGTTACTCTTGCAGAGGTATAACGCAAAGATATATACTCCTACTTACAGCGCCATCATTAATTGTCTCCTTGCAGTAATGGTTATTAATGGTGAGGAGGTATAATGCAAAGAAATATATGTCCACTTGTAGCTTCATTATTAACTAACTACTTTTAGTAGTATCAGTTACTCTTGCAGAGGTATAACGCAATGATATATACTCCTACTTACAGCTCCATCAATAATTGTCTCCTTGCAGTTATGGTTATTAATGGTGAGGAGGTGTAATGCAAAGAAATATACGCCCACCTATAGCTTCATTAATAACTAACTACTTTTAGTAGTATCAGTTACGCTTGCAGAGGTATAACGCAAAGATATATACTCTTACTTACAGCGCCAACATTAATTGTCTCCTTGCAGTAATGGTTTTTAATGGTGAGGAGTAATGCAAAGACATATACGCCCACCTATGGCTTCATTATTAACAAACTACTTTTAGTAGTATCAGTTACTCTTGCAGAGGTATAACGCAAAGATATATACTCCTACTTACAGCTCCATCATTAATTGTCTCCTTGCAGTAATGGTTATTAATGGTGAGGAGGTGTAATGCAAAGAAATATATGTCCACTAATAGCTTCATTATTAACTAACTACTTTTAGTAGTATCAGTTACTCTTGCAGAAGTATAACGCAAAGATATATACTCCTACTTACAGCTCCATCATTAATTGTCTCCTTGCAGTAATGGTTATAAATGGTGAGGAGGTGTAATGCAAAGAAATATACGCCCACCTATAGTTTCATTATTAACTAACTACTTTTAGTAGTATCAGTTACTCTTGCAGAGGTATAACGCAAAGATATATACTCTTACTTACAGCGCCATCATTAATTGTCTCCATGCAGTAATGGTTATTAATGGTGAGGAGTAATGCAAAGACATATACGCCCACCTATGGCTTCATTATTAACTAACTACTTTTAGTAGTATCAGTTACTCTTGCAGAGGTATAACGCAAAGATATATACTCCTACTTACAGCTCCATCATTAATTGTCTCCTTGCAGTAATGGTTATTAATGGTGAGGAGGTGTAATGCAAAGAAATATATGTCCACTTGTAGCTTCATTATTAACTAACTACTTTTAGTAGTATCAGTTACTCTTGCAGAAGTATAACGCAAAGATATATACTCCTACTTACAGCGCCATCATTAATTGTCTCCTTGCAGTAATGGTTATTAATGGTGAGGAGGTGTAATGCAAAGAAATATACGCCCACCTATAGCTTCATTATTAACTAACTACTTTTAGTAGTATCAGTTACTCTTGCAGAGGTATAACGCAAAGATATATACTCTTACGTACAGCGCCATCATTAATTGTCTCCATGCAGTAATGGTTATTAATGGTGAGGAGTAATGCAAAGACATATACGCCCACCTATGGCTTCATTATTAACTAACTACTTTTAGTAGTATCAGTTACTCTTGCAGAGGTATAACGCAAAGATATATACTCCTACTTACAGCTCCATCATTAATTGTCTCCTTGCAGTAATGGTTATTAATGGTGAGGAGGTGTAATGCAAAGAAATATATGTCCACTAATAGCTTCATTATTAACTAACTACTTTTAGTAGTATCAGTTACTCTTGCAGAAGTATAACGCAAAGATATATACTCCTACTTACAGCTCCATCATTAATTGTCTCCTTGCAGTAATGGTTATAAATGGTGAGGAGGTGTAATGCAAAGAAATATACGCCCACCTATAGTTTCATTATTAACTAACTACTTTTAGTAGTATCAGTTACTCTTGCAGAGGTATAACGCAAAGATATATACTCTTACGTACAGCGCCATCATTAATTGTCTCCATGCAGTAATGGTTATTAATGGTGAGGAGTAATGCAAAGACATATACGCCCACCTCTGGCTTCATTATTAACTAACTACTTTTAGTAGTATCAGTTACTCTTGCAGAGGTATAACGCAAAGATATATACTCCTACTTACAGCTCCATCATTAATTGTCTCCTTGCAGTAATGGTTATTAATGGTGAGGAGGTGTAATGCAAAGAAATATATGTCCACTAATAGCTTCATTATTAACTAACTACTTTTAGTAGTATCAGTTACTCTTGCAGAAGTATAACGCAAAGATATATACTCCTACTTACAGCTCCATCATTAATTGTCTCCTTGCAGTAATGGTTATAAATGGTGAGGAGGTGTAATGCAAAGAAATATACGCCCACCTATAGTTTCATTATTAACTAACTACTTTTAGTAGTATCAGTTACTCTTGCAGAGGTATAACGCAAAGATATATACTCTTACTTACAGCGCCATCATTAATTGTCTCCATGCAGTAATGGTTATTAATGGTGAGGAGTAATGCAAAGACATATACGCCCACCTATGGCTTCATTATTAACTAACTACTTTTAGTAGTATCAGTTACTCTTGCAGAGGTATAACGCAAAGATATATACTCCTACTTACAGCTCCATCATTAATTGTCTCCTTGCAGTAATGGTTATTAATGGTGAGGAGGTGTAATGCAAAGAAATATATGTCCACTTGTAGCTTCATTATTAACTAACTACTTTTAGTAGTATCAGTTACTCTTGCAGAAGTATAACGCAAAGATATATACTCCTACTTACAGCGCCATCATTAATTGTCTCCTTGCAGTAATGGTTATTAATGGTGAGGAGGTGTATTGCAAAGAAATATACGCCCACCTATAGCTTCATTATTAACTAACTACTTTTAGTAGTATCAGTTACTCTTGCAGAGGTATAACGCAAAGATATATACTCTTACGTACAGCGCCATCATTAATTGTCTCCATGCAGTAATGGTTATTAATGGTGAGGAGTAATGCAAAGACATATACGCCCACCTATGGCTTCATTATTAACTAACTACTTTTAGTAGTATCAGTTACTCTTGCAGAGGTATAACGCAAAGATATATACTCCTACTTACAGCTCCATCATTAATTGTCTCCTTGCAGTAATGGTTATTAATGGTGAGGAGGTGTAATGCAAAGAAATATATGTCCACTTGTAGCTTCATTATTAACTAACTACTTTTAGTAGTATCAGTTACTCTTGCAGAAGTATAACGCAAAGATATATACTCCTACTTACAGCGCCATCATTAATTGTCTCCTTGCAGTAATGGTTATTAATGGTGAGGAGGTGTATTGCAAAGAAATATACGCCCACCTATAGCTTCATTATTAACTAACTACTTTTAGTAGTATCAGTTACTCTTGCAGAGGTATAACGCAAAGATATATACTCTTACGTACAGCGCCATCATTAATTGTCTCCATGCAGTAATGGTTATTAATGGTGAGGAGTAATGCAAAGACATATACGCCCACCTATGGCTTCATTATTAACTAACTACTTTTAGTAGTATCAGTTACTCTTGCAGAGGTATAACGCAAAGATATATACTCCTACTTACAGCTCCATCATTAATTGTCTCCTTGCAGTAATGGTTATTAATGGTGAGGAGGTGTAATGCAAAGAAATATATGTCCACTAATAGCTTCATTATTAACTAACTACTTTTAGTAGTATCAGTTACTCTTGCAGAAGTATAACGCAAAGATATATACTCCTACTTACAGCTCCATCATTAATTGTCTCCTTGCAGTAATGGTTATAAATGGTGAGGAGGTGTAATGCAAAGAAATATACGCCCACCTATAGTTTCATTATTAACTAACTACTTTTAGTAGTATCAGTTACTCTTGCAGAGGTATAACGCAAAGATATATACTCTTACGTACAGCGCCATCATTAATTGTCTCCATGCAGTAATGGTTATTAATGGTGAGGAGTAATGCAAAGACATATACGCCCACCTCTGGCTTCATTATTAACTAACTACTTTTAGTAGTATCAGTTACTCTTGCAGAGGTATAACGCAAAGATATATACTCCTACTTACAGCTCCATCATTAATTGTCTCCTTGCAGTAATGGTTATTAATGGTGAGGAGGTGTAATGCAAAGAAATATATGTCCACTAATAGCTTCATTATTAACTAACTACTTTTAGTAGTATCAGTTACTCTTGCAGAAGTATAACGCAAAGATATATACTCCTACTTACAGCTCCATCATTAATTGTCTCCTTGCAGTAATGGTTATAAATGGTGAGGAGGTGTAATGCAAAGAAATATACGCCCACCTATAGTTTCATTATTAACTAACTACTTTTAGTAGTATCAGTTACTCTTGCAGAGGTATAACGCAAAGATATATACTCTTACTTACAGCGCCATCATTAATTGTCTCCATGCAGTAATGGTTATTAATGGTGAGGAGTAATGCAAAGACATATACGCCCACCTATGGCTTCATTATTAACTAACTACTTTTAGTAGTATCAGTTACTCTTGCAGAGGTATAACGCAAAGATATATACTCCTACTTACAGCTCCATCATTAATTGTCTCCTTGCAGTAATGGTTATTAATGGTGAGGAGGTGTAATGCAAAGAAATATATGTCCACTTGTAGCTTCATTATTAACTAACTACTTTTAGTAGTATCAGTTACTCTTGCAGAAGTATAACGCAAAGATATATACTCCTACTTACAGCGCCATCATTAATTGTCTCCTTGCAGTAATGGTTATTAATGGTGAGGAGGTGTATTGCAAAGAAATATACGCCCACCTATAGCTTCATTATTAACTAACTACTTTTAGTAGTATCAGTTACTCTTGCAGAGGTATAACGCAAAGATATATACTCTTACGTACAGCGCCATCATTAATTGTCTCCATGCAGTAATGGTTATTAATGGTGAGGAGTAATGCAAAGACATATACGCCCACCTATGGCTTCATTATTAACTAACTACTTTTAGTAGTATCAGTTACTCTTGCAGAGGTATAACGCAAAGATATATACTCCTACTTACAGCTCCATCATTAATTGTCTCCTTGCAGTAATGGTTATTAATGGTGAGGAGGTGTAATGCAAAGAAATATATGTCCACTTGTAGCTTCATTATTAACTAACTACTTTTAGTAGTATCAGTTACTCTTGCAGAAGTATAACGCAAAGATATATACTCCTACTTACAGCGCCATCATTAATTGTCTCCTTGCAGTAATGGTTATTAATGGTGAGGAGGTGTATTGCAAAGAAATATACGCCCACCTATAGCTTCATTATTAACTAACTACTTTTAGTAGTATCAGTTACTCTTGCAGAGGTATAACGCAAAGATATATACTCTTACGTACAGCGCCATCATTAATTGTCTCCATGCAGTAATGGTTATTAATGGTGAGGAGTAATGCAAAGACATATACGCCCACCTATGGCTTCATTATTAACTAACTACTTTTAGTAGTATCAGTTACTCTTGCAGAGGTATAACGCAAAGATATATACTCCTACTTACAGCTCCATCATTAATTGTCTCCTTGCAGTAATGGTTATTAATGGTGAGGAGGTGTAATGCAAAGAAATATATGTCCACTAATAGCTTCATTATTAACTAACTACTTTTAGTAGTATCAGTTACTCTTGCAGAAGTATAACGCAAAGATATATACTCCTACTTACAGCTCCATCATTAATTGTCTCCTTGCAGTAATGGTTATAAATGGTGAGGAGGTGTAATGCAAAGAAATATACGCCCACCTATAGTTTCATTATTAACTAACTACTTTTAGTAGTATCAGTTACTCTTGCAGAGGTATAACGCAAAGATATATACTCTTACTTACAGCGCCATCATTAATTGTCTCCATGCAGTAATGGTTATTAATGGTGAGGAGTAATGCAAAGACATATACGCCCACCTATGGCTTCATTATTAACTAACTACTTTTAGTAGTATCAGTTACTCTTGCAGAGGTATAACGCAAAGATATATACTCCTACTTACAGCGCCATCATTAATTGTCTCCTTGCAGTAATGGTTATTAATGGTGAGGAGGTGTAATGCAAAGAAATATATGTCCACTTGTAGCTTCATTATTAACTAACTACTTTTAGTAGTATCAGTTACTCTTGCAGAGGTATAACGCAAAGATATATTATACTCCTACTTACAGCGCCATCATTAATTGTCTCCTTGCAGTAATGGTTATTAATGGTGAGGAGTAATGCAAAGACATATACGCCCACCTATGGTTTCATTATTAACTAACTACCTTTAGTAGTATCAGTTACTCTTGCAGAGGTATAACGCAAAGATATATACTCCTACTTACAGCCCCATCATTAGTTGTCTCCTTGCAGTAATGGTTATTAATGGTGAGGAGGTGAAATGCAAAGAAATATACGCCCACTTGTAGCATCATGATTAACTAACTTCTTGTAGTAGTTTTAGTTATTCTTGCAGAGTTATAACGCAAAGTTATATTTTTCCACTTGAAGCGCCATGATTAATTATCTCCTTGCAGTAATGGTTATTAATGGTGAGGAGGTGTAATGCAAAGAAATATAAGCCCACTTGTAGCATCATGATTAACTAACTCCTTGTAGTAATATTAGTTAACCTTGTAGAGTTATAACGCAAAGTGATATTTTTCCACTTAAAGTGCCATGATTAATTATCTCCTTGCAGTATTCCGTTTAATGGAAAGTAAATAATTATTTCAAACAATAAATTTAAATGTGGCTTTATTAAATAAATAAATCATGGATGATCCTTTCGTTAATTACTATTATAGGTTATAATGATTAATAATTGTGTTATGGATAAGTATGTTTTAATATGAATAGTAAGTTTAAAAATTTATTTTTTCTAAAGCATAAATAAGGGCTAATTCTTATTGTTATATATTTTGGTTTATAACAAAATAATTATAAATTAGTTAATTGTATTTTATTTTGGACAACAAAAATAAAGATAATATTGCATGCAACATAAATTGTATGATTGTATTTTGAAATGATGAATAATTCTTGTTATTATGAATTTATGTAAATTAATGGTTGGTCAGAAATGACCAGTTTTAATAAAAAAAAAAAAAAAAAAAAAAAAAAAAAAAATTATGAATTTGGTTTCATTACGAAGAATAATTTGATTATTATATTTCCTTGTAGGCATATTAATTTCGATCATTATAAATATAGCCTACACAAATAATTTGTTGTATATGTCCAAAAATAACTAATATTGGTAAAACCTTGTAATAATGAATGTAGGAAAGTAAATCAAGATAGGTTAGGTTAGTAAAGTGGTCTTATATCTAACTATAACTTCAACAGATTTAAATCTATAACAAATAGGCTAGGGGTTTACGGAAATAAACAAAGAATGTTAGAGTGGATAAGGGAGTGTTTAAGGAAATAAAAAAATAAATTATTAATCAATTAAGTGAAATTTATTTTTATTACGTAGTCCGAAATGTAACTGTAAATTCAAGCTAATAATTATTATATACTATTTTAAAACCTGTTTTTTAAGTAAATATAAAAAGGTGTAAATTGATGTTAAACAAAGGTTATTTTCCAATTGGCAGGTATTTTTTTTTAAAAATAAGTTTCCCTAGTGTATGACCTTAATGTATTCTTTAAGTCAAAATGTCTCTAAATGAATCCGTGATCCCGATAAATGTATAAAGGTCTTATAGGTGGCTGATTGGTTTCATTATAAACTCAGAAATGGGGTTTTCTGAGATACAGATATCGAACCATAGTTCGAATTCGAGAAATAGTTCATTAATTTAATTATTTTCCAGTAGATAAGGTATGGTGTAACATCAAAAAGTGAGTAGGGGATGGCCTGAAGCAGAGAAGGTAGTTGCAGGTATGGGTATAAATGTCAGCGAGAAAAAGTTCTTGTTGGAGCCTCATATAAAGAACATACGAAATTGGCTCTTACTAATTTCTAAACACGCTAACCCTTCGTTTGTGCTTCAAAAACTTCATCTTACACTAATAAACTCAAAATTTGATATTATACTAAATACAAATGTGGTCTAATAATGGTTTCCTCTTATTAAATTATTTTTAATAAAATAATTACAATGTAAATGATTTTGACCACGGGCGATATTATCTGCTTTGAATTTACCTCAAAAACCTACAACCTAATAATATTGTTGCCTTTAAAACAATCAGTTTTCATTCTATTGAAAAAATGCACAAATTTTAATGAAATATTCTACGGTCTCAATACGGCGAAGAACTCAACCTTCTCAAATTTGTTATCGGTAACGGAGAGCAGAAAATCTGAGTAGGCCTAAATTTCTTCCTACTAATGCTGATAGGACTTGTTACGTCTAGTAATATATCTTCCTAATTATCTTGTAATATTCATAAGCAATATTATGTGGATTAACATTTATTTTATATGTAATTATTCAAGGGTGAAATGTCAACAGTGACTTCTACTTTGACAAAATAGTTTTGAAACTTTTAAAAAATATATGAATAATTCACAAAGTTATCAAATTAAATTAACCTACTTGCAGTGAGCTCCTTAGCAAGAACAGATTTACGGGCCACTAAGGACGCTGCAAATCATGACGTTTGTGCGATATATCGCCAGTTGGGGTACAGTAAATGCAAAATTATAACGTGAGCTCTAATGCTGCTCTTTGCCAAGTCTCATTTGTCACAATCAGCTATGTATTGCTCATACAGCACCAGTCTTACAAAATCTACTGAAATATGCTTTTATTCTTAAACATAATGGATAAAATATCCCAAAATATCTAACATATACATTCTAAACGAGATGAAAAACTTGACAAACTATATCAAGACCTAAATTTACAATTAGGAAGGTGGTTATGTTGTAAGACATTGCAGGTATATGAGGAAAACATTGTTGAGAACTTATTTTATTTAGAAAAAAAAACATTAAAACTTATTGAGTATTAGCTTATCATTTAAATGTTTTATGTTAACCTGTCAAAATATGAGTATAAATGTGACATATAAAAGCATTAAATAGTTGCTATGATTTTCTAACCTAGGTGAAGAGATTATACAATGAAATAATTACTTAATTGATATAAGTGTTATATTTATTTAATACGAATTTGATTTATCATACATATAACAGCTATTTTTATAACATTGACTTACTCAGATAATGAGATAAGATTTATTATTGTTACCAACTTCTTTATTAAGTGTTTGTGAATTAAATGTTTAACTTTGCCAGTTATTAAGGTTAAAATTTGAATACATTTCACAAACACTGATCATATATAATTTGTTTTGCAATTTTTAAATCAATTGAAAATATACAATGAAAACATCGTTGCCCTGTAGCGCGTCATACCAAACAGTTTAAAGATGTGTATAAATTTAAAGCTTTTATTATAAAACCTCTTTATCTAATCCGTCATTAATTCCGATTTCATTTTTTATTAAATTTGTAAAACACATTTATGAAGGATATATTTACATTTTAATTGAAAATAGTTTCTTTGAAAACAAAATTTTTTAATAGACATAATTTCTGGCAATACCTTACTTATAAAATAAATATAGCCTTTTTAAAAATAGTTGGTAAAAGGAGAGTCGGCTATAAGTGTTAGATTCGATAACGGCTTGAAACATTTTTAAACATCTGAGTTACTCACAGTTGTATTGAGGAAAAGAGATATTGCATATTTTAGTAACATAAAAGGGAAATAACTGTTTCTAAATGTTTGTCAACATTTCACTATACGTATCATTAAGCAAATTTTAGCGTAAGATCCTTAATATTTTAACTATAAACAATTAGTGCTACCCTGAGTAAGCAACCCCACTTGAGTTTTTGAAGATAAAACTTTTCCAGTTCTTTACAGGTTATTTATGTGAAGTTAAATTTACATTGTAAAGGACTGAGTCGGAAACAAATTACATAGAAGTGAAACAAAAACACAAGTTGTCGTCTAAGTAAAGTATTGTTTAAAATCCGGTTTGGAGATAAGTAACCGTTTCTATGGAGTGCAAATAATTATCTGTCTTATAAGCATTCTTCTTTAAACTTGTTCACTTTTTGCGTTGAAATAGTATCTAACATTACCACTTTAAAATCGTTGAAAATTTTAGTTTACATTTAATTGTTTAAAATCAACATTTTGAAGTATAAAATATTTAGGTGTGACAACAAATTGTGTGTGCTTTTGTAGGTAGTTCAGTCCGTATGGAGAATTCACTTAATAATTGTCATTTAAAATTGATAGTCGACTAATAAATGTTTTTTTACGTAGGCATATCAGTTTATGTATGGTGTTTGTAAGAGAAGCAAGTAATGTACTTCTCTTACATATATCATATAGTGCATACTCAGAACAAAAATGTATCAAAAGCTACTTGTAGGGATTTTAGCCTAGTTTGAATGTAGATTAGGTTAGAAAGAATACAGATGAGATAATTTGTCTCAAGTCACATCCAGAAGGAGACTTTGATAAAGGATTTCAAGTGGGACTCATTACTATGTCAATACTTTAAAGAAACTATATATGAAATATCTTTTTTCCTAAATTATGTATCTCTATAATTTTGTTTCTATTTAAAAGGAAAAAGGTTATTTTACAGGAAGATTAGTATGGAGGATCCTCCCCGACAACTATAAATATATGGAGCAGATATCCAGTACACGAGGAAGCATGACAACCTGAAATTTCATGTTGTAAGCTGTTTGCATAGATGAACTATTTTCTACATATTAGGGATGAAATATGTTTATTAAAAAAAAGTCTTATTTTCTTACTAAAACTTGGCCGTTCTACTTACAGTTAATCTGAGTCCAAGTTTAGAAACATGAATTGAGTTTAATACATTACGGGTAGAAACCGATCTCACCATTTACATTACCAAACCTCCCTTAGATATCAGCATAGTTATGTATTTTATTGTTTCATACCTATCGTAACTGCAAAAAATCTAATATTGTATCGTATCTAATACTATTCTTTAGTATACGAATCCATTTCGTGTTTTTTTTTGTACTCCAAAGCGAATCCGAATCTCCCGTAGAAGATCTTACTGAGCGTAAACTGTGAAGTTAAGCTGGTGACCTGTTTTCTCTATTTATTTAATAACCAAAAATACTTTTAAAACAATAGAGTTTATTGTAAAATATTTTTTTTAAAAAAATAACCTGTTATGCTATAAGGTAAGATTTACATTCTGTAGTTTGATATTAGTTAAGATACATGTAAATACATTCGACACATATAATTACAAGATACATAAACCAGCAAACAATGTAAATGTTGTTAGCAGGCGACATTGTATTCATCTCGACTAAGGTCAATAAGGAACTGTTATCCTAAGAACTCTTGGTCAATAATTTTGGAGTAATCGTCTAAAATTAAGTAAATAAAATAAAATTAATTGTTTTCTAATAAATATTTATACCGCCTACGGGTAGGTTATTACTCAAAATTCCGCCTAAAGAGTTAGATAGAACTAATAAAAGGATGTACTGTGGACAATGTGAACAGTGGAATACCATGGGAAAAACGTAACCAAGGTAATTTTTTTGATGTAAATCTGCTTTCAAGGAGCTATCTAGTTGTCACCTGTTTAGAAAAAAATTCAATATCCTTAAATTTTAAATCAACTATGAATCGACTGTTTTGTAATTGTTTTACCGATAAATACCCTAAAAATAATAATTAGTTAGGTATTTGAAATACATGTAAAGTTTTACTATTAATTTCATAAAGGCTTTTAAAGAACATGATACGGAAGAATGTCGTTGGATAATGAACTATCACACGAGGACATTCAAAATACATCTTTCAAAAACACGAATAACGTAGAAACTCAAAACATAAAGAATCCAGCCTCCCGGGTCTAAAAGGGACCCGGAATCTATTGAACCGGAAACTCAGCACTCAAACTCACATTCACCTCAGAGGGTGGAAATTAAAGTTCGCGAAACAGAGATTAAACGATAACAAAGGGCTTTCACAAGGGTTACATTTAGTCTGAGGGAGAAGCAAAAACACGATCATATTTCTGCCGGGGAAGTAATATTAACGGGTAGGTATTTAGGAGTAAAAACGTTTAGAGCAAAGCTAAGCATTGATGAAAGGATTACGTTAAGACACATGTCAAAAATTTCCAAATATCGTTAAATATTCCAGCCTAAAGGTACTCAATCACCTAATTGTCAAAGATTATATACATAAAATCCATTTAATGAATATTTGCGTTATTTTTATATTTTAATGTTCACATTTTATTCACATTTAGATTAATTTAATAATAAACTGTATCTATGAAAACAGTAAAAAACTCTAAATGAACGTTCATTAGGATTTACGTTAATTCATAAGATATTCACAAAAAGACATTCATATTTTAATCGTTTGAGATTTTAACGTTTTCTAACAGATTGATTCTTTATATTTTGACATACGTTTATCAATAATTACTAGTTTATTCAATAGTATGAATAATAATAAATTATCAAAGAATTAATTTCATCCAAATCTGTATTAATTAATACATAATCATATCGACATATGAATTTGGTTATAATGTCATTAAATTATAGGCGCATTAGTTCTTAGTTCAAGAAACCTTTTATTACATTTTGAAATGTTTTTGTGCAATGTTAGATTGTGCGACAGTAATGAAAAATTTCAAACAGTAATGTCATGTGCAAACTTTCAATCGAATAAAGCCCAATGTGAATGACATAAATCCCACAAGACAAGAAAAGACAATTGAAAAGATAGAATTGTCGCTTAGAAATGTTTGTTTTTCTTTCTCTGATGCTCAGAGATTCAGTCATGAATGAATGTCAAGATGATAAAGTCTTATATATTAAAATAGATATTTTATTTAGAGATCTCGTAGGACCTATCATTTGGAAAATAAACAAAAAACTGAAAATTATGTATTTTAACAGGGTTTTGAGGGACTCCACATTAATAATTACTTTATTTACAATGATCTGTAAAAGCTAAAAGTTACTTAAAATCCCATGTATAATTTCTCTGGACTTTTTCTGGTTTCTTTAAAACTCCAAAACGTTCTGGCTTATTTATAGCAATGAATGAGATTACTGTTGAAAGAAATATTTTGCTTAAATTTTGTACTACTATTTTACAAAAAATACCACTTAACCATACATGGGTTAACCTTTTGAGGTGTCTTCAAAAAGTAAGAGAACTTCTCAAATTTCCCGTACAGCTTACATGCGGTATTTTGGTTTTGTTGTGTTAGTATACATTTTCTGAACATATGCGGTTTACAGTTTAAAATGTTTCGTTTCTTTGTGACAAATACAAAGGTTAGAAGTGTTTTAGTGTGCTCGACAATCTTTTGCTGCAAGAATATAGATCAGAACATTTGCTCACATTTTATGTAAACAAAATTTCCATAACAATGTTGACCTATTTACCTAAATACGTTAAGTCCGCTCTGAGTAAAAAATTGCTTTAAGTGGTAAAACCTCCTTCAAAATGGCAGAGAAGATGCCAATGTCGAACTTCACTCGGGACCCTCAGCACGTCAACATCAGATTAAAACGTAGGGGTGATAGAAAATGTTTTAGAAAATCACTAATAATATGTAATATATGAAATAGAATTCTTAAGTAAATGCCTTCTTAGTTCAACAAAGAAAAATTTCATTTTAATTCCTTTTTTATAAATAAGTTAATTTATAAGTAAATAGTAAGCGGAATTATTTATTAAAATTAATTATTTGAAATTATTTAATGCATTATTATTTGAATAAACTTTATCAAGATAAAGTTTCATTCTCTGCAAGTATTTGAACTTGAGAAGATTAATACAAACTATTTGATTAGCGATTGAAAGTTTGAACAAGATATATAAATATATATAGGGAAAATGTGAAGTAATAGAATGAATTGAAAAAATGTATGAGCATAATCTGAAATATGGGGGGGGGAAATAGTATATATGATTTATATATATATATATATATATATATATATATATATATAATACGTTTTCTTGTTTAATAATTTAAAACAACACAGGTTATTCAAATACAAGAATATTTATTATTTTAAATCCAAAGCTTTTCGTTGGCAAACAGTACCAACATCATCAGGAATGAAAATTACAATGATTATTGTAATTTTCATTCTTGATGATGTTGGTACTGTTTGCCAACGAAAAGCTTTGGATTTAAAATAATAAATATTCTTGTATTTGAATAACCTGTGTTGTTTTAAAATATATATATATATATATATATATATATATATATATATATATATATATATATATAGTTATTAGTTAATAACTATTCATCATATTTTTCTATCCGTGAAGGAATACGTATCAGCATATATATATTTATAATGCTGATACGTATATATATATATATATATATATATATAGAGAGAGAGAGAGAGAGAGAGAGAGAGAGAGAGAGAGAGTGTGTGAAGTAAAAGTAGGAATTGAAAGAAGTTGCTGATTATGTTAGTTGGTGTCACGCAAATATGGACAATCGATTCATGACTTTTGCATCATGAGAATGTACAGCAGCATGTTAGAGATATTTTAGCAAAAAAACCAAAATCCTGTCTCAGTCACCATATTTTCCGGATTCGGCACCTTGTAACCTTTTCCAGTTCCTCGTATTTTTACATAAAACGTATTGCAAAATTCTTTGATTAATTTTGTTATATCAGAAAATACCCGAGCTCAGTAAAACACGTCTAGCCTTTGTATCCGTCAAAAATAAACAAAATATGCTATGTTGTTAAAACTTGCACCAATAGGCGTGTACTAAAACAACAGCAACAAATCGGAAGCCTAATGGACGTTCGCAACAGTAAAATCTCATTACACACTAGTGTATATAAACAAAAGCACTAGTTTATTAAAATAAACAGACTAGCTTCGACGATGATGTCGCTTTAATCAATGCTTGGCCAAGCACTGTTGAAGTAGTTGGGAAGCCCTGGCGAGCAAACTAGTTTCTTTTAATAACCTAACGTGTTTGTTTTAATAAACTAATGTATAGTGACATTAAAGTAAACTGTTTTAATTTTTAACGGTGTGAATTCTCACGACCTAAACTCTAATTAGCTTAATACTAATGGCTGTTACCAGCAAAATTTGAAAACTTACTTTACGTTTTGAACCGTAAGTGTTCAATACACGTATTGAAGTGTTTTAAAAGTATACTTTTCCTTTTAAAAAGTTTACTTACTACTTCAATAATGAGAAAACACATTATAGAGATAAACAAAAAAACCTCCTAAAATTAGCTTCCCAATATAAGGCCACCATCTAACAATCTAGATTATCTTGAGGGATTTGCGTTTGTTACATAGCTTTTCTAGAAGGCTGAACCAGCCGCACCGATAAATTACGGCCTTAGAATGTGTCCATTGAATTAAGCGACATGTAATGTGTTGAGGCAAGAGACCCACAGTGTTGTATATTATGCTCTGAGTTCTCACTCTATATACTGTCTTATTATTTATGGAACTGTATGCTGTATCTTCACACACTTCAGTTATATTATTACTTCATATAACTTTGTCATTATTAGTATATATTAAAGTTTACACAATGTGTAACGGATTTTATAAAATTAAACTAGCAGAGTTGCGCAATATGTAACGGATGTTATATTATATTTTGAAACAAGCAGAGTGGCGCAAATTGTGGCAACGGTTTATAATTTTACAAATTGGACTTTATTTAGTTATAACTCTTAAAACATTCAATATTCACTTCTAGCTTACAGTTGAGGCGTAATGAAACGTCTGTCTGTAACGCAATAGAAGTTATAAATCCGTTACAGTTAAAGTGTTTTAAAATTCCAAGTTAAACAATTTAAATTAGCAGAATATTCTTAAGGTTTATTTATTTAAAATGCAAGGAATTGTGCGGTGGCAAAATAATGACATTTAAATTCAATTAAAGCAAATTATAAACTTTATTTTAAAATAGACAGATGAAATAAATTAAAATCATGACACATAAATTTCTTTAACACTCAGTTACAGATTATGAAACCTTTTTTTTTTTACATTACTTATAAATTTTTAAGGATAGCAATCCTTCAATTAATAAAATTTATCAATGGCTGAAAATGAACATATATTCGAGTTTACTTGCTTTTCTTGTATAATCAAGTTTAATAATTTAATGTGAACATATTAGCACCAAAAGGTGCGTAATTATAATTATGCTTATTAATTAAAAAGTTCAATGTTCATAATTTAGAAATTCTGCTTCGAAATGTTTTAAATTTTGAAATTAAGTTTTAAAAGTTTTAAAATCGCCCACTTAGCTGTGTTAACTTGTCGCAACTTCCCTTCCATCTCGGGGTAAATCTCGGTAAAGCCTGGTCTCATCTTCGTGAATAAACGTCGGGAAAACCATGAATAAGTCTGCAACCCATCTTGTATCTGGTATTGTAAGCCGCCTTCTATGCCATGATTTAAAAAAAAAATACTTTATATTAATTAAAATAAAAGGAAACTAAATACATCTTCTTGCCATTTGGAGACGTCCTTCCCTGGTTACATCCTGGCCTAATGAGACAGATAAATTAAATACGAGCAACATTCCTACCTATTGCGCATCCACGGGGCGCACGCATAGCTTAATTACTTATTTTAAGTTTTTCTCGATAGATGTCACTATCAGCCAGAGATCTCATTAAAAATATTTATCATACATAACAATTTTTTTTTACATAGTTATACATTATTACAATTTGAATTTATTCTCGTTTGTTTTCTGAATTTTACTATTTTAATATGTAACACCGTCTAAAGTGTGTTACATATTTTTCCCCCCTTTTGGAAAAAAAATTGTGTGTTTTCACATTTCATTTCTCCCTTTTAATTATTTTTATTAAATGTAACGATTTACTAACAACTCTTAAGTTAACAATCAAATTATTTTCTTTGGGAAAACATATCATAAACCTATCTGATTCTATTATTAGAACAAACTTAACTCGACATGAAGCATAACTTAAACAACATTAATTCTTGCATTTAATCCTTTCCCAACAAAAAATAATAAAATTTTTAAATAAACCTATATTCAATCTTCCTTTTATATTCATAAAAGATTTTATATTGACACATACTCTTTATACCATTACATAATGTTCTATAATCGTTTAATTACTTTTATCTTTAATTTATTTTGTTTAAAAAAAAATGTGTCTTTTAATTTCAATTTAAATCTCATAACTTGTTACATTATTTATTAATCCTTTAATTTACATGATTAAGTTTTAAAATAATTACATACACTTATCAGTTGCTTTGAAATTTTAACTTCTTTATAAACTTTTCATTTCTCAAACTTTATTATTACATATTTACATCTCTTCAAATTTTTAAAACTCATTACTATATCTCTTATATATTTTTACTCACAATTAAATTTTTCTTCAAATTATTTCTTATTAAAATTCTTCAATTCATTTATTAATTAAAATTTTCTTCAAAATTGTCTCTTTTTGTGTCAACAAACCTAACCTACTGGCTGTATTTATCGCAGTCCACTACCTGGGATCTGCAACACTGCTTACTCCCTGTAAGCCACAAATTACCACATTTAAACGACTATATATATATTTTCAAAAATTCTCTCTCTCTATTTACCACTAAGAATGTACCATTGCCTAATAACCTCTCTTTGTTATTCTTACAATACTCGTACATCTTAAAACTATTGGATTTCAAATCCCACACTTTGAATCCAAATACTTTTTTCTTAAATCAAATCCCATACTTTGATTTAAAAAACATACAGCCAGTTGTTGACTTAAAAAGGACTTTATTCAATTCATCATTCTTAAATTTTCTTTCAAACATTACTATGACAATTTGATATTAAAATTCGTTTAAGCTCTTGCATTAATAAAATAAGAATTAAATCAAACAGAAATTAGTATTGTACTTTCACATGCAATTTTTGGTCAAGTGTTTTAGTCTCTTCGTGTAGTATTATGTATTTTGAGATTTTGTCAGTGTCTACCTCGTGTATAAGTAAGATTGCATGCCATTTGGGCCCTTTGACACACAATATGCAAAGTGTCGTCATGAGTTTCTAAAATTGCATATCAAGGCACTTACCACTTCCTTGTTAATCAATTACTATTTTAAAACTGAAAAAAAGGCTTTAAATTTCTTCCAACAATAACTTTTCTAAATTTTAACCATTTTTGAAGTTATAAATTTGTTTGTAAACCTTACACAACTTATACATATATTTAATTTTATTAAACCTTGTTTTAAATCCATTTACAAACTTTCTTTTTATTATTATAATTCATCAGTACTATTATTTTTGTTAAATTGTTTATCAGACAGTATTACATTTACTTTCAAATTATTTTAATATTAAATCATTTTGATTCTGCAATTCATACTAGTTTAATAACCTCTTTTATCGTCTGATAAATTGATTTACTACAGGGGTTCAGAAAACAAACGGAACGTTGATGGCATAGCAAAGCAAGCAAACTCGATACATTTTATGTAAACATTGTGCTTCAGGCACAAACATTCTAAACTTGTGTAAACATCCTTGATAAACTAGACATCCTGCATTAGGCTATGCAGAAACTTTTTAAAAATCCATAACTTACTACGCATAGACATGACAAATGTTTTGAACAATAAGAGTCTCTGACCTTGACTACACTACAAGTAAAAACTGGTCAAAACTGGTTTTCTCCCCTAACTTTACCATGCTGTTTACACAAGCTACATCCTTTTACTTTCAATTTATACATTTTACAAAATTTTACACTGTGAATTTACGTTTTGAATATATTTAATGAATTCGGTTATTTTCAACCATTTTTAAATTTTCTTTTTGCCAACACACAAATTTACATTTCAAATTTATATAGCAGAGTTGCGCATTTATGTTACGGATTTTATAAAATTAAACTAGCAGAGTTGCGCAATATGTAACGGATGTTATATTATATTTTGAAACAAGCAGAGTGGCGCAAATTGTGGCAACGGTTTATAATTTTACAAATTGGACTTTATTTAGTTATAACTCTTAAAACATTCAATATTCACTTCTAGCTTACAGTTGAGGCGTAATGAAACGTCTGTCTGTAACGCAATAGAAGTTATAAATCCGTTACAGTTAAAGTGTTTTAAAATTCCAAGTTAAACAATTTAAATTAGCAGAATATTCTTAAGGTTTATTTATTTAAAATGCAAGGAATTGTGCGGTGGCAAAATAATGACATTTAAATTCAATTAAAGCAAATTATAAACTTTATTTTAAAATAGACAGATGAAATAAATTAAAATCATGACACATAAATTTCTTTAACACTCAGTTACAGATTATGAAACCTTTTTTTTTTACATTACTTATAAATTTTTAAGGATAGCAATCCTTCAATTAATAAAATTTATCAATGGCTGAAAATGAACATATATTCGAGTTTACTTGCTTTTCTTGTATAATCAAGTTTAATAATTTAATGTGAACATATTAGCACCAAAAGGTGCGTAATTATAATTATGCTTATTAATTAAAAAGTTCAATGTTCATAATTTAGAAATTCTGCTTCGAAATGTTTTAAATTTTGAAATTAAGTTTTAAAAGTTTTAAAATCGCCCACTTAGCTGTGTTAACTTGTCGCAACTTCCCTTCCATCTCGGGGTAAATCTCGGTAAAGCCTGGTCTCATCTTCGTGAATAAACGTCGGGAAAACCATGAATAAGTCTGCAACCCATCTTGTATCTGGTATTGTAAGCCGCCTTCTATGCCATGATTTAAAAAAAAAATACTTTATATTAATTAAAATAAAAGGAAACTAAATACATCTTCTTGCCATTTGGAGACGTCCTTCCCTGGTTACATCCTGGCCTAATGAGACAGATAAATTAAATACGAGCAACATTCCTACCTATTGCGCATCCACGGGGCGCACGCATAGCTTAATTACTTATTTTAAGTTTTTCTCGATAGATGTCACTATCAGCCAGAGATCTCATTAAAAATATTTATCATACATAACAATTTTTTTTTACATAGTTATACATTATTACAATTTGAATTTATTCTCGTTTGTTTTCTGAATTTTACTATTTTAATATGTAACACCGTCTAAAGTGTGTTACAAATGTTAAATTTAATTTTAAGCTAATATAGCCCGTGTTTAAAATGTTTTATTCGTTATGTTCATAAAATGTAAAACAAGAGCTCCCGACCAAACAGGTCCGAGCTTATTTCGTCTGATTGGTTCAAGTGTTATGCCACTTGTAACTGTGTTTTATAGTTTCTTCGGGTAGTGAAACGAGTATATCGTTATTTCGATTTTTAGATATGCATAAAATGTAATTTTTAATCTTTGTAACTTCTTTGAGAGTTTCGACCAGTTTGCAAGTTACAAGAATTGTTACCAGTTCTGCAGACTACAGTTCGAGATAGTTCAGTTAAAATTGAAGCCTTTTTTGCAGAAACTTGTTACCTCCACTTTTTCAAATCTTTTAAAACCTAAATGAACCTGTAAGTATTCAAAATGAATTATATTAACAAATATATTTTAAAGTTGCTTGTTGTAATCATCTTGAATTCACTGATAAGAAATTATTGCATAACTAAGTGAATACTTTAGAGCTTGCGTGCTGGCTCGTGTTACTTTGAAACGTGTCTGCACGTGAGTTCTAAAGTATATCCTCAGTTATGCAAATATGTACTTTTTATATTTTTTCAGGAGAAACTATTATTTATTGCTCGCACAGAGATTCTGCAATAGCAAGCTCAGTGATATTTCGATTTTTAAATCCTAATAGATTAATAGGAGAAAGAGCATTTTCTCCGGCGAAATCCTTATGAAACTCTAGTGCTTCCTCTTTGTTTCTAATGCTCCAGTGAACTATTTCAACGTAAAATTAGAAAAGAATCTTACTACTTTTCCAGAGGTACTGTCGCTTATATAGCCTATATATATTATATATATATATATATATATATATATATATATATATATATATATATATATATATATATGAAAATATTTAGCTGGGCGCATTAAATAGAACTGTTTATATATTTATCTAACAAATGATTTATCAGTCTTATGGCTTTCTTGTAATAAAGCTACCATAACTTCACAGTATAGTACGATAAATTTTAACGTAGTAGACCAATATAACTTCAAAATTTGCCCTGATTATATGATGACCATATGAGTAAATATTTAATCATCATATGGTAAAATGCGATCTATTGAGCGAAAAAGGAAGGAATTACCTCTGACTGGAAAATATCACGAGAAAGTGTCAAACTTCTTCCTGTCAAATTAATGTAAGATTTGTATTCTTATCGGATGGTAATGAAACAAATTAGGTGTCTCAAACTATTTGGCTATTAGACGTTTAGGCCTATATAACTTAATAATAAGGAACACAGCTTTATCACGTAGCTTACTGCTTTCCCCTCATAATAGAAGGATATGTTTGCTTTATTCATCTTTACATGGTGAAGACAATACTCATTTATACAGAGCTGCCGCATATACATACTTATCGAACTAGAATGTGTTGCCTTTAAAATAAAAATAGAGGCATAGACATATCCTGAAAATTTCAGAGGATATGTTTATGTTATATTTTTTTTATTTTGTATACTATTTGTTTTTCTTCTTTTATGAACAATCTTTCAGAGATAACATTTTGCTTAGTCCCATTTAAATGTATATTGACGGATTTATGCTGCAACAGTGTCTTGTAGCAAACAGACGACCCGTTTGGAAATGTCTTTGAGGGGTTTTTGCAATAAACTAACTGGTTACTTTTTTTTCAGAAAAATCAAAGGTTTTTTTAATAATCAGTTCTTGTAATAACTATAAGCTATTTTCAAACCATTCTTAATTTCATGTATTTTGAAAGACATATTGCTTAAAAATAATACGTCTACTTTAGGAAAGACATTAAAACAAGCTAGGTGTAAGAAATATTCAGCAACTAGAGGTTTAATAGTAGATTACCATGGCGTCTCACAAATTTTAGGAACCACTAATTTGCTAAAAATAAAAAGCAGAAAGCATGGATCCCCGTTCATAAGAACGGAACCAAGTCAAGCTTTAAATTACAATCAGTTTTGGGAGCTACTCTCAAGCAAATCCATGCTGCTTCATTGCATCATGCCTTTAAGACGTTGAGGCCATTGACTATGTCCTCCAACTTTTATCAATAAAATTAACTTACTAGTTTTCCATAGAAATGTATTCTAGTTTTTTCTTAACTATCAATGGTTAACTATCAACTTATTGGTTTCGATTTTCTTTTCTAAACGTCTGAAACCCAGGGGTGGTTCGATCACCTTGAAACGCGATAAAATAACTGTGTTTTTATTTATATAATTAAAACTGATTTGTAATCAAATAAAAAATCTATATTACATGAGCCTAATATGGTTTCCTTTTTTTAAACCAATTAATATTTTATAGAACACTTTGACTAGCAACCAGCTCGTCATGAACAACAACAAAATTTCGAAATTTTATAGAATATTATTGCACTCTCGCCATTGGTTTGGTTTGTTTACATCAATGAGTTACTAAGTAAACGCAAATAAATTTCTTTAAACTTTAAAACGTGTGTTGTATTAAAATCTGTAAACTTGATTAGTTTCTAATTATATAACTGAACTAAAACATTTGTAAAGTAATACACCAGTTATTTCGGAGTAAATCAAACTACATAAAACTAATCAAAATTGAATTAAACTTGATATTAGTTTCACTAAACCTTAAACAAAAACCTTTATTAAATCTTAAATTTAAGTAATTATAGAGTGTTTGGTAATGAAAACAGGTTACAATTTTAGAACAGTTTTGTATATTACTAACTATAACCTCAAATATTACACTTATTGAGTTAAAAATTTACTTGTAAGCTTTCATTTCCGAATAGAATAGTATGAATGAGGCTATATTAAATGAAGAAGGATTTTTATAAAACAATCTTATGTTATACTTACAAAGTGTAAACAAAAGGTGTGAGTAGGTTATAGTACGCTATTTTTTACTTTCTGATGCAAATTGTTTTTAATATTAATTACTGGGTTTTACAAAATTAACAGTTTCTACTACATAAGTATCCTACATAATATTCTAATCTAATTAAATACCACAGTTAATTTCAAAATAATAAAGATTAGAACATAAAATTTATGTTTATTGGTACAAAACTTGCCTATTCATTTACTTCCCGTTGAGTTTTGATCCTCTGAAAACCACATTAATTTTGATCTTTAATTTGAAAATACTTCTTCCAAATATGAGAACTGTTATTCTCACATTGCAATTAGAATGTCGTTTAGGCGAACGACATAAAGAGGTTATGTTTTATTAAGAGGTTTTTTCACAAATAATTACTTCTGGGAGCTATTTTATAGTATTCTAGCTGACCCGGCGAACTTCGTACCGCCTAAAAATCAATGCATGGAACGTTAACATATTTGCGAAATTTAATTTAGTATTTTATTAGCGTGTTTCTCCGAAAATCTGATGCTCAACAATGAAAGCCGTTAATAATATCAAATTCTGTTTGAACACGTATGTAGGAATATTACGTCAATCCGACGTGTAGATAACAAAAGTTCTGTAACTTCTTCTGCCACGTAGGATTGAATGTGAATGCTATAAACAGATCTGGACGGCCAAACGCACGAACATATATATAATTGCATCTTAGGATTATTCATGCATGTGCCGTTGACTTCCTGTGAAGATAGCCAGCAGAATAACCATCTTTCCCAATTCATTGGTTTTCACATTGTCATCATTAACAATTGCATCACGTAAATAAATGGAATTATTTTGAACCCAGCTCGATCTGATTTAATCGAATATAGAGAAGTCGTTCTGTTTCATTTTTCGCATAAATATCGACAATTTATTGATTGTTGAGCATTGCATACAACCAAAATTTGAAATGAAAAGATTAAATGTCAAACGAATGACAATGTACACAGAATACCAAGTTGAAAAATAACGAAAACCGGTGGGAGACATAATTGTACAAGAAAAATTGTTCCTAGGAAAAAACGTTATTTAAAAGTTTACTTAAAATAAAACGATCGGCAAAGTACATCATTAGGATATTTTAAATAAATAAAACCTCTAAACCACAAATAACATTTATTTAAACCTACTGAGGTTTTATTTATTTAAAAATAAACATTACGCCACAGTTGCTTCATACAACTGTACAACATCATTAGGAAATTGATTTTAAAGAGGCTTATGTTTTTTTAATTTAGTTCACAAAACTTTAGTTAAATTCATTGTTTTCTTTTTGAAAATTCTTTACTGTCTTATATTATACCATTTTAGATATAAATACAACCTACTCACAAATCTTGACACCTTCATCGGTTTTACATTGGTTTATGACTAACCTAACTTTAATTTTATAAATTTGTAAAAACTTACTGAGACAGAAAGTTTTCGATCGCTCCATGACGATCTTCATCAGTGTCTAAATTTTCAACTTGGAGTTGTTAGGGTAAGCGGTGACGGGTTTAAATGTAGGTTTACGATAGTATTAAAGAGTATCTGTAATTTGCTTGTATTGTAATGTAAAAGTGATTGATTAAGTTTCACCGAATGTAATTAACTACAAAATTCAAGACCTTCATCAGCCTATTATTTAGATTTTATGTTTGTAAATTGTCGTATTTAGTTTTATTTTTAGTATACTTGCCTATGAGTAGTAAAATGTCTGGCTTGTATTTATAAAAGATGAAAGCCTATCGTAAAATTAATATTATTTTCTCTCAACGTTATTTCAATAATATCTTTAATACATCTTCTTCGTCGTTTCAAAAAAATATATACTTAACAGACAACAACAAAATTGTTATAAAGTCAATCTAAAAACATTAAACCAGACATCTAGGAAGACTTTCCATTTTTTATATTCCTTATTTTTTTCATTCTAATATTTGAGTTCAGTTGTATTTACTTTTCCAATGAATGTTTACTGTTATAAATGTTTGTTGTTTCCTTATTTTCAAATATTATTAGATATTTTTAAGCATCATTCTAATGTTTAAGATTAAGATTTTTATATGAATAAAATAATATCGTAACTCAACTACATAAATATACGCCTGCTTTAGATACATGTATGCAAAATTTATTCCCAAACTTTTAAAATTAAATTAACTTACTTGGAGTGAATTCTTCGGCAAGGATAGATTTACTGCTCACCAAGGATCCTGTAAATCATGACGTTTGTGCGATATATGGCCAGTTAGGGAACAGCAAATGCAAAATTATAACGCGGCCTCTAATGTTACCCCATGCACAACCTTTTTTCTCATAATTAGCAATGTATTGCTTCGAAGGCATCAAAAGCTTTACGCAATAGAAATTCTGTTGTAATATTTTTAGGTTTCTGAAATCGTTAGTGTTGTCATTCAGAAACGTTTATTGTGAAACTGTTCAACTTTGTTGTTCGTGTTCTATATCATATTTATCAATGAATGTCATTTAAATCATAATATTGATCTAAAAAAAAGAAATAAATATTGAAATTATAATTATACATACTTCTGAACTGAGAAACTGGGAAAATATTCACTCGAATTTGGTGAAACAAGTTAAAATAAAAGAGTAGAAAATGTCCCTTAAAATTATTCATTATAAGAATCCCTCGCCCTATAAACTTTATCAAATTGATAACACAAATTAAATGTTTGGTTTGTTGATTAGTAATATGCCTTACTTACACATCATGGCTGCTAAAAGTCTTTGTTTAAACATTTAGCTTTTACTTAGTACGCAGGTAAAAATGTTAAATTATTTCTTTCTCGAATGACGCTTTCTACCTACATAGGTTCAAAATTAACTGCGTTACCCAAATTTTGTCAAAAACAACGTAACTCTTCATCGGTATAAATAAGTCTACCTAAGGTGGTAAACGACAAAAATAAATCAAACAAATTTCCCGGAAATCAAACAGATCTCTCTTACTCACGGAGTTAATAAAATGTTAACTTACTCATTTTTAAGAAAATGTGTTTTTTACAGACAAAATGCAAATTTAATGTCATCTTTATCTGACAGAAATCTGAAAGAAATATTCTTAGTATTACGTATGATTACTTAAAATGCTATTATGAAATAGCTTTTGTCACCTACTGCTTTACCAGTTTCGTTTCATTCAAACTATAATCATTTATAGTTAATCCTAATGAAACAATAATAATAATTTAAATTATAATATTTAAATTTAAAATAATTTTAAAAATACTAACAACAAATAAACTAAAACTTACCATACAGATTACTTCACTCACAAAATCGATATTTAAGAAGGTTTTTTAAAAAGAATCTGACAACTGAACCTAACCTAGAAATTGAAGATAGAAACTGACAGTATGATTCATTGCTTTTGTTCCAGTCTGTGGTACATTTGTCAGCCTAGACAGATGTTACTGGTAAGGTTCTGCAGCCAAGATTAAATTAGATGCAGTTATCTGTGTAAATGATTTTTTAAAAACTCTTTCAAACTTAATAGCATGATTTTATATACACTTACAGTTAACAGAAGGCTTCACTTATATCGTTTTGTAGCAATATTGTTTTCTGCATAAAGAACTCGCGTTTAGGAATGGAAAATATAATTTGTGATTGATATAAGGTAACCTATTATTATGAATAATCTATATTGGTTGATAGTAAAATGCTTATTGAAACACTTGTTAAAATACTGTTGTTGTGAAAATACTATTTTCATCTTTGTTTTTTTACCTTATGTGCTTTGGTTTTCTATTTCAATCGTAATGTCTGCAGGAGTTCTTGCTCCGCTAAAAGCTACACATAATTGTTCATGACTAAATACTGGTTTTCCTAAATAAATAGGTTTTTTTAAAGGGTTTCAACAATAAGCGTTATTGGAAATAGAGTCCTTACGAATGAAACAGGCATTTTTATCTGTTATTAGTTTCATTCTTGGAAGAAATACTGCTTGACCTTTTTGCCAGTTACTATTTCCAAGTAAAATGATTTTTCTGACATATCTTTCACATTTCTTTATGATTAACATAACTATAACTCCAATTTTTATTTTTATTTGTGTAAAGTCATTCCAGATGGTGTTATTTAATATAAACCAAACAATATTCTGAATCACATAATTTTCATTAGCGCGGGCATCTGAAGTTTTTATATGCTCATCATCCCCTCCTCTTGCATTGTAAACGATTCCTAACCTTTCTCTACACCAACATTCCAAAATACTCGTCTACCAACTCGCGGGCTTCCTCCATTAAGATTAATTTCAACATTTTCACTTGAACAGAACACTAAACTCAACAAACATACACAATTAATTACGCAATGTTCTTCTAAATTATCCTTCACCGTTATTTCTTCTGCACACCATTCCCAAATAATTTTATACAAACTCGTAGCCTTCCCCTATTAGTAACAATTTAACATTTTAATTAAACAGAACAATAAGAAGTAATATTAAAAATAAGTCAATACCTACTTAAATCTACAAAGGAAAGTTGTATATAAGTTTCTTTTTATTTTATAATAACAATTAATATAAATATGTACCTATTTACATATGTCAGAATAACAATAAGTGACAAAATAGAAAGCGAATTTCGTTTCAATTTTCATTTTTCTTTCTATGTATGGTGTTGGACTATTATTTTTCTATATTACTATTTAACGCTTTCTTTTTTTCCTCCCTTGTATTGTGTTGTAGTTTCTTTTCGCTTTCCTTTCGCATCGTCCGTTTCTGAAGCAAAGTTCGATACCGTTAATCCAGTTTGATTGTTTATTTTATTATTTTCATTTATTTTTAATCATATAGCATTATTTATGATATTGTGTGGTAACCATGGTAACAATTTAAGTTTATGCAATAGAGTATTCGACGACAACCAGAGAGGGGCAAAAGAAAATTTCATATACATCATAGAGAAGATTACTAGCTATGGAAAAATTGGCGTAGTGCCAAAAGCGCACTAGAATTCGAACACGAATATACTTAGTTCGAATCCGAACTAGCTCTCCCACCAAATGCTTATAATTTAATTATTGAATAAATGTTTGGATAAACTGTATTAACATCAATTGTCCTCCACCATAGGTTAAAAAAATTGTACTTGAATTTGATTGGATAAATAAAAACGTATTTTATTAACATTTGCAAATTGTGTACAGTGTTTGAGCTAATAGAAGGATCTGAATAATAATAATATTAAAATAAATAAACAATCAAATTCACATCAGATGTTTATATCAGCTGATGGTACGTATTTATTAATAACCATCTGTCATATACGGCTTACTTATTAATAAACCCACTGTAGTGATATTTCCATTAGAAAATCATTGGATCTATCAAGCCAGTGGGGCGAAGCTCAGGCAGTTTTTGACATGTCTAATTGTTTTACTACAGTCTGTAGCCTTCAAGCTTTAAAATTAATCTAACTAAACTCTCTTATATTATTCCTTGCTTGAGAAATTTCATGGAGACCGATTCCCTTCCGAAATTAAATGTATAGATAATAAACTTATTACTCGACATAATTTCCAGGACGTGCCTTCTTTTCAATCTTTCTCCTACGCCGTGCATAGTATTCAAGAAGGAAGCACTCATGTACACCGTGATATAAAGTGTTCTACGCCACGCCGTACGAAACTGGGACATTTGTAGCTTTTTGTCATGCTTTTTGTGATTAGAATCCAAGGATGTAACTTATTGTGTTATACATTTTTGTAAATAAACTTTTTGTTTGTGAGTTCTTAATAATAATTGTATAAAAATCTCCTATTTTAAATTATTATGTATATAAATTAGTCTTAAATAAATCAAAATAAACTAAAAAACACTTAAATCTAATTACATTTATAAATAGGCAACAAAGTACTAGAAATAACAAAATAAATTTTAAACAAATATAATATTACTAAACAACCCACAAATATACCATAAATAACCTAAAAACCAGTGTTAATAACCTACTGCAGGGGGGGGCAAAGAAAACTCATAATGTTTCTGAGTTGTATGTTTATAATAGTAATTGTATCAACACAAAAAACGCCATTGTGCAATGTAAAATTGTTCGATTCAAAAAAGGGTATTTAATGAAGATTTACAGCTTAGGTTCACCATATAGGCTACATGGTATTTGAATACCAAAACGAAAAATAAAATGCACAAATTTTACAAATGTATTTTTTTGATGAATAAAGAAATGCTAAGTGCTGCGGGAGAAGCAGCGACAGGGAGGCTAGCTCATCTATAGAAAAAAAAATTACATTCCAAACGTTTTAAGTAACATAAACCACCTGATATGCTTCAATTAGTAACAGTTCAGTAGTTTATATCATTAAATTTCATTACACTTAATTCGTTTTTCTTTCTACTTAAACGAGCTGTGAAAGTGTTTAATATTTTTCTATTCAAAATTTCATCCGAATCTCCGGACTAGAAAATCAATTTCAACACGACCTAACTTTTAAACTTTTCAAAAGTTACCTAAAGCTCAGACCTAAGATAGGCTACCTTTTCAATTGCTTTTTTTGTTGTTTAAAGTCAGAATATCTTGTAGTTCAAAGACTGTGTACATTTCATAAAACTGGTTTTTATCACCACATTTCCTCTTTTTATATATTTTTGTACGATCAAAGCACCTCAAACTACATCCCTATCTCTTCTATATTTGAGAATCCATTAAATAAATTAAAAGGGATAAAACTTTGAATTCACTTAATTTCACTTTCGAAATTTAAATCACAATGACTTTTTCAATACGTATTTTTATTTAGCCAACGCCCGTTCTTGGCATTTCAACCATTCGACGCCGCGCTACCTAGTAGCCTAGTACGAAAAAACTGGTTTCGTAGATTCATCTGCTCTGCAAAATACATTGTTGTAAGGTAACAATTCACCCACTCTGTAGTTTGGAGAACTGTGTAACTTTGCGATAAATGTTTTTAATGTTTCAAATGATAAATATTAAAATGTTCACTCATTCACTGGGATAAAATTAATATGTAATAAATATGTAGGCCTATAAGATAAAACTAAAGTAAGTAGGCCTACAGCTCGGCTACAGGCATATTTTTTCTATACTAGCTACCGGTAATCCTACATTGGGGCTGCCAGCGATTTCTGTTGGTTTTCAACGGAACTATAAAGACGTTTTTATCTAAGTGCTATATTGAGAAAAATGTTATATAGGATTTTTTTAAACCTCATTAACATCCGACCTCTTTAAATTTAATTAAATATTGATGTCTTCTTTAATTCGTTTACATTTTTACCACGCATATTTTTTCTGGCCGTTTTTTCCGTTGTTTTTCACTTACTTCCTAAGACTAAAATTAACTTGGTTGCTTTGTATATTTTTTCTTGATCTATGACTTTGATAAATAACTTTGTTTACGTTTAATTACAGAACTCGATAACCAGCGAGTAACATGAGTCCCTTAACTCCTGTCGGAGTTGTCCTGCCCCTGTTGTCTCCTGGTCTTTTTTCACTCAGCAGAAAAAGTATACATTTGCACCTGTTGTTTATATAATTGTATATAAGTTTCCAATCAGTAAGAAATATACATGAATTTTTATATTTTTATAAAAATAGCCGACTGATAGCGACACATTAAAGTCCATTTTTTATAATATATAAATATACAAAATCAAAGTTTTTGAAACTACTGGAGTGTTTAATTTTCAATTTTATCCGTTTGATTTGACGGGTGGCCGAACTATATTTAGGTGTATCGCGAATTTGTTTAAATTTTTATTTTTTTCTAGTTAATACTAAGCAGAAAGTTTTAAATCTCGTGTTAGTGAATTGAATATTATTCAGTAAAAAGAAGCAAAGATTTGGTGATTTCTTAGCTAAGTCACTCAAAAAACAATGGTAGCCAGATGAATCCACACTTTTAACAGGTAATCTAAATGGTTGGTTGTAAACTGCATATTTTGTAGTTCAAGCTATAATAACAGGAAAACTCAAAAATAACTAAAAATTCAAAAACATTAATACCAATAAACACTTAGGTAATAATTTTAAATATTTTTGCATAGGTGTTTGACTAATTGAAATTTTTTGTTTGATGCATAGTCTATTCAGTATCCTAATTTCAAATAATTATTTCCACATATTCTTCTTGTACACAATTAATTATTATTTAATAATAAATCAATAATACTTAATTTTAAATGTTACCAACCCATTTATTTGTGTATGTAACAGTTTTAATTCAATTGTTATTCGATTCTATATTTGTTGTTAGTAGAAGTGTAATTTATGCGAGGCAAAGAATAATAGAAAATTAAAAGGTTTCCAGTTTAATGTTAATTTAGTAAAATCATTTTACACTTAATTTTTATGTTTCTTATTTTTTTTTTTTATAGCCTACTTGCTATTTTTATCTATGATTCTATTTATATTTGCTTCAAATACTTAATAACTTGAGAAGGAAATCATAAAGAGGTTTTGGTCTTTGAGACGACTTTTAGGCGTTTGCTAAAAATATCCTAATTGCAGAAGAAATGTGTTGGATAGGATGGAAAGCTTTAAAAATGAAAATTGTATTAAATTTAGAAATTATAACTCGGTCATGACATATTGAATCCTTCATATAATAACCTAAGCCAAGATCTTAGGAAAGAAAACTTTGCCATTGGTACAAAGGAAATATAGAGATATTTTAGAGTGTTTGCGGTGTGATATTCTTCTTTATGATCATCAAACTTATGAAGGAAATTGTCTGGTTGACAGAAAAAGCTGCTTGAAAGTTTCAAATTCAAAAATAAGTGTTGGATATTGCTTTAAAATTATTAAATCCTAGTAAAAATATTTAAAGAAAATTAATTATCAAACGCAAGTAGAATGGAGCGATGACCGTTTTAACAAAACTGTTTTAGTTGAGTTGCAATGAGGCTGTCAATGTTGTCTCATTATAAACCTTACAGAAAACCAAAAGTGCTGAGTGATTGGAACATACTAACGGCCACCATGAAAATCACCAAAACTCACACACACACACACACACACACACACACACACACACACACACACACACACACACACACACACACACACACACACACACACACACACACACACACACACACACACACACACACACACACACACACACACACACACACACACACACACACACACACACACACACACACACACACACACACACACACACACACACACACACACACACACACACACACACACACACACACACACACACACACACACACACACACACACACACACACACACACACACACACACACACACACACACACACACACACACACACACACACACACACACACACACACACACACACACACACACACGCACACACCACACACACACCACACACACACACACACACAACACACTCACACACACACACACACACACACACACACACACACACCACACACACACACACACACACACACACACACACACACACACACAATATATAACGGTCCCAAACATTTGGGAATGTATAGTGGGAAAAACTTGGAATTTAAACATTTTAACTTTGGAAAAAAATTCAAATAACTTTAACTTTTTTTTATTATTTTAACCTAAAAACTTAAAGAAAAGTGTAAGGTTAAATAGACATTAAAAGGTTAAAAAAATTAATGTTACCAATGTCATTTTTAAAGAGACGAGTTTAGTTTTCGGTGAACCAAAACCGTGATTGATTGTGTGAAAAGAAAATTTTCACGTAGAACCCCATACAATCGACATTTAATTGCTATCAGCAAAAGAAATCTTAGATATTCGGAAGGGAGAAAATGAGCATACCAAAGGAAAGTTAGAATTGAAACGTTGAATTAAAAACAGATAATTTGTCTCTTATTAAGAAAGGAAAACAAACACCTGCAGTCGTGTGATTTGGACAGTAAACGCTGATTGATAGGATAGTGACGCTACAACTATGCGTCTATAAGTCTAGTAAAACATTTTGCGTCTCGATTGGTACACCAATCGATAAACCACTCGATAAAATACCAACATGTAATTCGTGATTTCCCGGAGTGGGTTTTAGGGGGTACTACCCTTGAAACTAAACAATTAACGACTCTGTTCAAAACTCTTTCTGATAACAAACTTTTAAAATACGTGTGGCGAAAAATTTCATAAAAAAATAGAAATAAAGTGAATTTTAAAGACAAATCGTCAACAGTGAGTAAATAGGCATAAAGTGGTTTTAATACCGAAGTAATATTCGAGAACAGCTAAATAACATTTAAAAGTTGAATAAAACTTTAGTAAAAGAAATTTTAGCTCTATTAGCAACTAACATTAGTTGCTATGGGAATGTTTTATTACAATTTTCATTGTTGATAAATGTCGTTACTGTTTTTACCCGCAATATACTACAAAATACTGCAAATTTATGCTAAACAAATTTTTAATATTTACTAATTTCCCAACAACAATAACCACTCGGGGAAAGAGAGATTATTGTATGGGTAAATGTTTATGTTCATTAAGAACATTATAAATATAACTTCTTGTCGTAAATATAACTGGTTCAAGAACGAGGAATAAAAACTGTAGGCTTCAGGAAAAACTTCAGGTCTCTGAGATTATCCCAAGAATTACTGATGCATAAATAATTATATCTAGCAGTGTAAGAAAAATTAAAAATTTCGGAGAAAAGAAAAACATAATCTAAGTTTCTACGCTTTAGGGATTTTTAAAGCGTGGACAATGTTGTACGACAGAGCAAAAAAATATCCGGCCAAGATAGATTTGGTTTTAAAAAAACAAAAACTAATTTTCATAACGTAAATAACCGGTTAACAATCAATTTATCACTATTTTAGAATGCATTAGACCATTTACTACTTGATGCTTTGTTTGTTTAGCTCTCTTTGGCAAATACGGTGACCGGCAGAAATAATAAATGGTTTTTAAATGAATAAAACTAAATAGAAATATGATCTTAAAAAAATTATTAAATGATTTGAAACATCATTTCTTCCCATTTTTAATTAAATCACTTAAATTATTACACTTATTTTGTTTTAAAAATTAGCAGATGTAATTGAAACCGCTCGATCGTTCTCTTCATAAAAATCTGGACCTATCAATCCGAATATACCCACTTCTCAAGATACTGATAAACGTTCAAAATGAAATGGTTTTTCGTGTGGGCTAGGAGCCTTTTCTGCCACACAGTACCACGCAACCAAATAGGTGAAAATGGGCCAAATCTGACATTATTAGTGATCCTATTGAATCTTTAGTTAAAATGTTCAGAATTGATTGTCCACACTCTCTTCGGTGTTGGAACCCATCTTGGCTTGGTTTTTGAACAGTTACTATTTTATACGGATGAAAATGAAGATCCAAACGCAACATTCTATGCACACTCCGATCTGATATTCCTGGGACAGCTCCGGGGTGTATGGCAGGGCGACGTGGACTTCTAACTACTGACAATCTTAAAGCTTCTTGTGTTTTCGCGGGACTTGGCGCAACAAGGGTTTTTTGAGGTTAACCAACTTGTCAATCTCTTATAGGCTTTTTTTAAATAAACAATACTTTAAAATTACCAGTTCTTTGAGACATTTTATATTATATTTAACCTCTCAAATATTATAATTTGAAGACAGTTTTGTTACAAAACCAGACCACAATAATTTCTATTTAGTGTGCACTATTGAGACACACTTAATAATCTGAGAACTATTAATAAATATACTATATGTATATGTTACGATAAATATTACATATAGAGGCCTACACAAAGTATATTTACCATTACTAAATATAATGAATAAATATTCATTATGTTTAATTAGATCTGGTAGCTATGTATAATCACTGGTTATCCAATACGAGTAACATCAAATTACCGGATCTTATGAACTAACCGGTAATAATAATATTCATTAATTTATGATGTTTACAAAGTTTTATGTGGGTTTGATTATGTGTAATCACTTGTTTTAATAGGCCTTCATAATAATCAGTGTATCACGTTAACCATAACATCTATAATGTCCATGAAATACTTTATCGTTTGACGATGACCGCAATTTCAAACAAAAAACATGCAAAGAACGAATAAATGGTCCTGGTACGGCTTACATTAAGGATGGTCGATCAGATCGGTGATTTTAGTGACAACACCAAGCTTGTATCAGTGACTTTTACCGGTGACTTTAGTACCGGTGACAAGGGATACTGTCTGTATGTGCCAAAGACAGGCTGGCATACCACACTGGTCACGAAAGACAGTGCCGGTGACATCATTATTAGGAAGTTACTGCAACCCATTCACTTGGGTAATAAATTATATAATCTTATATGAAACTACAAAATAACAGTTTATTTACAACATAGTTTTTAGTTAAAAAAATACAATTTATTTATAGTATTGGATGTTTGTATTAACTAAAAGGATTTTTCTGACCTTATCAAAACTGTAACCTTCCTTAAAGTCGCTCGCAGAGTAAAATAAAAGTACTAATTTAGGCTTACAAAAGTGTGTACCTATAACAATCATCTCAGTTCATCTACAGTTTAATTTTATTATTTTACAAAAAAATTGACACGTTTTCAATTATTTTGAAACAAATTAGTAGTTTATCATTTGAATGTAACATTACAGCCTAGGTTTTAACAGAATATTATCAGAATTCGGTATTGGATTATGCATAATAAATGAATATAAATAATTTATTTACCTCTAAATTTAATGGGGAAGTTAAAAGGTTTGTTGTTGGTTGCAGCTTCATTAACGTATGTTTTCGCACCATGTCTTTCATCAAATTACTGTTAGTTTTATACGATACTTTTGCCTGACAAATGTCACACTTCGGAAATTCACCATCAACAGGGGTGAAGTGATTCCACACCTTGCTTTGTTCTTTTTCGGAAAGCTCATTTTATTTAAACTCATACGGAATTAAGAAAAACCTATAGCATCAACGGCACACAACACTGTTACTGTCCTGAAATCTGACAGAAATAGCCCACTCACACACGACGTAAATGAGTAGAACCAGTAACAGCGACAAATCAACCAATGACAGCCTCTGTAAAATATCAGTAGCTATACAATCAGTGATGGCGATATTTTGTCAAATCACAACAGAGAAAACCACTTCAGTCAACGACACTGCACGGTGATCGGTGACGTGAGCCGAGCGGTTAGAGTAGACCCAGTAACAGCGACAAATAAACCAACGACAGCCAATGGCGATGACGTTTCGATCCATTGTCACTGGAACTGGCTTTTTCATATTTTGTCACTGGTACCACCAGCGACAAACGAATATCAGTGACAAAGTTAATGTGACAGAAATATCGACCATCACTAGCTTATAACCATCGGGAAAACGCTGTAACAATAGATGAAGTTTTTAAGAACTTCCAAAGAAGTCTTATATACTCAACATACTAGAACTGCAGTTTATAAAAATGAAAATTTAAAATGTATTTTAAACGCCTTCAACTTATTTTTGCAAAACTTTAACATGAATATTTCAAAAATAACGTCATTGCGTTATCTTAAACGTTAAAAATATTTAATCGTCATTGCGTCATCTTTAAATAAGCAATGCTTTTAAAATGGGAGAAAATTTAATTCATTTATTTATTCGATTTGTCTTTTTATAAATGTTTGCTTCGAAGCATGTTAAAGTTATCAATCCCACTCTTCCGCGGAATATCCTCACAACAAGTTTCTTGTTATATATCGCGACATACCCCCAACTCTTTTGTTTTACTGCTACAGTCTATCTTGATATACCTGTGTTGAGCTCAAGTACGCTTGTAAATGTTACAATATTTTTAACACGAAACTGCACAGTAAAAATATTTCCTTGACTAATCTCACTTCTCAGGGGTTCACTTGTGTTTGATTAAATGAATAAATTTATGCAAACATTTTGCCTTTTTCTGTTTCATTTAAGAAAAACTGACACTGTGCTAAAGATAAAGAAAAATATAAAGCCTAAGACAATACGTTTAGAGAGAAAATATTCAAAAAAACGTGGGTCTAAACAAAATAAAATCTTGTCTAGCGAGGCCAATTACAACGGATAAGAAAAGAATGCAAACTCAGTAGAGCTACTGGTTAAACTGATTACGTCTCTAAACAAAGATTTATATTTATACTGTAATAAATCCGAGTTCTTACAATATTGCTATTACTATTCAGGGTTATTAATATTTCCGACCTCATAACTATTTTTGGTAAAAATGCAGAAGCTCGGCGCCATACGATATTTTGGGAAATGGTTGATCACCACCAAATAGGACAATATCCACAAGAATTTTTTTTAATTGACCTCGGAAAGTTACTTTTTTCCAATTTAAAGTAGCGTAAAAAATTCAGCGCGGATGTAGAAGTTGTGAATAGGCGCGGAGTGATAGAAATGCTTCGTGATGTTACAACTGTATTTCAATGTATAACATTAAAACCAAATCTAACCTGACTTGACACTTTTTAGGTATATTTTAATATAGGTATAGAGTATTGTATAAATTTAAAACCAAATCTATCCTAACTGGAGACTTTATAAGTATATTTAAATATATGTATAAAAATTAAGCGAAGTTGTGAATAGGCGCAGAGTTATACAAATGCTTCGTGATTTTACAACTGAATTTCAATGTATAAAATGAAAACCAAATCTAACCTGACTTGACACTTTTTCGGTATATTTTAATATAGGTATACAGTATTGTATAAATTTCAACCCGCCTGCAGCTCCTCATCAAGGTGGTCTTTGGGAAGCAGCAATTAAGAGTGCAAAACATCACCTCCGACGTGTCATCGGTGAACATATTTTAACTCTATGTGAATTTTCCACTCTGACAACTCAAGTAGAGGCTATATTGAATTCGAGACCTCTCACACCTCTGTCAAACGACGCCTCAGACCTTAATGCACTCACCCCGGGTCACTTCTTAATAGGATCTTCATTGGTTTCAGTTCGAGAAGAGGATCTTTTCAACGTTCCTGCCAACCGACTCAAGCACTGGCAGCTAATCTAGGCCTTTCACCAGCGTATTTGGAAGAGATGGCATCTAGAATATATCCATACACTTCAGCAACGGGGGAAGTGGAACGTGCCAACTGTCAACTTGCACGTCGGCGACCTCGTGTTAGTGCATTAACCTGCACCACCTCTCGCATGGACTCTGGCTAGGATAAGTAGTGTTTCTCCAGAAAAGGATGGTGTAGTAAGAGTGGTTCATTTGAAGACAAAGCAGGGAACCTTGACAAGACCTGCTCACAAGGTTTTCCCTCTACCTCTACGCTCATAATGAACTTGCGCCATAGTGCGCTCAATTTTTGTAAAAGAGATATTTTTATTTTCCTTTATGAACTTTTTATTTTTATAAACTCTCAAGATATTATATTTGTGTTAGTTCTCTTTGAATCCTAAAAGGATTCAAGGCCCCCGGTATGTTACGTATTTAAAATTGTAATTTAGACTCATTTCTTTTATTTTAAACCCGCCGCCAAAGTCAGACAAAGCTCACCTGTGATAAGGTTTGTTCTGCCGTTTGAAACTCTCGAGTATAAACTCTCAAGATATTATATTTGTGTTAGTTCTCTTTGAATCCTAGAAGGATTCAACGCCCCCGGTATGTTACGTATTTAAAATTGTAATTTAGACTCATTTCTTTTATTTTAAACCCGCCGCCAAAGTCAGACAAAGCTCACCTCTGATAAGGTTTGTTCTGCCGTTTGAACGGCAGAGCAAGTTAGACCTTTCCGGAGTGTAGACCGATACCCCTACGTTCTAGTATATTATTATACTTTTCAATCTCCGTACCTTAGGTACTAGTATACGTGAATACTACTATTTTATTAATTTTTATACCGAATGTGACCAGTGCGTGGAATACGAACAAGTTTTCTGGCCAGAAATCGCTTATTTAATACGCGAGTGCGATAAGTGTGTATTCCATGGTGAACGTAAGTACAAACTATTAATTTATATAATTATAATAATTGTTGGTCCTCCGAAAGTATTATTATCAAACATAAGGGTACCCTGGCGATGCTAATAATCCATTTGAACGCATAGCGGAAAGATGGGCCTTGATGGCTTCGGTCTGTCCGATATTGGCCTCCACCAGGACCTAGATTGTTCCAGTTTCTTTTAGTTACAGATTGTTTTCTCTTTTAGTGGGCGTAAAGAGAAACTGCCAAAAGTAATAAAACGTAATTACTTTACAAAACTATAAGTGCACACAGTTATAAAGTAGCATATAAGTTAATTCGAAGGATATGTTTTTAAACAAAACATAATTTGCAACATATTTGAAACCCTGAAAGATATCTTTGTTTTAATTACTGACGTAATTTTGTTTGTTATAATAGTTATCATTATTTACCTGTCGTATGACATTAAACTGTGATAAAATACTGTAGCCTATGCAGATTTAAATAAATAATACTGGTTGGATAAATGTTATTCTTTTAAATCCCGCTTTATTGAAATTTAAATAACTTGATTGAGTTTTGTGAAAATGTTTTTCTGTGTTTTTATATAAGTATTTGTTTATGTTTTAAAGATTTTTGGTAGTCTAAGATATTGCTTTGTTTTTAATTTGAAATGATGATTTAAATTGTTTTTTAATTATAGTCATTGCACTAGCTTTAAAATGATTTTTTATAACCAGTACATATTTATTTCATATAAACATTGTAAATAATAAAAGTTTAATGTCGGGTCTAAGTTACAAAAATAATGTAAATAATATATATCAACGCACTTAACTTCCGGTAATGTCTATTAAAACTTGTAATGATAATATTTACATATTGATGTAAATATCAGTATCGATATCAGTAACCGAAGTTGTAATATAAAAAGCTTTGAAGTTGGAATGTGATTCGATCCTTTTTAATCGATAACCGACACTGCTTTACAAGGGATATTTCCTTTAAACAGACATTAACAGTTTGCAAAATCACAAATTCCAATCTGATATTGCGTCGCTTTTGATACTATAAAACTTTAGCTAAACCTAAAATAAAAATTTTGAATTGAGTTATGCAAAAATTATCAATACATGATGCTCTAACTTAAATACTGATGTTTAAATTATTTTTAAAAAAATAGGCCTCATATATACATTTACAAGGGGCACTAAGACGTAATAACAAAGCAAACACAGTAGCACAGAGTTAAAGTTAATTTTGTGTCAATTTTGAAAACATTGGTGAAAACATCATCATATCTAAAGTAGGTTTTAAAACTCTAAAGTACTTGAAAGTAAATTAAAAAGGTCATTCCCTACCGATGGTTGCCAGATTGTATTTCGTATTTTCAATTTCTTTGACAAGTGTGGTACGTGTGATAATTATTGTCGGTTCGACCATTTTCCATAGCATATCGGATTTCATCTTAAAATGCGGTTTAAAGTTTTTTATTTAGTTTTGTATTTAATAATTTACGTTTTCATACATAAATTAATTTAAATTTAACATGCCATAGAATTTTAAAAGCTGTGAAACATTTTTACGCTTGAGAGGTGGTTACTGATAATCATTTGTTGAGTTTTGGTTTACTAAAAGAATAATTAGCCATCTCAGGTAATTAATAATAGACATTGTAACGTCATTGGCTTAGTCTCTCTTTATACCGTTAACATAGTTTAGGAGAATCAGAGAGGTAAAGTTACCTATGTGAACTATACTATAAGATGGAAGGTAATGTGACCAGTAACACCCCGAGGTTCGGCCCTTGAGGAATCTCACTGAGTTAAATTTGTTGATACAATTTTTATGTTATAATTGCCCACCAGGTAAGTGAGCCAGTATCCGCAAACGGACATATTTCTTTGTTAGTTGTTTGTAGAAGACACTGGACCATTCTAATTGACACACGTATTTCACTTGTCAAAACACAGAAACCACGTGACATTATTAGTTTTACTCGACCTTACCCTATAGGACCTTGAATCCCTTGAACATACTGCTCCGTTCATATCTATACAAAGCTGAACCTAAATTTTGTTCGTAAATGTTCCTCATTTTATTCAGTAAATTATTATATTATAGTCAGTCGCGCATATTTCAGTTTCGCGTGAAGTGGAATTTCACGTTATTATTGGCACTTATGATACTAAAGTATCTAAAAATTGTGAGTTATTGATAACTAGAGCGTTACGTTATTTCAGCATAAATCGGGAAACAATTTTGGTTCTTCATTTTATACTTGTCCTAAATTGTATTAACATCTTTAGATAATACTAGTACTTCCCTGCACTCGTTTAAAATTATCACTTAATATGTTAATTTAATAAATTAAGAAACAACTGATAAACTTAATTATGCCCTAAATTTAAAAACAATTAATAATTGATAATGACTATGGAATGGGAACACAAAGTTATAATAGCCTATATTTAACCGAAAATAAATGCAATTATATACAAATGATTGAAGCAATCATGTATAATACTACATATTTTGCAATTTTTCTATTTTTTACCCTTTAAAAACCACAATTTGTAAAATCTTTCTTACTGCGTCTATGTTAAGAATGCATCCTAAAATTTCAAGTCTCTATCTTTTATAGTTTTAACTCATATAAATATATATATATATTATATGGTGATACGTTTTTTTTGTAATATGGTTAATCAATAAAAAATATTTTAAATACAAGAATAGTTTTAATTTATATATATATAAGTTATTTATTAGTGAAAAGTTTTGAATAATCTCCTGTATTCGAAATATATTAATAATAATATATATATATATATATATATATATATATATATATATATATATATATATATATATATATATATACATTTAAACGTAATTATCAGTAAAAAGGATATTTTGATTCTTTTGTAGCATAAACAAAAAAAGCTTTTGTAATTACTAAGGGAAGATATTTTTAATTTTAGATTAAAATATCTGTCAATATATTTTTACAGTGTTTTAGGCCTTTACTTAACGTCGTGACTTTTACACTTTCCTTTTATAAGAACGCCTTCACTTTTAATAAAGAGAATTACATTTTTGCTTTGTACGCTGAGGGTGTTTCAAGAGACACGTCTAAACGAAATTCAATTACTGGGAACAAGGAACGTTTTCAGATATCGGATAGCCTTAATTTTGTTTGAAGAAATTCTACAGAAAAAAATTAGTCGTTTATTTTAATAATGAACCTCGCCTGTTCTAAGGTGTGTTTGTCTGTGTGTGTGAGAGAGAGAGAGAGTGTGTGTGTGTGTGTGTGTGCGTTCTTGTTTGTGTTTGTTTTTTTAAATTAACTCAAAATATTCCTCAATATCTGTAACCACATTGATAGCTTTTATTTATTTTTTATTTAGTCATCAATAAATCACTATTTTTTGTGATTTCTTCTTTCGTTAAGAAGGTATTTTCTAGGATAAAAAAAGTTTGTAACCAACCGATTCCAACGTTAAAGTTTACTGCTGAGTAACAAAACAAAAGCTTTTAATATTTTATGTACGGCAGCTTTAAAACACGTAAAAATAAGTCCTTCTCCTACCAAAGGTTCATTAATCAGACTGCGTAAGGATTTTAGGCTTTAGTGCAGCTGTCAACCCTAATTGAGAATTATTATGAAAGTAATAAAGAAAGAGATAATTAATCACTTCTGTTTGCTTGTCCAGCATAACCTTACCACCATATGCTGTTTAAGCTAAAGTATTACTACTACATTTAACACATTTTTGTTTTTTATTCATACATGTATTACTTTTAAATATATCACAATTAATTAGGTTTATTTGTTATTCACTTGCCATGGAAAGTTATTGTTTGGAAATATTATTCTACCACTGGCATATTGTAGGAACCAGTATTTACACATCATCATTGATATCAGTATATTTATTTAAAACAGTTGTTTACTTTTAAGACGGTCCGAAATATTAATTTATATTTTCAGTATATCATATTGTTTAACCAAATTATTTAATTACGAATCTTTTGTCAAATAATTTCGTCTAGTAAATTGTGTTTTCTCGTCATTTCACAATTGTTACATAGACTAAATGTTACCAATAATCTTTATTACATAATATTTTATTATAACATACTACAAACTTTAAAACAAGCAAAATCTGTAGCCTTAAGCTTGAGGTAAACACCTAACACATTCTGTAAAAATACTTTAAAAGAAAATTGAATATTGGCTAGTCATTTATCAATATTTATTTAAAGCCAAATCAATATTACATTATATCTTCGCCTGGAAGCATTCTAAACGCTACAAGGGTATAAATGTACAATTTATTTTGATATCAAATAAAAGTTCGTGTACGTTAATTTCGTTTTTATAGTCTGTATTTATTTTCAGAATATCTCACTTTCTTTTAAAGAATGCAAATATATACTTTTTTTTACTTTGGAATAATCTTATGTTTATCTATCAGGTTAAATGGAATTTATGTACGAAATCCCTTGAACGTTCGTAGAAAACTAGGTTGAAAATAATATTAGAATAAAAAAATGGATATCTAAACCTACCAAAAAGCCTTTGACCCTTTTACTCAAATTACAAAAAAGAATATTTTGCCAAATTTAATTTAAAACAAATCATATTTATGTATGATTATTGAAAATAATAAATTATCTAATTAAATCATTTTTAATTTTTATTATTTTTTAAATTATTTTATAGAAGTAACTAGAAGTTATAAATAAAATTTAGGTTTTGAGAATAAAAGTAAATGAAGATATCTATATTTTTATTTTAGAACAATATTTTTTTCAAATTACATAGGTTATACAGTTAAATTCTAAATTATCATTTAAACCCTTCAAAAGTCAAATACTTAAAAGTGTTTTAAGCGTTATTCTTAATAATGACTATGTGTAAAAATAATGAATAGGTAACATTCCTTTACAACCAATTTTAAAACACTGTTGTAAAATTATGGCTTGGATACTCATGCAAAGATAAACTAAAGTTAATTAGCTCTGTAACTTAAACAAGTAATATAAAAAAATAATAATATTAAAGGCAGTACCTACTGAGGTCAACAAAGGAAAATGTTATTCTAATTACTTATTTTTTTTTAATTATAAATAATATAAGTATATATTTAGCCTACATATGACAGGATCGCAACATTAGGTGGCTAAATAGAAAGTACATTTCCATGCAATTTCCTATTTTCCTCTCTATACACTATATGGTGTTGGGCTATTATTTTCGTTTGTTATCATTTATTAGTTTTTTTCCCGTTTCTAATTTATGGAGCTGATAGTGGTCTATAATTTCTCATTCTATCCATCTCTTGTAATGCTTCATTATTCCGAGGAATGTTTCTCTTATAGATTCATACACATTTTATAACAAAAAAATTTATAGCTAGATACATTTTTTATTTTGTTAATATAATCAGTTTTTAAAGTTAACCGCAAAGTTTAGAACTAGTTCCGATTGTTACATCAGAGCGGGATAACTATTCCAATTTATGTTAGAGAAAACAGGTTCACGAATAAACAGATCATAATGAACTCAAGGACGAGAAGCATATGAGCCACGGCCGTAACATTCCAGTATTTTTGGATAAAATAGTTCGGGACATGCGGTGTATAAAAGTGTGTATATATATATATATATATATATATATATATATATATATATGTGTGTGTGTGTGTGTGTGTGTGTGTGTGTGTGTGTGTGTGTGTGTGTGTGTGTGTGTGTGTGTGTGTGTGTGTGTGTGTATTATATATACCAGTAACTTTGTTAATCTAAAAGCGAAATGATCAACAAAACTCACGTAAAGCTATTTTGAAAATTGTATAAATTATACTGAACGATTTGTAGAATTAATCGCCTTCAGCGACTTGGTAACACATATTGGATACCGAACAGTATATATATATTTTTTAATAAAATTGTAAGCTCTCTGTTAACGAAGTCCTGTAATTAATTATATATTTGTTATTTGTATCCAACAGCAAATCTGAGTACAAGATACGGACCGAGATAGGGAGAGTAAAATCCGAGATCTGGAGCAAAATTACTAACCATACATTATATCAAATACTCTATACGATCCTGACGAACTCTGTTTCAGCGCCCTTTAATAGGCATATGTACTAATTAATTGTGTGTACCTATACGTAATGAATTTAATGTAATCAGTTTTAGGCTTTTACTAAGAGTTAATTTTCGATTTTTAATTTTTTTCCTACCGGTCGAATTGGATCAAGGCCTCCAGTGTAGAGAAGGCCCTACAGAACCACCACTGACGAGAAGACCTGGCTAATATATTTAACTAACGAATTATTTTAAATTGGTAGTTGTGAGAGTTTTGGACCACCTGAGATTAAAGTAGAAAATTGCTCAAAAACACGTCCTAGGACGATATGCACAAGAATTTTTTTTCACGATAAGTTTTTTCATCGATTTAAATTTGGGTAAAAATTTCAGTTGGAGTAGTAAGTTGTTCATCGTCCGCGGAGTGATACAGCGAAGCTACGGTATCTCTATTTATACCTTACAAGTGTAGATATTTGAGAAACAACTTTTTAGCTTAATTATTATGATTTTTGCATACGTATATTTAAATATACCTATAAAGTGTCGAGTCAGGATAGATTTGGTTGTAATTTTATACATTACCTAAATGGTTAAATATCTGACACTACAACCAAATCTATCCTAATTGGATACTTCATAGGTATATTTTAAAATAGATATATAAAATTAACTTTCCCTGGCAATAACAAAAATAATATAGTTATCAATATAGCTTCAGGACATGTTTTTGATTCATAAAGTTTAAATTGCTAAAACAACAACTACAGTTGTGACTTCACTGTATCACTCCGCGGACGATGCAAAACTTACTACTCCAGCTGATTTTTTTACCCAACTTTAAAATTACAAAAAATAACTTTCCGTGTAAAATTTTAAAAAATTCTTGTGCATATCCTCCTAGGACAATTTTTTGAATAATTTTCTATTATAATCTCAGGTGGTCCAAAAATTCTCACAATTACCGAAATTTTAAATATATTTGGGAATTTATATTGAGATATATCTATTGTATTTTGATATGACGTGTTCAAATCAAAGAGACAAAATAAACTGCGAAATTAAATGTTATGCACTTGTATTATTAACCCTGAAATATATTTATGATATGTTTGCTACAGTAGGCCTATATATAAAAGTTGTTTTACCTGAGATCCCGTAATACCCTGATAGGGCGATATCCGAAGAGCGAAACCGGATATTGAAGGTAATGTGTTAGTGTTACAATTATAATTTGTAATATAATAAATTTCTATAGAATTGTGTCACCGACCCCGGCTCGTGGAGGAAGTTTAGTGTGATCCTCCTACAGGTGGGGTACAAGCTATGGAAAAGTTGGGTCAGTGCCAAAGTGCTGGATTTCGATCATGAAGTCATTCAGTTCAAATCCTAGCGAAACACCAACTTTTTTAAAATTTAATTATTGACTTCATATTTTTTATAACTGTAATAACATCAATTGCCATCCACTCATCCGTTACAGGTTTAAAAAAAATGTATTTGAACTTGACTGGATATATAAAAACTTATTTTATTAACGATTGAAAATTTGTAGCCTACTCGTTATACATACATATATATATATATATATATATATATATATATATATATATATATATATATATATATATATATATATATATATATATGTATATATATATATATATATATATATATATATATATATATATATATATATATATATATATATATATAAGGAGAGTATGGGCTAATAGCAGGAATTGAAAAATTTACTATAAAAAGTAATAAAATAAATTTTGAACTGCTGGCGTTTATAAAGGAAAAAACATAAACATAACTTAGATAGAACTAACACCCTGTAAAATTTATTATTTCATACTTTATTCTTGGCAAGATCAATGTAAAACATTTTCATACCTAACATACGAAGTGAAGGGAAATTTTGTAGGATTTGAATAGTTTACTGTTAAAATAATGTAACATACTGAAATGAAATTTGTAAACTATTCACTTCAAAAAACCTTTTTAACTTTACCTATTGCAAAGGTTACAATCTTCAACAAACTAAAGTTAACTTTAAAATACATTGTTCTTGTATGCAGCAAAAGGATGGTACTCTATACCTAAAATATTTTTAATACCTAAACACTGATTATTTTAAAATAAATTCAACAATTTTGTTTGACCTTGGAAAATTTTATATCCTGTATACATAAACGAAGCACACATCACTAATGAGTAAATTTCTTCAAATATGTATAGTTTCACAATGTTCCACACTGTCATTTCTGTTAACACAATAATTCATTTCTTCTAGATTTTAAATAAATTGATTGTGCCTGATAATGGCATGTGAGATATTAGTATTGATAAAATCTTATCAGTTATGTCACAATTGTTCATTTTAAATAGTTTTTGTTCATTTTAGGTGTAAATGTCTTAACTATGATACATAATTTAAAATATTTAAAAGTACAAAAAAAATTACAATGTTTGTTTACAATATTTCTGAAATGTTATTATTTCAAATTCATATAATAATAAGTGTTTAGTATATAACTTTTAATAACATTTAAATAAAATTAAAACTAAAGCTTCAAACGCTAACTACATAATTTTTTTTTAACAGATATTATTCCTAATTTATTTCAATAATAAAATTTCGAACTTGAAACAGAATTTACCTATATCGTGCATCGTGCATTCAAATCTTCTAACATAGTGTGTTTATAAACTGAGAATCTGTGCAACTTTAAAATAGGCCTAAGAAGTATATAGAAGGTACAATGAAAATTGAAAAGATTTCAAATTACAATCTATATGAAGTATTTATAATTACATTTAAATATAAGTAATTAGGAGCAGACTTAAATAGTATTGATTAGAAACATTGAATATATTTTCTAATAGTAGCTAGATAAATATGAAGAACCGAATTGTGCATTGTTTTTTAATATTTATTGCTGAATTTAAAGCGGTAAGTACTTCTTATAATGTGTTTATAGACATCTATTACTTTAAATCAAAAGTTTAAAAAAATGTTTGAAAAATCTATTAGTTATGTCAAATCATAAGCAACAATGCATTGATTGAATGTTTACTTGCATGATTTTTTTTAATGGTATGATTTTAGACAAATTAAGACAAAAACTACTAAAAAAACAATAGCATGATTTTGTTAAACTCTAAATGTTTAATGACAAACGTAACGCTTGTAAATCTGTTCTTCCTTTGCATCAACTTCTTAAAACCTTACTTCTTTATGAATGTTAGGTTTCAATATCAAGTTTCAATAAATAAGAAATACGATATCTTGATAGCAAGATGAAAAAGTGTTCTCATGACTTTTTTTATAGACATTAATTGTTTCTTTTACAAAATGATCTTCACTACATTCATACAGAGAATTATTGTGATACTAGCTACAATTTTATTATAAACAAATAACTGTGACTTTTGAAATTCAGAATACAATATGCTCACTAAAATAGTCTCACTAAAATCTTCCTGTGAGTGCAATGTAATACAATTAGATTTCAATTTATTTTGAAAACCCTAAATTATTGTGTGTGTGTGTGTGTGTGTGTGTGTGTGTGTGTGTGTGTGTGTGTGTGTGTGTGTGTGTGTGTGTGTGTGTGTGTGTGTGTGTGTGTGTGTGTGTGTGTGTGTGTGTGTGTGTGTGTGTGTGTGTGTGTGTGTGTGTGTGTGTGTGTGTGTGTGTGTGTGTGTGTGTGTGTGTGTGTGTGTGTGTGTGTGTGTGTGTGTGTGCATGTGTGTGTGTGTGTGTGTGTGTGTGTGTGTGTGTGTGTGTGTGTGTGTGTGTGTGGGTGGGTGTGTGTGTGTGTGTGTGTGTGTGTGTGTGTGTGTGTGTTTTGTAACCTTAAGATTTCCACTTTGTGACTATTATTTAACATGTTTTTGCCTCTGAGATATTACCATAATACCTGCTATTTTTCATTTTGTTCCAAACTAACATTTCATTAGACAAATGTTAGATATTAGTAGTTAGTAATAATTATTTTTGGTTAGTAATCTATTCTACATCTATTCTATATACATGTAGTCTTTTGATGGACATTCCATGCATATGCAACATTGCTGACAAATTTTGAATAACTGGTGACACCAACCTACAAATATTTTGGACTCATTAAAGGTTTTATATTTGAAGCTATTGATATTAATCTGAACAACAAAAATACCCTGTCTGTCCATCTATAGTAAAGTAGAAATAGAAATTCCTTACACCCACTGCTGGAATCTCAGATACATGTACTCATTGAGTAATAACCTAACCATCACATTGACCAATTGTTGGATTCAAGCACGGTTTTTTTTATTTAGAATTTATAGTGTTTTTGTTTTACAATGATTCAAGTTTTTTATTTAACAAATAAAATTATGTGTATTTACTAAATTTCCTTATTTCTATGAAATTAGGTTGCATTGTTCAGTAATTTTATTTTTTTAAAATATTTTTAAATAATTATTGAAAATCCTTCACTTTTGATTTGAATATGACAGTAATAAGGTTTAAAAGAATGTATCTTTGTAAGACATGTTATAAGTGACAAAAGGCATGTTATAGTGTCATATTCTATGGCAATAGAAAGATGACTTAGAGGTCAGCCCAATAGTATTAAAAGGTAATTATTTTAAAGTCGTCAGTCACTAAATAAGGTTTGCTACTGCTTAGATATGCTGGGTGACTATCCCCTTCCCTACCCAAATAGTACTAGAATCAGAATACTGATTGAACCACCATTAGAACAATGTTGCCTTTTAATGCCGGTGTGGGGCCAAACCTTACACAAATATTATATTTATATACTTTTCTAAATATTCTTGAAATATAAATACTATTTAAGGAACTCACCTCTATGACTTTCATATTTTGCTTTTGATCTTTAAATTTACACAAAATACTTCATAGAGTAATTATTATTTTTTTTAAACTAACAAACAATTTTGTATTTTTAGGGAAAACTAGAACCAAGTTTTCACTTGAAAACTCCAGATTTTCATAAAGTTTTAGAAACTACTGCATATGTAGATAAATCATTATTGATTAAAGAAATATTCAAAAATGAGTTTTCTTTAATTACTGCACCAAGAAAATTTGCTAAATCAACAAATATGGATATGATTAAAAAATTTTTGGAAATTGTTGTAGACGAAAATGGAAAACCAATTAGTAACTTAGATGACGGTTCCACTGGTGCTTTTATAGAAAACCCTGAAAATCAGCTGACAGAGAATTATAGACTTTTTAAAAAGCACAATTTAAAAATATATCAAGAAAGGCAATTCTTTTACAGGCACTGTGGCCAACATCCAGTTATTTTTGTGAACTTCACAGGGCTGGAAGGAAGTGATTTTGAAGAAATTTTAGAAAACACAAAAAATATTATACAAAACACATTTATGGAACACAAGTATTTATTAAAGTGCAGTGATTTGTGGGTCGACTCAGAAAAACAAACTTTTATGGAATACCTAGAACTAAGTAAACAAGAAAATTTAAATGATACACAATTAGTGTTTGGTTTAAACTTTTTATCCCAACTTTTACACAAACACTTTCATAAGCCAGTTTTTGTGCTGATTGATGATTATGATTCCTCTATTTTTGATGCAATAGTTAATTGTAATGTTGAACTTGACAAAACCATAGTATTTTTTAAAAATTTATTTTCGAAACTAATAAAAGGAAATCTGCATGTGCAAAGAGGCTTGATCAATGGGCGGCTTCAGCTGGAAAGTTCAGAATTTCCAGAGCATATTGTACATTATTCATTCTTAAAAAATCATAATTTTGTTAAGTTTTATGGGATTACAGAGAGTGAATTATTTAGTACAGCACAAAAATTTAGTAAAATTGAGAAGCTTAACGAGGTTAAAGATTTTTATGGTGGATATAATGTATTAGGTGAAAATATTGAAATTTACAATATTTACTCTATTATAAATTACATGAAACATGAAAGGTTAGAAAATTATTGGGCAGAAACTGGTGACTTAGATGAGTTTGCTAATTTCCTTTTAAATAACCAAATTCGAAATAAAATTGAACAACTTTTAAATGGTGAGGAAATCAAAATAGAAAATATTATCAATATAGATAAAGAACAAATACAAATTTTACATAGGTTATTGAACCTACCTTTTGGGTATGAATCTATCAATTCACGACATTCAGATCTTCTTATTCAGTTTTTATGTGAAACAGGTTATTTAAAGATAACTCAAGCAGAACCTATTCTAGTAAGAGTTCCAAATAAAGAAATTGGTCAGGAAATTGCAGATACTTTATACACTGTATCATTTTTTAAAAAGAAATATAAATTAAATTCTCTTAAAATCAGAGAAGTTAATGAAGCAATTAAGTGGCTCAGCAAAAAAAATGATACAACTACTTTTGTGGAATTCACGCAGGCTGTTGCGGATTTGTTTTCTGACCATGAGGTGCTCATGCCAAACAATTATTTTGACTTTCATAGAGCCCTACTGTCATTTACAAAAAATCGAGGACAGTTTGAAACTGTTATAGGAAATAATCACTTTTTAAATGGAAGAAATCTGGATATAATGATAATAAGATATGATGGCGTCATTGTCATCATGGAAGTATTGTATAAAGTACAATCAGCTTATGATGGCCTTAAACAACTGTTATCTAGAACATATGATGAAGTTATAGAAAAAGAATATACTTTATTTATTGAAAGAGAAAGGATTTATTTAGGTCTACATTTAAGTGAAAATAGAACAGTGAGTGTTAGTTATTTAGTTAATAGTACAGATATCACACTAGCAACTAATTTAACAAGTTCTTAAAATTTGTGGTAATTTATAAGCACAGATATTTATTTATATATTTATGTGTAGCCTACTAAGACAAAAATATTTTTAAAGAAATGATAGAGTTATTAAATGTTTTAAAGCATAGTTTTTATTAATGGTCCCTTAAAATACTTTCTTTAAAACATTTGTTTTAATTAATTATTTGGTTTTGTTGGTTTTTCAATTCAAAAAGTGTTTGAATAAATTTGTGTTATTGAAAGAAAATTTACAAATGCCTGTTATACTTCTATGAACCACAATGAGTCAATGGAAGTTGAATTATTACTTTTAAATAATAATTTATAATAAATTGATATTTTGTTTAATTAAATACTAATTCTGTTAAAAGTATTAATATTATATAAACTGAAATAATAGTCTAATAATTAAACTAACAAATCTACCTCAAGAGCAAGAAATATAATATAAGCTAGTTATATAGAAATTAATTCATAATACTTAGGCCTATTACTTTGCTTAAAACTCAAATTCCCTATAAAATACTAAACCATATTCAGCATTGTTCTGAATATTTAGGAAATCATTTTTTATTAATTTAAATATTTGAATTTAATAAAATAACTACTTGTGGAACTTGAAATTTAAATAAACTTTTAGAAAACTTACTGAGACATAACTGAGATGCACTTAGCTTGTCATGACAAAGATAAAGATCTCTAAACTAGATCGAATCTATAAATTATATCTGAATCAATCATGTTTTCTATGAATTTGCTTACATTTTATTTCATCGTCATTATTTGAGTGCAAAAATTAAAGTTTAATTGATTATCATAATTTATCAATGATCGTAACACCATCAATTATATTTTTATACAATTTCAATCAATGTTACAGAGATTGAACGGTGGATGTAGATATTGCTCTATTACAAAGTATAGGTTCACAAGTCTTGGGTAACACAGAAGTAAATACACTAGTTTACACTTTATATGCTAGTTTTCACTACTTTTAAATTCTTTGCTATAGTAAACAACAATATTTTTGTTTTGGTGGCCTGTTTGCACACTTTTACTATTAACATTTGATATTATGGTGGTATTTGTTTTTTATGATTATTTTCATATTAGTTCATTATAAGTTTTTATTTACTAAGTCTTTTAATTATTGTAAATAGGTCAATTATAAATTCTGAAAGAATAAAGTTATAACTATAATTAATCACAACAAAAAATTTTAATTTGCCAAAATTAAATATTATTTAAATTATCATTACATTATATCATTATTAATTTATTACTATTATTATTTGATTTTATCTACAACTTGAGCCAAGCTACAGGTTTATACTTAAACATATATCAATATATGACATTTGTCTATAGTAACACTTACTTCGATGACATTGCAGATATCTCCTTAAATAACATCCTCATTAAACAACAAAAAGGTTATAGACGACTGTCACAAAATCAATACATGCTTTAAGTATTAAAAATGTATGACTAAAATAAAAATTTTACAAAATTAGTTTTGATATTTCACTGTATTTCTTAATCTCTTTCTACAGTAAAATAAATCAATTATTGACCCAATCGTTCATTTATTATTTTTTTAAAAATTATTTGTATGAAAAATTGTACTTTATGAAAGTGGGTAAAATTAATAAACTCTGTGTCAATATTGGTCTTTTACTTAGGTTTGATTGAATGAGAAATTTAGGTTTATCTGCTTTTGATAGTACTCCAAAACCAGGAGTATAAATGATACAAAAACTGTATAAAAAATAAGTTTAATACAGCTAGTTCAAAAAAAAGTTTAAAATATTTGTTCCATTTCAATATTAAAAATCTATCTAAAGCAAAAAGTGTTTAGTATACAGAAATTGTATGAAAAATTACTTATTAGATTACCATAAAATTTTGTTGATATTGTAAAATCTCAGAAGTACTATACATATGCCACAACTCTTAATTTATTATTTTTCAAAACAATGTTCTAAATTATCTTTTCCATTGGTATTAGCAATGTTTATACTTATGTAATGATTATATATTTATTCAAAGTAAATATTCACAACTTAGTAAATGCTGATATTCAGTAATTTCAGAGGACTATGTATCATAAAAGCAATATTTTCTAATTTTGACAGAAACTGCCTCCCAGGGTGACCCATTTATCAATCTGCAAGAGGCCTAGTCCAATACTGAATTCCATATACAGTCTAAGTACTTGAGACTAACCTGTTTTGATTCCCTTTTTTTTATTACAATTTATTATATAAGTTATAGTTGTCAAAATTACCTTCATTTAAATTTAAGATATGTTTAGAAAATGTTAATTAAAGAATTAATTTCTAGCTAAACAATTTACCACCTAACATTTATTGATTCCATCTTCGCGTGAGCTACTATAGTGAGTAAACAATTTATGTAAGATTCTACATAAATTACATACTTGAAAATTATTCTAAAATAAGGGAAACATTTGAAAATTGTTTCAAAAGTAAAATTCTTGACACAAAAGACATAGTGTTACAATTAATTAAATATACATATATATATATATGTGTGTGTGTATATATATATATATATATATATATATATATATATATATATATATATATATATATTATACAGTCGAACCTCTATATAACGAACCTCCAGATAACGAAATCCTCTATATAACGAATTTTCATCTTGTCCCATGACATTTTAGAAGTTATACTGCTTATTTACCTATATGTAACGAATTTTTTTTCCATTTCAACCAAAAAAATGTAGTGTTGTATAGGCAGCTCACAATGGCATTTCTAGGAAATTGTTTATTTTCAGCAGGAGGGTCAACAAAACCAAGATTGATAGGCGAAACACATGTCGGCAATTGACTGCATGTTATAGTTCGGTTCAGTTAACACATTCAGCAAGGCTAGCGTTCCGGCACGCTCTGGGTTTCCTTACAGATGCGCTCCCAGCTTATTTCCTTAGATACGGCGAGCAAACCGGCACGCTTACTCCCAGGCTAATTGAAACTTCTCTAGTGTCGATATCTATATAAAGGTTTGATTTTTACGCCAGTGCTTTAAAAGAGTTTGGAGAACATTGTGCCTTGAGTTGTTTTTAAATCCGACCATCTCAAGTTAACTTTTGATGCTTCAACTGAAACAATGATTCAGGAAGTTTTATGAACAAATTTAATTTGGTTTAACTTTTAGATTTTAATGTTTTTTTTTTACTTTGAACCATTTAACGCGGCAGAATATCCGGTGAAAACACGTTTTCTGAACTAACGCAAGAATAAACGATAACTGTCTTGTTAGAGTTAATAAACCAACTGGAGGTGGGAACAGACTATTGTAAATATGAGTCATTGACAAAATGCTTGGACGCCCGATTGTGTCAACATAAGATTGTAGTAAACCAATGTCAGCTTAACTCGGCTATAAATAGTCTCGGACGGGACATATGTATTATCTTTGTCTCCGTTTACATTACGATTTCCGAAACACTTGGCAAAAAAAGAAACAAACATTCTGAGTGAAATGTTGAGTGCTTATTTTAGTATGTAATATATTTTAGTAGTAGGGTCCTTAGTTTTGTATATAAATTTTCTTTTTTCTCTGTCTTTTTATTGTGTTTTCTTATTTGTCATACAGTAATTTATCATTTGTATTATTTCTTTTTTTAAATTGTGACCCGATAAATAAAACAATATTTTAGAGTCTAATACACTGTTCTTATGTCACCAATAAAAATGTATATGTTAGAAATAAAATTATTAAGATGAAAACAACGGGGTCGATAATTAGATGCTACGACAGGCTATGCAACCCGCATGGCGTTTCACTGCCGCCAGAGCTGGAAGTTAAGGAAAAACAGGCAGTAGTTTGATGAGATCACCAATATCGCCGCCGTGTTGAAAGTGTTAAAAAATGTAATACGTTTAATAAATAATACAGTTACTAAATTACGGCCTACTGAGTTTGCTTCGATTAAATTCCACTACGTTCAAGTCATGCTTCCTGAAAATGAATTGGTGAGTGTACTTATTTACCAGTAAGTTTTAATAAGCATTAGATAACTTATCATAATAGCCTATACAGAGTAGACCCTATGAAAAATATTGAATGTGGATATCTAATACAATGAAGAAACATCAATAAAACATTTTTAACAACTTGAATTTCAAATAAATTAAGATTTTATAAAATATTATCCTACATTAACATTGGCCTATTACACTAACGCTCGCGGTATTATACTGTATTCCTTTTATTACCGCAGGTAGTGCGATATGCGTAAGATGGGGTGGGAGCATTCTTTACAACACAACCTTTCAATAACGAATTTTTTCTCTGGATAATCGACTTCGTTATACAGAGGTTCGACTGTATATATATATATATATATATATATATATATATATATATATATATATATATGAAGTTATTATTATTACTTGTAAATAATTTTTTCTACCACAAAGTGCAATAATTTTACCTTATGTGATTAGGGACCTTTCGGTCACTTGACAATTGTCGAATCACTGAATTAATTTTCTCTATTTTTCTGGTATGGATGTTCAGTCCGTGATGTTGCCGAACATCCACACCAGAAATAGTATTATTTGTAAATAGTATAATTACACTAACTAAACACATATGTAACCAAAATTACTTCCAATTTAACAATAAATACTATAAACAAACAACTGGACTCCCCATGGGATCACCCATATCATCTGTCATGTCAGAATTATATCTACAACACTTTGAACAAATAATAATTAAACCTATACTACACACACATAATATTTTACTATGGACAAGATACGTAGATGGTATACTTACTTGTAATATACCAACCTACCATTCACAACGAACACATCATAATACTAAACAAATTAAATACATACAACGAAAACATACACTTCACCTTCGAAACAGAAACAAACAGAACAATTAACTATCTTGACATTACATTAAATATAGATAATAATAAAATAGAAACTACAGTACACAGAAAACCAAATTCCAACAACACCACAATACACTACAAATCTAACCACCCCTAAACACACAAAATTAACACTTACAGTAACATGATAAATAAAGCAATAAAATACACACAAGATAACAAACAAAAATTAAATGAAGAATTAGATAACATTACAAAAATAGCAATAGAAAATGGAAACAACAAACACCTTATAAAAACATATACAATACATTTACTAAAAAACCTAACCTCAACACAACACTACAACCTGAACATAAAAATAATAAAAATAAAAAAATCAACCTAAAATATAAATACACCAATAACAAAATAGAAAAATTAACAAATATATACAACAAAGAGTACTACACTCCAACATATAAACGAAACAACAAAATAATAAAATATCCTAATAACACAAACCACAAAACAAATAGAGAAAAACGTAACCTATCAGAAATTTACAAAATTACATGTAACGACTGCAACACATTTTACATAGGAAAAACAGCCAGATCATTTAAAATAAGATTTGAAGAACATTACTGAGCATTCAAAAATAAATATACAAAAGCATCAAATGTTGCAGCACACCTAATATCACATAAACATGAAATAACAAATTACGAAAATAACCTAATAATGCTTAAAATAAATAACTCACTAGAAAAATACCACATTTATAAAAACATACACAACATTTTAATGAACATACAGACAACATATTCAGGCGACGTACTATTGAAAAACATTATGCAAGCGGCTCAAGAAGAAATATGTATGATGTCAACAAATACGAACATCACGGACCAAACATCTACACCAAAAAAATAGAGAAAATTAATTCAGTGATTCGACAATGGTCAAGTGACCGAAAGGTGCCTCATCACATAAGATAAAATTATTGCACTTAGTGGTGGCAAAAATTATTTACAAGTAATAATAATAACTTCATAAAGTCAGTGCAACGGAAAAATAATGGACATGAAATATCACGATATTTATATATAAAGACTATACCAGGTACTATTTTTGGAAATTATGTAGCTTGCTTGTTAGTCAAAATTATGGCAAAATTTTTCAAGGTAACAACAATGATAAATATAATTTAAAATAGTGAATTTGTATAGCATTATATAAAAGTTGGACCCAAAATAATATAAATATAGAACCAGACGTTAGTTTTTTATTAGAGAATGGAAAAGATAGTTTGAAGTGCTAAAAGAATATGAGCATGTTTCTATTACACCTCTTTTGTAAATGTGGTAGTGCAGTTATTCTTAATATTTTTCACATTGTTTTTAGTATTGTGAATGCTGACATTTAAAGGTTTGTACAGTAATACCCTGTACTTTCGCGATAGGTGGGACTGAACAATAACCATGTAAGTCGAATTCGTGTAAGTCGGGTATAATTTTACATATAATCATATAGGAGTCATATCTAATTGGGACCAAAGACTGAATTAACTAATAATTTAAAAGAAAAATGTGTATTTATTAAAATCTTAAATACATAATACAACACAAATGTGTATTATATACATACATATTGCAAACAAGTAAGTAAACAGAAGTTATTTTGACATAGAAGGCTTCATAAGATCTAGTAAATTCGTTTGAAGAATTTCTTTGTAACTCCCTACTTCTTTTTTTGTTTTGGAGCAAAAATATGCTCATCGTTGGAGTCTATAATTTCCAAAATTTGTAAGCCTTGCTCAATTAAACTAATTCCTTTTGTCAAGTTTCTAACCGCCATTTCATCTTCTACGTAAACTGGGTATAGAAATCTGCCTTTTTAAGGTCTTGCTCTTGATCATGCATTTCAATGAGCTCATCAATTAACTGTCAGCTCCTGCTTGTGTAAATCCAGCAGTTCTTGAACGTCGTCATTTATCCACTTCTAAATTTAGTTGTCTCGCAACACCGACAACTTCTTCAATCACATCAGCAATTTCGTCAGATCCTGGCACTGATATAGCTTGGGTTTCAGTGACGAAAAAAATAGATACACCTTTTTCTAAAAGCCATTCAAAGTTTTTTGTGAAATTTCATTCCAAGACTGTCCCATGATTCTCAGAGCATTTAAAACATTGAATTGTTTCCAAAAATCTTCAACAGAGAGCTTGTTGTTCTGTCTCGTAGCTCCATGCAGATGCGGAAATGATCTTGTGTAAGAAGCATGAAATTTTTGGATGACTCCCTAATCCATCGGTTGAAGCAAATTATTTGTGTTTAGTGGCAAAAATATCACTTTCACACATTTGTCGAAATTAGTTAAAGTATTAGGAGGATGTCCAGGTGCATTGTCAATTAATACGAATTACTTTGAAAATAATTTGTTTAGACCGACAATAACGTCCGTTTTGAGGTATGAAATGATGACCAAACCAGTCCTCAAAAAAAAAACTGTTACCAAAGCCTTCCGATTCGACTACCAAATCATGGGCAAGCTATCTTGAGAAATATTTTTTAATGCCCTTGGATTATCTGAGCTATAAACTGTAAGGGATTGCAACTTAGAGTCAACATCTGTATTTACGCCAAATATCACTATCAATCGGTCTTTGGTGGCCTTAAAACCTGAAAATATTTTCTCTTCATCAGCTATAAAAGTTCTCACAAGCATTTTCTACCAGAACAGGCCAGTTTCTGCATAACCTGGACAGCGTGATTTAAAACCATGTAACTTGGGAACCGCATAAGTCGGAGTAGCATAAGTCGAGGTATTACTGTATTATATAAATTTGTTCTCCAATTGAAATGATTTTAATCAGCTTGTAATAAAGGAAAAGAAATTGAGGGAAGAAAATGTAGGAGTAACTTCTCAACATATTTAAATTTTAACACATACCTAATATAATCCTATAAGCTATACTTCTGATACAAATTAAATGGTAATAAACATACATAAAATCAGGTACCATTGAGTACTTTTTTTTTATTTTGATGATTGTATTTTAGTTTCTAATATTATAGTTAAAGTTCTCTTTACTGTTACAAAACAATGTGAGATATTTCCAACATTTATTGAATGTATTCTCATTACATTTATCCTGATATTATTGTTGAATGAGAAACATTTACGTCTAAGCCTAATTCTTTAAACAGTATAATGTTATAATATTTGCTTTTGCATCACCTCTTTTTCAAGTAGTTTTTCCACAGTGACCCAAATGCCTTATATCTACTTAAAAATCATCTGTCTTAAGTTACCACTATATTCTTCATAAGTTTTGCTGAACATTTACTCTGTTGTTATTGGGATATGAGAAACATTGCAGTCTAAGCAAAATTGTATTACCAATATAATATTAATGCAATATTTCATTTTACATGACCTCTTTTTCAAGTAGTTTTTCCACAGTGACCCAAATGGCTTATATCTACTGATAAATCATGTGCCTAAAGTTACTCCCATATTCTTCTTAAGGTTTGCTGATCATTTACTGCTATTATTTTAATATTTGAAACATTGAAGTCCAAGCCAAATTGTATTACCAATATAATGTTATTGTAATATTTACTTTTGCATCACCTCTTTTCTGAGTAATCTTTGCACTGTGACCAGTGCAATCTTTCTATCCCAAGTAGATTATAACTACTGTAGAAATAAATCATTTGACTAAAGATACCACCATATTCTTCATAAGCATTGCTGCAAACTCAGGAGAGTTTTGATTACCATATCTAGTAAGACTGCTCGGTTAGGGTTATCCAAATGCCTGTTTCCATAAGGAAGTTAAAAACTGGCAAGAGAAACTGGATCTTTATTTTGAATTATGAACATCACACATGTCAATCTCTTTGCATGGTCAACAAATTAGCCCATAGTACACATTCAGTAAATAATTTAATTCCCCTGGTAGAAGGAATAGAAAGAAGTCATTACACCACATATAATAGGAAACATAAGGAGGTGCATAGCTAATTAGTCCTTTCAAGAAAAATTATAAGAAAGGGTAAATAAAATTAGCTTGTACAAAACAAAGAACGTAAGGATCCTAAGAAACTGGGCATAAGGAAAAATTATATCAGTTGTTTGGTTCATTATTGCCATGCATGTTGGTAAATAACTTACCAATTGTATGTGATATACTTTTATGAATAGTTTGACCATCCACTTCGTATGGTGAATTACTTATGAAATTTACCAGCACTTTGTAAGATATTAAATCAACACCTTTGAACAATTTACACGCATTCAGCAATGCGAACCATTTAATTAGCAACGTGTGCATGCTTCTACAAACCCTCTAAGAGTAACATTACTTTGGAAAAATTTTTGAACTTTTTTTATAATTTTTTTTCTTTTTCTTTAATTTTTAAAAATATTGTACCATTTTTAATATGTATTATGAATATATTTCATATTTAAGAAAGTATGAATGTCATGAACACTATTAGCAGTTCACATTTCAAATTTTGAATGAACAGATACCCTAGTATTTTCACATTCAAAGTCGTATTATTCGTTGGTTTCTGTAACAATCTTGTTGACCAAATCTCTTCAAAAATATTTTTAAAAAGTCTAATTCTTTAAGTTCCGGTGGGAAAACGAATTTGTTAGAAATTTCTGATTTATTTGTATCAAAATCATGCAGCGATGTGTGAACACGTGAGAAAATATAGACTTTGCACACAAAAGAATAGTGACTATGAACTCTGTGTAGGATTTATTGTGCAGATAATATCAAATATTGAACCTAGAGTGCAGTACAATACACAGAAAACAAAATCTTAAACATACCCCAACGCTAATCTGAGAGAAATGATAGAATGTACGAGAATGCTCTAGCTGGCCGTACCGCGATCTCACATACTGGTATGTGAATGCTAATCAAAGGGTTAAGAATAGAAAATTCAATATAACATGTTCTTTGAGTAGTTCAAGTTGTTTACCTGGCTTCCATTAACTATAATAACCTTCTCCATTACTGAAAAGAGATACTGCTCAGTCTACTAGTTCGAAGACATGACAAACTGACAGTACTGGGCAAAGATTTTTCAGTAGAAAATCTTATTCCTCAGAACTAGTTACAGTACTGTAAAGTTTAACTAAATTTAAGAGGATTTTACCTATGAAATAAAAATACAGACTTTTGAAATTACAATTTATTTATAATAAACTGGTGCAGAGCATTTAATAAAACTATTCTGAATTAAATGCATGGTAGATTATGACCATTACATACCAGGTAAAACATTGAAAAACCTTCAATTAGTATTTCAAAAATATTTCTTGATATTTTGATCCCAATCCAGATCTTCAGAAGCTGATTTTTTAAAATTTTTGTCATTTAACAGAACTATATAAATAAACTCACTATTCAAAACAAGTATAATCAGAATTTTTAAAATCACTAACCTTACATTAATTTAAATGAATGCTAAAACCAAATTATAACAAAATAATTCAATACTAAATCATATTACTTGTATGCAATTAATCCCACAGCTAATATTTTGGCTGATATATAGTGAATGCTTAACCATGTTTTACCTCATTTATGCACTTAAAACCATAAAATACAACTGTGTATCAATTTATCAATAATAAACACCATTCACTCTCTAATAAATATCACATTCAAAACATTTATACACAGATTCATTCTGAAACTCTTAAAATTTTTATGACAGATCTAAAGTGTGACATAATAATTCACCTGAAGTCCTGGGTGTTCTTTCTTTAAGTATTATCCCAAATCTTGCAAATACTCTTTTCAGAAACAATTAATTTCATATAATTTGTTCAAATTTAATTGTAGTTTATTTTCATGGAAATATTTTCAGGTTGGCTAAACTGTTTTGAAAGATAAATGACATAATCAGAGTAAAAAGTATATTGAGAATTTACATTTGTATTAAAGTTTTATCAAAAAATATTACTTTTTTTTAAATAAATAAGCACTTTGAACACTATAGAATCAAAATTAATGACTATATTTTCAGTAAGGACAAATTATATTTAAATTTAATACAATAATTTTAAAGTTTTTTGTTAAAGATATTAAAGTTTATTTTCATATTGTCTTTATATTCAATATTATGGATAGAAATGTCTTTTATAAATAAAAATGTGTTTATCAAAATAATTTATAGTAAAATATTTTAAAAAAACATTTTAAGTATTGAATTTTAAATTATAAAAAACAATTTCATGTTTCATCCTTAATAATAAATTCAGTTTTTGAAAACAAAAAGACAAGTTACATAATACAGAACATGACAAGTTTACCACAACACAGTTGTTTTTTTTTTAGTATAGATACAATTTGTTTATCATCTTACAAGGAATATGCATCTACAGAATCCATAAAAAGAAACTCTAAATTTATAGGTAGTTTTTTATTTTTTAAAAAATCTAACAAAGAAGTAACTTTTGCCTAATTTTAGTAACAATCTTGGAACCACATACTATAAGGGATGTAATCCTGTAATAAATCAAAACTTGTTAATTTCAATTTCTAACAAAATGTCATTTGAGTCTAGGACTTTATAAACAATAAAACACAATGCTATAAAACAACAAAAATAATATACCACAAAAATACTTTTACATATTTTTTCTTAACATTATTTCCTCTTATTTCACCATTTACATAAACTAAATAATTTATACAGGATGTGATTGTGTAGACTAATTGTCAGTTCAGTTGCTAACTACGGACTATGGAAATCATGTTACCAATATGTAAATAAAGGTTTTGTAGCTTGTTTATTTATTTGTTATTGTAGCCCATGATTTGTTAACATATTTAATGTCTGAACTGATTAAAATAAAAATAGTTTAATACTCCTCCAAGACATTTCCTCTTTTATAATACTGTGCTATTTAAATAACTGGTGTAGAAAACAAGCAAATATTCCATTGATAACTCTTACTTATTTATAATTAAAGACAGTTCTTCATATATATATATATATATATATATATACTCCAGGCAAAACAGTACACATCTTTAAAATAATAGAAACTATTCTTGTCTTATACAGGACTAAACTGATCCTATTTTATGCACATTACAGAGTTTAAATCAGAAAGTTCTTTGTATATACAACAGAATATATGAACAAAAAATTATGGGCACAATTGAATTACAAAGACCTTCACTTAGTGTATCAGTTTAGTTCTAGTTTGATATATATATATATATATATATATATATATATATATATATATATATATATTAAAATATGTTTAACCTAGCGACACTGTTTTCTTGTATCTACTTAACACTTACAAATTAATGTCCTTAAACAAAAATCTTACTTGGTATATATCTGAGTCGACTTTTATGAACTATTAATTACGTGTTCTAATTTTCAAACTTTTCAGAAGAGTGACCGTTCTTGTGGTAGGAAGGTCTTATAGGTCTAGTATACAGCTGTCTTCTACAAGAAATATCAGTCTTCTAAAAAGCTTTAAAATGAGAGCACGTATGTAATAGTTCTCGAAAGTCGACTCACAAATATACCAAGTAAGATTCTTGACATACATATTAAGATTGAGCAAACTAACAATCAATAATTAGTGCACAGGAATGTTCCAAGTTGGCCATTGTAGCATGGATAGGTAAAAACATCTTGCATGCTATAAGTTAATTGGAATGTATTATAATTACATGAGGTAACAATTACAGCTATGGTCACTCCTCATACAGATCAAATCCAAGAAAATAGGGCAAGAATTGTCTTCCTTATTTCATATAAAAGACGTGATTCAGGGGTACTTTACCATCCATAATTCATCTCAAACATTTTGCATCACTTCAAAGCCATGTGTGATTGTTTTAAATTAACCCTTTGATTAGCATTCATGTACCAGTATGTGAGATCGCGCAACAGCCAGCGGGAGCATTCCCGTATATCTATGTTCTACCATTTCTTTTAGATTAACATTGCCGTATGTTTAAGATTTGTTTACCTGTGTATTGTGCTGTATTCTATATTAAATCTTTGCAACTATCTGAACAATAAATACTACACAGAGTACATGGTCACCATTCTTTTGTTTCCCAAGTCTATGAGGTTTTCCACATATGTACAGATTGTTTCAAAGTTTGTGTGGTATTTTACAATGAATAGGCGATTAAATAATAAAGAAGTTCTTTTGTGTCCAAAGTCTATAATTCTTCCGACATGTATAAAGATTGTTTTAAAGTTTTTGCGGTATTTCATGATGAATAGGTATTAAAAAAGAAAGATTAACAGATAATTTTAGCAAAGAAATTGTCAGTAAACGTACAGTAAAATTTGGTTAACATGAGAAAATAAGTTAATAAAAAAAATATTGCTATAATTTTAAAAATTAGAGAAAAATAAAGGAAAATATTAGAAAAAAAAGTGTAAAATCTTTCAAAATATGTTACTCCTAAGGGCTATATCAGGGAGGCACATGTTGCTAATCAAAGGTTAAAAGGAAAAAACAGCCCTTAACAAAGGCAATTTACAACAATTAAAAACGGATAACAATATAGCATGAAATAGATTACATAAAATATGGAGGGGCAAGATCAGACACTATCAACATATAAAAGGTTAAAACAAAAATAATTATGGTATTTTCTTATAATTTACATGCTTTATAACAATACAATGGAAATAGCATATTGTACATGCTACATTCTAAAATAGTATTTTACGCTATTCATCATAATTATGACAAAATTTACTTAGTCATAACAATAATAAAAAATTCAAATGAAAATTATTTGCGACACTTTTAAAAGTCTGTTTTCTTACATTGTCAATCCAATCAATTTTAATATAAAAAACTCACAAATAAAAATGTTAAACAATAAGTAAACATTAGTTAATTTCTAAAACTCTCAACCAAGTAATTATCATTACTTGTATAAATTATTTTCAAGCAAAGCAATATAGGTTTACAGTAATTAGATATAAGTGCCATATTGTGTTGTCAAAAAATAAAAATATTAATTGTAATAATTTTCAATAATGCGTAACCTAGGGTTAAAAAGTATAATTGGATGAACCTGACGACTGGATCAAAAGTAAATAGCTAACTTATATTATTGTTAAATATAATTTAGTTTTTAGTGGCATATTATTTACAAGTAATTCAAGTTATTATCTTTAAAAATAAAATTTCAGAAAAAAAATAAAGATATAATTTTGGTATTGTTAAAATGAATATATCTACAGCCTTTATTTGTCTCAAAAATTGAAACAACCATTTTCAAACTTTTGAATGTTACAATACATTACACAAATTTATTTTATCATAATACATGTTTTATATTATTTCAGAACAACTGAACCAAACACAACTTTAAATCTGAAATACTTAGTGCTTATAAGAATGGGTGTTGAGTCATAATAATGGAAGTAAATAATTTCAACAGTGTATGTGTTTAAATAAAAATAATTACCAGGTTTTTTATCTGAATTATAAGAATTATGAAAATAAATTGCATTAAAAAAAATAAGTATGTTTAACTTTATTTATTTTATCCAAGAGGAAAATGCTATAGAACAGCTATTTACAGATTATCAACAGTTAAACTATAATAACCATACAAATACTAAGCAATATTTAAAAATAAATATTATGCATACAGAGAGTTATTTATAACATTAATTTAAAAATAGATATGCCTAATGTTATGATATAACACTAGACATAACACAAATTGTTATTCTAGACTTAAGTCAAAAATCATAGAATAGCTGTTACAACTAACAGGTAATGACTAGATGCAAGAATTATAATTCCAAGGAACTTTAAATTATTGCAACATAAACACTTGTTTTGAATGTTTTTTAAATAAATTCTGTAATTAAATTATTTTACAATAAATCATTTTGATTTAGGTTATTTAGAGCTTTAAAATAGTTTCATAAAGCTCAATACTGATTATATTCATTCTACATAAAATAATACATAAACTCAATAAATTCACAATATCAAAATTTAGGTATCCCTTGATTTGGGCTTGAAGCAAAATGTTGAAATTCATCAAATGTTTTCTTTGCGGTTGTTGAAAATCCATCCATAGACTTTTTTGCCTGAAGAGTGATATCATCTATAGATTTTCTTGTTTGATTTAGAATTTCATCAGTGCTTTTGACAGCAGAGTTTTTAATATCTTGCATTTCTTTATCAATTTTGTCAATTACCCATTCTATAGCTTGACGTCCCTGTAATAAAAATGCTGTAGTTATTACATTCAAATGTAAAAAAATATTCCACAACGCAATAGAATTTCATACTTTAACCCATAGTGGATTAAATTATTCGTGTTCCGAGCAACGCATAACATACAAATTAATTTTGAACTCTGTGATCAAGGCTACTGAATTGTGATGATTACAAACTTTAATAATTTTATTAGTATTACTTAGCATAAATAATAGTATTATAAAGCATTAGGTATTATAAAATATTAAATACTTAATTAAATTGGGAATTATTGGAACCCAAAATAACTTATTAATAATTTAATATTAAAAAATTAAAGAATAAATGTAATTTATTATTTGTAATCATTAAGTATTAAAACAAAACCATTAATAAAAAGGTAATTTACAATAAAAATGTATTTTTATTGTAAATTACCTCTGAGGATGATTGCTGTGCAATTGAAATATACATGATGTCAGGAAACTTATCATTACTTAGCTCTTGGAGTCAGAGCTTATACTTCTATGTTCATTTCTCGGAGAGAATTAAAAGCTGTGTTTTTTTCAGAACTAGATGTTTTGTGCCCTACAAGGATATTATATTCTTACTTTGTACTAAAAAAGTAGAGCTTTAGTGTTTGTCTACTGTAAACACTTTTTTTGCTGAGACTATACACTAGTACACAATTATTGCTAATCGTACAGAACAATAAAAATATGAAAGGTACTGATAGACATTGCATACTATGTCACATTACCCACTTGAAATAAAAAACTAAAGTGGTAAATCAATAAATTAATTTACATTTTTCATTTGACTACCATAACTGCTTCCACTTATAAAAAAGTTGTTATTCACTTTTTATCAAAAGATGAGATATCTTTATTCATTTTTAGCTAGCAGTTAATTGAAGAAAAACTCAAATTTTATCTCGACTGAGCAAACAATCTGGCCCCACTGAACACAAACTTCACAACCCACTAGAACACTCCAGCATTGACAGCCTTTTTGCCACAACTGAAACCCGATCCAGTGGTGACTGGTGACTCACTAGTGAGACAAAAGACAAAAAGAGGAGGAGGGGTGTTCTTGTAGGTCATATGTACCATTCTATAGCAGGCGGGTACTGACGCTCAAGAGAAACTGACGGTTTGAAGAGTGATGGTTAAACGAAGTTTTACTGTATGTATATATATATATATATATATATATATATATATATATACAGATCAGATATATATATATATATATATATATATATATCAGATGATGTTCGACAATGAAGTTACCATTAATCTTCAAAAGTTAACTCTCATAGATACCAAGTATAATATATGTATAAAATTTAGGAATATTACATAAATATAGAAAGAAAGAAATTTTACTTTCTATATTATGTGAAAAATATAATGACAATGACAATAAACATGTTTGCAAAAACAATGATCAGTATGCAGCATGTTATATGTAACATAAATTAAATTTTTATGTTATATCTTGTGTCTTATAAAATATCACATTTATAATTAGTCGACATTATTTTTTAATTTATGTTTCACAAATTATCCTAGTTTTATTACATCAATTATGATTTGTTTTGTTATTTTTAGAAACAGTTTATTTTTTGCAATAAAATTATTTTCTAAATTAATTATTTTTTTTAATTGCAATAATGAAGAAATGATTCAATATCCCAATGGTTTTGGCTTCAATTACTAACACATATATATTAAACAGTATACTGCAAAGGACAGATTGCCTGTGCAATCTACAGAAATTAATATTTTTTAAATTTGAATTTCACAAAGAAAATTGTACATAGAAAATGTTAAAATTTTTATATTAAAATGTAATTAAAGCAAAGCATATAATTACAGAGTGAAAACGCTAACATTTTATAGTCAGTAATACAAAATTGTAATTAACAAATAAATTAGACCAACCTAAAGTGTAGTGCCGACAATTAAGTGAAATAAAATGACTAATAAATACTAACTAGTGAACCAGACCACCTACAACCACCATTGACATTTCTAAATAACGAGTAAAGTGTAAAAGACTAAGTAGTGCAATAATAAACCATAAAACTTTATTAAGACAAAAATTAGACCAAAATTAAATAAAATGGACATTTAGAAATTAAAAAAACGATAAGGGGCCTTCAGGCAAGTTAAATGATACAGCCGAGTAACAAACTTCGACAAGAAGACAGGCTGATAAAATCGTATGACCCAGCAGCTGAAGGGAGAAGTGACGAGCAGGAATATAAACGGTAACGCACGGCGTTGTCATGGAATCCGAAAAACTAAATTTTAAGAAGTGCCGAAGGAAACTATGCCGGTTTGCAACTAGGCAAAACAGTCGACAGTCCAGATGGCGGCTACAGGAACTTTTCTATCGTAATTTTTATAACGCCAGTTATAAAGCGGGATTCAGCAATTGGTACTTCCATTTTGCGTAAAATGTAACTCAATCGTTACAACTTACCAAGGTCCTAGAATTATAAAGAATCCAGGGAGAAAAAAGAAGACATCCGCCTCAACAAGATCCAGGAACCAGGGATGACAGGAAGTGACGACTTGGGCAAGTCATTTTTTTATTACAACTTTATCAGTTAAAATTTTAATCAACTTTTCAGAAATAACTAACTTGAATTTTTATTAATAACGCAATAATCAATAAACTTGTTAAATAATATTTAAAAAAGTTAAACATTTTTTAATACTAATATGTCATATTTGAATTGTGTAAAGTAGTTAAACTAAATGAATTAAGTCAGTTTTCCAAATGGGAAAAATTTTACATATAAATTAGTCAAAGTTCATTTTAAAGTCTATAGACCAGCTTAATCAAAAAGGAACCAACAAAAGAATAATTAAATAAATTTTTAGAATGGTTTCGACTAGAAACTTGGTCATTTTCAATAACACCAAAGGAAAAAATATTTAGTAAAAAAGTTTCAATAATTTAGAATATTAAATATTATAAATAATTTCATGTAATAAGTTGTATATGATTTTAAAATATTTAACTAATTATTGTCACAGAACGTTATGATAACATTTAAGCTAAATTAATTCAAGATTCAAAATTTATGGAAAGAATCAAAATGAGATATACTGTGAAATTCAAAATAAAATCTTAATTTATGTTTCAAGAAATAAATATGAAATTAATCATATAAATTAAATATATGTAAAAAAACTTTTGTTTAATTAAATGTGTAAGGCTAAATATTGTTTGCATATTGATAAAAGCAGAAGAAATCAATAAGTGAAAAATTATGTTAAATTTTATTTTCTTGTATCATTAAAACTATTACAAAATCTTCTTAATTTATTAAAAAATATCCTGTGTTAATAAAAAAATAAAAACTTAAAGTTTTTCTCAACTAATAAATTAAATGTCGCAAAGTTTAATATCAAGAGGGGTTAAATTCATAAAATAGTAAATTCAATAAAATAAATCCTAATGTTACAACAGGAGAGTTACTCGCGAAAGTAAATTATTTTAAACATTTGAGCTATATCAAAAGATAGTTGGTTTTTAAATCAAAGTCCAGAGACATGTACCACTGGCAGATGCTGCTTAAGTGTAACACAGGAGCCTACAAAAAGGTAAAATTAAGCAGGATCATATTTTGCACAGGCCAACCTGGATCACCTGTTAATAGCACATGGTAAAGATATAATGCATGTGATGATTGTTAATGTTAATATGTATCTTTTCAGCTGACAATATACTGATATATATGACTATATAGCCCTCACACTATTAATCAACATTAGGGGGTTTTTAAGAACAAGTCAGGTCGGCGTGTCGTTGCATGTGTTTAAGTGCATAGTAAACAGTAGGCAGGAGGTTAAGTGTTGTGTGGAGTAATGTGCATGTACCGTTGTAAGGGAGGGGGGGTTGCAATACATATTTTTAACATTTTGTTAGATTCTGTATGATTGTAGCATGCATCTTTAAATTATTCCCAAATTCAAAATCATGACTTACTTTGCCAGCATTTACTTTAATTGTGTTTGTTAGAAGGTCTTCTAAAGAGTTCTGTAGTGGAACTCCCCGGACAGTAACAACAGCTTCTTGCCTTAACAAAGTTTTTGTAACATCTTCTGGATGTGGTTCATAACTTAACGTCTCATCTACAGCAATGAAACTGCCAAAAGTCAACTGAAACAATATTTAGTCTCAATAATTATTACATAAAAATACAAAACAGCAATTCTGCAAATTAACATATTTTATTTATGTTGAATGAATTTATAATTCTTGATTTTTTTTTTTTTTAACATTTAAGTGTGTTACAATGTTGTAATGTTTTTAACATTAGAACCAAACATTTCCTTCTAATGATTAAAAAATGTTAACAAGATGGGATGTTATACTATACAATTTTTTCAGAACATGACATTTCAGAATAATATAACTCGGGAACCTAATGTTCAGATTTGACCGGATATAACTTCTTTTTAAAGGCCACCTTAAAATCAAGGTTTGGAATTCAACACATTCAGAAAGTCTTGTATTAAATACATATATCAAATATGTCATTACAATGTCCGGTAATTCAAAATGGAGGAAAAGTATTTATTTCCTTTGAAATACAGTGAAACCTGTCTTAGACGGACCCTGTGTTAGGCGGAATCCCGTCTATCGCGGAAAACTTTAAAAGTCCCGACTGTCGCCTATTTAATTTACCTGGTTAATAACCTTCATAAGCCGGAAACTGTCTAACGCAGAAGCGGAATAAGCAAAAGGATGAGTGATACGTATTTACTACGTCTTAGTTCTGCATAAGCCGGAAAATCTGATCATATACATGCTGTAAAATATAGTTACAAAGACTTCCGTTTAGATAAAATACAATTTATAATATATTTTTTTACCATAACAATATTCACAGATAGGTCTGCTTAATTGTAATGGATCGTATTTATTTCTGAGAATTCTGTAACAACGTTAAGGATTGGTGATATGCACAAGATAACGCAATGGTATACAAACATCCATAATTTACGATAGGCTATGTGTCAGCACTCGTTTCCTTCAAGATAACGCAATGAATGGTTTACAAACATCCACGACCAGACATATTGATGTCATATTGATTGACATATTGAAAGGCGAGAGACAAATTCATTCTAAAAGGCAAAAAACATGCGCAAATAGAAGTAATTGAAGACGGACCAGTCGTAAAAAACCAAATAAAAACATTTGGCGAGGCTTTAATGAAAATTTGTGAGTTGGAAGATTTTGCAGTACGTATTAACAGCCCGGAAATGTGTCACCATTTGTTACAACTAAAAACAATAACTGAAACACAAGCAAGTAACACTAACCTTTTAAAACATAAGTCAATGCTAGATTTTTTCAAGCCTAATTGATTTTCTTTTATTTTTACGTAAGCCTACTATGTACAGTATTTAGCCTAAATACAGTAAGAGGAAAAATATAGTTTTTTAATAAATTGCATCCTTAATTCATAAATTTTGTTGACAAGTGTATAAGTGTTTTAGTTTTATAGTTTTCTATTAATAATGTTTTGTGGAGAAGGATAAAAGGATGCTGCATTAAAAGGTAAGATTTTTATTATGTAATGTAGGTTTTAACATTTTCTGTACTGTGCATATCCAACACCACCTAGAAAACAAGGTTTGCGAGTTGTGACGTCACAGGGCACAGGCTATGCGCTGTCATTAGGCAACCAGGATAACCGATAATACTGTTGAATGACGTTTATTTAGACGTTAAAATGTGATAGTTTTCTTGTGATTTAATTACACTTGCTTTATATGTTGAAGTGTTATCTCTGTAGGATGTCTGTCTCATAAACAGCAGTACTTAATCGGAAAAAAAATAATTAAATTAAATACTGTATTAGAACAAATGTAGACACGATGACAATTAATTGTCCGTTATCTATGTGGTGTTGGTACAGCGCCATACAGCTGATCAGTAGAAATAATATTCTTATAGTTAAGAATCCCTACGGCATACCCTCACCCCAACACTAAAAATAGACTCGGCCAACATTTCGTGATGTTACCATCATACAGTACACTACTACTGTATAAGCCGGAAACCTGTCTTAGACGGAAAAAAATGCCGGTCACAATGGATTCCGACTTAAACAGGTTTCACTGTACCAATTTTGTCTACTTTTTTATAACATAAATATACATATTATTTATCATTTTGTTTTATTATTAAATGGTTTTTTTCACTGATACATTCTGTATTTATAAAAAAAGTTACCAAGATACTCTTAAAACTCATCTTCACTTCTGCTAGGAATATTTGCATATATTTAAGTACATTTTTCTGCCTTTCCTAACATTACAATATTATTCTTTGTTGACGTGTTTCAACAATTTTTTTAGGAAAGGCAGACAAATGTACTCAAATGTATAAAGTTAGCAAGCAATATAGGTCCAGCATTATGATTACTTGCTAATAATAACAAATAAACAAGTTAGTTGTATTTAATTTTTATGTTACTTTGTCTAGTTACAGTATTCTCTATTGTTGAGTTATGATTATCTCTATATTTCTGAATATTAGCCATTTAGAACTAGTTTTGACATATTCTGATACATAAACTAAAAACATATTAACAACTTGGAGCAAGTGTGGTGTATTTTTTTCATTTTTAATAAATAAAACTTCTTAATCCCAAAATTGTTCTTTATATGCTTATGAGCATTTTTATTTCAAAACAATCATCTTCATTTAGCCTAAATGCTGAATGAGCTGTTCTGCCTTCATCTAATAAATTTGCTGCAATGCTAGATGACGCAACTGCTAATGCAATGCCATTATTTGATCGTATTTGGCGAGAATTAGCAAAATGAGAAATGTTTTGCTGGTTCTACCTGAACAGGTAAAATTTTAAGTTATTCACGTTACTGTTCTGATTACAAATAAATGTATGAATCATACTTACCTGTTTTAGAGTCAAAATGTAAAGGATAAATAATGAATAACACCAACAGAACAACATTCCACTACACTACACAATCCAACTGACGACGTACCAACCGCTGTTCCGTTCTGCGTTCACGTGGACCGAAATAAGCGGAAAATTCAAATCTTTTATCAGCCAGCAATGGCGGCAGACGACATACATTTATTCCAAAATATAGCAATGATAAATTCATAATAAATTAATATTATTAGTGTTACATTAAAATACAACTAATAAGGACTGAATTAATAATTGATTTTGTGAGTTTAATGTCTTTATTTCTTCCTCCAAAGCTTCTTAACTTTAGTAGGGCAGATAAGGAACAGTTACCTGACTGACGATTTTTCTTATACAAAATTAAAATATATTAGACTTCTCAAATATTTTACAACTCTACTGGTTTTTATTGTAAATATAACTTGCTAATATTTTTTTTTTTAATATGATTAAACTGTGTTTTTTATTATTTTGCATTACTTAGGCCTCAGAGACATAAATTTTCTTCAATTTGAAAATTACCCATACATTCAATTTCTTATCTCTAACAATAATCAAGTCAACTTATTCTTCTGTACAGGAGAAATTTCCCACTTCCGTGCTTATTAAAGAGCGAGAAACAGTAATTTATCTATAAGGCTTGAATCTTCAGAATTTAATATATAAGGCTATTTTAAGTTATCCCAAATTTCTTTGGGCACATTTTATATATAAATGATTTCATTTATTTACTGATAGAATTAATTTAGTTTTCATTAGAGCCATCTTGGTTTCGTTTAACATAAAACTCTGTTCACCTTCGATACATTTTCATAAGCCTTCATGTTCAAGGATTTCAAACTAAATTTCTGATCATCATAGTCTGATATTCCTTTCAATTTTTTAACAGGTTGCAAATTACTGCAACATGACATTTCAAACTAAACAATACAGTATCTCATTTACAAAAGTTGAATGGAGTAATCCATTAACATAAACTAAATTTTAACACATTGTTTGTTAAGTTCAGCAACTGTCTAAAATATATATTTACCTTACAGCTCGCACCCACTGAGTATTATAGTATTATTAATTGTCGTTTGATATTAATAAACTAATGAAAAATATTTAAAAAAATAATGAGTGTATGAAAATATTTTGGAATGGTTTATACAGTTAACACAATGGTTGTTGTTGGCAGAAACCTGTGACAAGTGTTGAAAACTATTAATTTATATTAGATTACTTAATTAATCAAACAGGAGGACTATTTTGATCAAAATTGGAATAAATAATTATTGTACAATAAATTGAGGATACAATGACAATGTACTTAACATGAGAATTGCATTGAGAAAGTAAAATGATATTAGTGGTAACTGATCAATTATCAACCACCGAGAGTAGAAAATTATTAAAGTACTAATATTGCTCTTAAAAAATAGGGGTTGGTGGTAGAACGGTGAAAGTTTAGAGTTATAGGTATTTTTAATGCCAAATCATAAACAAATTAATATAAAAGATATAGTCCAAAAAATACAAAAAAATATTCTTAGGGTGAACAACCTGTCACTTGGTGGTATGAAAAATAGTTTACGTCCTATTTTGAGATATACTGAATATACACAAAAAATTTTATAAGAATCAGTCAAGCCATTTTGGAGCAGTGCTGTTACAGACACTGTGACATTAAAATGTTATATATATAAGATATATATATTTGAATTAACTTTTTAGAAAACAAAGGAATCCAGATCAATTCAATTTATAACAATTTATCTTTTACTTATTTTTTATTAATTAAGTTTAATAACTCACATTTCTTGTCTTTAACTGCATGTGTCGTAACCCAGGATCCACCTGAGAACTTTCACTAGCATAGCAAATAGATGGAGACCCAACCAACTGAAACATGAAGTAAGGTTAAATAATATATATTCACTCATCTTACCTTATATTTACAAACCACTTACCCCATTGCTATCAATTTTAATTAAACATATTTTATTACCACAAATCTTGTGTTTCAGGTATTATATTTTGAAATTACATTAATTTTAAGAGTAAAAGGAAATACAATGATGTCTGAAAAAAAATGAAAAAATTACATTCCGTTGTAGTTCAAATTAGCTTCATAGTGGTGTTCAGTATATAACCATATTGATATTCAAAATACAGTAAAGACACTTATCTGTACACAGTTCAATCAGAACCCTGCTTAAACGAACCATATTCATAAAAATGTCCTGTTGTTAAGGCTCAAAACTGGTTCAATGAAATTAGTTGTGAGCAGTTAATAAATATATTACAGTGATAGTTTATCGCTGTCATGTATGTTTTATAAATACTGTTTTAAAATTGTTTACAATTGTTAAGCAATTCAAGATAAAATAATAAATTAGAATCATTTGTTTAAATGTGTGTTTAGATTGATTAAAAACCATAAATAAAAATAGTTTTTATTAGAAAATTTTAAAATAACAAATGTTTTACAAAATTAAAAAATAATACTTTTTTATTTTACCAAAAGATTTTTTTATCAAACTAATTTTGAAACAAAAATTCTTATAGTAACAAAGATATAAACATGTTTATTCCCAACGCACAACTTAGTCACATTACTAAAACCAAAATATGTTTAATAGATTCAGATGAAAAAAATACTTCTCAATTTTTGTAAAACTAGAAATGCATTGTAAATTGTTGTTCGTAAAGTAGGTATTTTTCTAATACTTTTATAGCTCGCCTCATCATAAAATGATGGGTAAGGACAATAGGTCAGCATCTTGATAGTATACCTCGACACCAAGCATACCTTCAACTGTAATAGTACCAGGCTTGATTTGAATCTCAGGCAAATATTGGGATCCCTTATCACACAGTCATAAAATAAAATCATCTTGACTAAAATTTTAAAAAAACAACCTGAATGACATCTGTTACTCAGGTCACGACAAAAATAGCCAAACATTCGATTCTGAACAGACTAGTCAAACTAGGAAAACTTAATTTGTGTATTACAATATTTATGAGGATATATTTACAATATATAATGGGTTAAAAAATAAGTCAATTGTATTAATTAAAGAGCACTATAAGTATCACCTACAGTTGTGATTATTGAATACTGTGCAACCATCACAAAGTATAGCTTGTGAATATAGCTCAGTAAGTTAACTCTAGACACATGTCTCTGTGTATTATCCACAATTTTTATATCTGAAATCAGATCTGCCTTCTACATTTTGCTGAATCAGGGGATTTACTGTATTAATATTTTACATGCTTGTATGTCTCCCAGCACTCGTATTTTTTGCTACAATAAATTCTTCGATTCCCAATATTATTCTGTTTCTTAATCAAAACTGAGAACAGATAATCATGTTCTTCTGAAGCATATTTTGTATTGTGTTAATTTGTGCTCATATCTAAGGGGAATATCTGTTCTCTTTAGCCGGTCTAAATCTTATTAATTTTATCTAAGGTATAATTCTCAATAATTTATTAATACTTTGAACTCTCATGATAATGAACTTGATTAAGCACATTATGTGTTAAACAAATCATGTGCACCTGCATACATATAAATTTTCCTCACAAACTCATGACTGTAAATTAAATAATGACTCTAAACTTTTAGCCCCTATACATTAAATTATCACAAAACATATGTGCATAGTGAAAACTGCTACAAACCATTAAACTGGTCAAGATAAAGTGTTTCAGTTCCTGCAAATTCATATGTAATTGTTAGATAGAGAAACCTAACCTCTTTTATAGTAACATTGCTAATTTTCTACTTCCTGCCTTCATATTCAATAATATATCATCTACAGCAATACTGGATGAATGTTGCTTTAGTAATAGACAAAAGTAGCAAGACAATTTTTATTAAGTTATATTTCCACAATTAATTGATAAAAATTTACTTTAAACTTTACTACTAACAAAATAGAGACAAATTTCCTATAATTTGTCAGAAAATATTTTTACCTCAGTGGCTCCCATGGGTTATAAACATTGTTGTAAAAGATTACCTAAGAAATTCCATACATTATCAAACGTGTTCTATCAAGCTACGCTGTGCAAAAAAAAACCTAAAAATGTTTTTATATTTCCATTAGTATTCTTGTACACTCAATTTGCATGTGCTGACTTATATGTTATAACTTTGTTTACTTTTTAAGGTATTTGCCTTTTCACCTTTTCTTGTAGTTGTAAGATTGTACTTATCGAATGTGTGAAAAATTATATAAAATTATGAATATCCCTTTCTTTACACTATTCAGAAAGTTATAACAACATGTTTTAAAATATAAAAATTATATTTTTTAACTATATATTTTTTTACTATTCAAAGTTTAACTTCTTGTTTTTTCTGCCTATTATTTATTTAATCACAAAACATAAGACTGTGCCTTTGTAATTTTTCCAGTTTCCATTTTTTTTTTTTTTAATTTTTAATACACTTTTTTCTGAACCAATAATATTTTTTTTTGCTCATAATATTTTACACGTTTTAGTTCTATTGGAATTATTTTTTTATAAAATGTATTACTTCTTAGAAGAGTTAGAATTTCCTTACAAATGTTTCAACATTTTTTATCCTTATCATTACAATAAATATTTACTAGTAAAATATCTGAATTTTGATAAGTATTTTAAAGAAAGTTTTTGAGAAGATAAACTATATGCTATTATTTACATTTGGTGGATGTTTAGTATTTTTCATGATTCTCTTTTTCAATAAAGGTCTTGTAAATTGCAAAAAATAGGTGTTGCATTTAAGAGGTGTAACAAGTTTGCAGAGCTACAGTTAAACTGTTAAACAGTTTGTATCTGTTTAATTCAATTTAACCACTTTAACAGACTTTCAATCAAACAGACAACCCTCAGCACCAAATAGCTCGCTATAATGAGATTTTACTTGCAGTTTTTGTGTTGTACATCTTGAGGTTTTTGTAGAAATTACACTTGTTTGTATTATCTTGGCAAAAAAACCACTACTGACTGATTTATTCAGCAGCAGCGTTTCGTGCTAGGTCAGCGCTTTTTCAATGCTGTGAATTACTGACAAGATTTTACTGTATAGAAGCAGTTTTAAAAATGTAAATGCTAATTTATGGCCAATTTATGATGACATTAATAGATAATGTATTATCAATAACTTTAGAAAGAATATCAAGGGTATGGTGTTGTACACTCATTTTTTAAAGTCTTAACTTATGTATTACAGAAGATAAAATTTATTCTACTTGCCTACCTTATCATAAATGCATTCACAGATAAGAACTAAAATAAAATATTTGAGTTAATGCATATAATAACATCTTAAAGTGCATCCACACCAAACTGATCATGCTGCACTGAACCATTAGGGAACATGCGGCACAGAACAATTAATTGTGTGTATGGTGAGCTGTGCAAAACTGTAGAACAAAGTTAAGCAACGGCAAAAACAATCCAGCTACTGTCTATTCTTTGAGAAAACTGTTTGTCCTCGAATGCTCGACATAAAATGGATAATTTACTTTTCTACAGTCTAATTTATTATGGTTATGTACAGAAAGACCTTTTAGTTCATTTTCCCAAACGTGAGGTTTTTTTTAATATTTGTGGAAATAGGCCTCCTTTAATGATCATGTAAAAAGCACACTACAGGTAACCAGGAGGGAGTGTAAATTTATATAACATGTCAGAGATATTAATCTCTTGGAGTTTTTACCATATAACAATGTTTGTAACATCTGAAAATCATTGTACCATTTTAAATCAGTAAAAATGAAGAGAAGTAAAAACTGTAATTATATGCAGTGTTGCCAACATTCCATAGCTTAAAGAACCAGGTTATGTTTTTTTTCAAAATTGTAAATTTTTGGGATGTCAATACTTAGTTTTATTAATTTTGTATGTTCCCAAAACGGTCCTCACAGCTACGTAAAAATTGTTTTCCAATATTTTAAGAGAATGATAAAAATACTAATTCATTTGTTCCTAAATTCCACTTTCATTCTTATTTTTAAAAAATTAGATAAAAATTCTGTTTCAGAAATATTTGTTGCTTACCTTTTGTACCCATGAAGGAAGACCCCATTTTGAACTTACTAAACGATGAGTAAATAAAACACCATCAACTACTTTACGTTCCACTACATCAGTACCAAGCACTGCCGGATTCATAGGGTTTGGATATTTTCGCCAAGCTGCCTGTGCCACTGTCTCCCAAGGATGACTAAAAATGACATAAATTTTGTATAATACAAAATATGCCTAGCTTACAATTGAAACCATTGACTTATTGAATGTAGCTTACAAAATTTGTATAAAACAAGGAATGTACATTGAAACTATTGAATTATTTAATGTAGCTTACAAAATTTTTATAACACAAGGAATGTACATAATATATAAATATACAAAACTATATCGTAATATGATTTTATTTATCTTTAATAACCTCCTAATAAAACACAACTAGTGGTCTACAAAAACTCAAGACTACTTCTTTAAAAAAATTCCAATGTTGTATGATTATTAAAACCCAACAGATCATATAAATATGCAATCTGCTTCATCATAACTAAATAATGATAATATACAACAAAAAATTCTCTATTTAATACTACTTTAAGAATTTATAGAAAAAAATACTGACTATACTATACTAGTTTACATACTGTATAAGTAAAACTTTATTTCTACTGGATGTAACATATTTTATAAAAATACTATTTAAATGTCAGAGTTGTAGTCTTAGGTATCAATTGCAAAAAAATAAGACATCACATTACTCACATATCAAGTATTTTTCCATAATAACAAAAGTGGTAAATGTATATACTTGCTAATGAGCAAATTAACACAAAATATTTTTAACCAACTTCAAAAAAAAAAGGTTCTGTGTTCAATTCATATTTTTTTTTTAATTTTTATTCCATGATAATTTTGGAAGTATTGAACTGATCAAAGTGATTTCCCTTGCAATCCCAGTGGTCCCATTATAGTTACATCCCAATCCAACTGACTGGAGACCAGAATATGCTGTTACAACTCAAAAAAAAATCTTTTGGATAAAAAACTATTTTTTTATAATAAGGATTATGAATTATTAACACTGCAGTAGTCGCCCGTAAATAAGTAACATGAGTGGCAGCATGGATTACTATTGAAATCCACTTTAAAATAGCTTTCAAGATATAAATATTTTTTTTAAATATCTTATAGGCATTTTAGGGTGTTTAAGGGGTTATATAGAAAAGTAATGTAGTGAAAAACACTTTTTTATTTTAGCACAAAAGTTATATATAACATAAAACTAAGTTAGATCATGTGTTAGGTCAACCCAACACACTTTCATTGTCACTTTCGGTTTCGTGAAGCCAGCGTCGTATTTTGTTCAAGCTCTGGCTCAGACATTGTTTACAGATAAATGTGTTACTAATTTAAATATTTTTTTCGTACAACAAATTACAAAATATCTATTTAAAATACAAAATATTAAATCTACTTCATGTATAGGAAACATATCATAAGTGGTCGCGAGGATTACTATTGTAATCCAGGTGAATTAAAAATATTCAAAAAAAAAACCTGCCAACTTAGAGCACAGCTCTGCTACTTAACTGGTAACAGTGGGGATGTGTGCGCTCAATGTCTTAAGTCCGACCAGCCCAAAATAGCACACAAAAATTTATCCCTGGATTACAATAGCAATCCATGTGACCACTGCAGTCTTAAGTAACAGTGCAATGTTAAAAAAAAACATTCATATCATTTATTTTATGAAGTATTCTACCGCATAGAAAAAAATAAGTATTAAACGAATAACTTTTTCTTATTTCTTGCTTGAGAAAGCTGCTTAGAACAAGCATCAATGAATTTTCCCAATGAAAGAGGCTTTTTTTTTGTTCATCAACCCATATTGATATATGACTTGGTATAACTCAAATAAAATAAGGCAAAATAAATACACTGATAATACGATTTAGTTCCTTTACCATAAACAAGATATTCAATAATCTACAGGTGAAAACTTCCTTAAACATCTACAGATAAATTCATGAAATATAACTTTATTATCAATTTTCACTTTATTTTTTTAATAGTATTTTAAGTGCAATAACAAAATTCCTTAATAATTATTACAGATAGCATTATTGTATATTTATCTGAGATTTTGCATTACATGATTACTATCACGTCTTTAGACAGAAATGAAAAAGCATAATTATAAGATAGGAAAGATTATGTAAGATTTTAGGAAAATTCATCAAGGGAATTTACAACATAAATTACTTAGTCTATTCGACTGACGAACTAATATGTTTATCAAAATGTTTAATGGCGTGTCAGTTATTTCAACAACGATTAAACAATATGATTAGAGAAATATACACATCGGAAATTTGTATAGATAAATATTGGCAATTTTGCTAACATAATTAACGGCATGAATTAAGCTTATCACCTACAAAATTTTGAAGTCGGGATTGCAATCACGCCTTGTATTTGTTAATCCACTGAATCTATTGCAAAAATTTCCAAAACAATCAACTTTTTAATTGTTTGGTTTCCCATGATTAAACATAGCGAACCATAGGGTCTTCTCACGAAACAAAAATTTCATGTGTTCGATATTATGAGATTATGCGGAACGGTAATTAATCTTTGTTCTCAGAAAAGACCATACAATATCAGATTTTGTCAGATAACAAATATGTGATTCCATATTTCTTGTTCAGATATACAGATTGCAGACCATTCAACCTTCTGTGAATGATTTCCATGGAATGTGATTACTGTAGATGTTTATGAATATAAGAGGTAATGTCTTTAAATCTTTTTAATAATAAATTAATTCCCTTCTTTCATAAAAGAATGTGTTTATAAAGCAAAGTTATCCTTGTATAGCAATATTTATTGTTTTAAATACTATTTATGTTTTGCTGCAATTAAAATCAAATATAAATAACTGTTAAAAAATTTAAGAGAACACTATTAACTTATTTGCTCACAAGTTTTCTAAGCCATTATTTCATTGAATATGCGTAACCTACTACTGGCAGCACTCCCTCAAGGTTCAAGGCATGTGATTTATGGGTGTGGAAGGTTGAGGGATAGTGGGTGTTCATTTAAAATGTGTTGTTTTAGTGTTAAGTGATGTTTATTTCATTTTTTTTTTCTAGAGGTTATTTTTTTTCCTATGGGTTACTACGTGGAGAATGTTTAATTTAATCTGAATGTATGTGTGTTGGGTATTTTGTATATATGTTGCGTAGCTGGATTTCTGGTATTAATTTTTTATGTCATTGATGTGTTCTTCGTCCCTAGTGTTGAGTGATCTAATTGTTTCGCCAATACAGAAGCTGGAGAAGTCTTATCCACATACTAAGCTTTAGTAAAAAACTAACCACTAAACAAAAATTAGAAATATACAAACATCACGTAACATTAAAAAGAAACATATTTAAAATGACCTATTACTCACACTTTCAATCTAACACCATTTTCCAATACATATACACACCCACATTTTCACACTCATAAATTAATAATAAAATTCCTGCAACCTTGAACAAATGCCACCAGTAGCAGACTAAATTTTGTAATTGAAACAATAGTTTTGAAACATGTCAACAAGTAAGTTAATAGTTATAACTTACTTCTTTAAATAATTACTTATAATTTAATCAGTGAAATCAAGATGATTACCATAGCCAACTTAATTAAAATAAGTTTGGTAAATATTTAGATAAGAGACTACCACTCCAATCGGTGAAATATCTTTTTTCTGATCAATTTGACTTTGCTGAACATGAATCTGAAGTTTTTTACTGCAAACATATTTACATTTAATAAAAATAACCTGACCTGACCTGACTTTAATGTTGCCACTCCGTTCGGCAAAATTTTTTTCCCCCTGATAGATTTGACCTTGCTGAACATGAAACTGAAGTTATTTTTAACGGCAAACGCATATAACCTAAGAAAACCAGGTCAGGTTAGGTTAGGTAAGGTTATTTTTTTAAATGTAAATATATGTTTGCAGTAGAAAGAAAACTTCAGATTCGTGTTCAGTAAGGTCAAATTGATCAGAAAAACCATTTCTGCCAATCAGAGCGGTAGTCGCTGATCTTAATTATTACCATAAGTTTATTATTGTTTATAATATGTTGTTCAGTAACATTTACGTTGAAAAGGAAAAACTGTGTATAATAATATGCAGCTTCAATAATTGACAGAATCATGTGCTACCCTAAACAGACCTAACTCCACTTGAACTACTTCATAACTTCCTTTCCTATCTCAATCTATAAAAACCAATTTGTAGTTAAATTTGGGCAATTGAATAATAACACAGCCAAATGACAAACTTAAATATATATAGGGTAAACTGTGACGTAAGTATCACTCCGCGCCTATTCACAACTTCTACATCCGCGCTGAATTTAGTACCCTACTTTAAATTGAAAAAAAGTAACTTTCCGAGGTCAATTTAAAAAAAATTCTTGTGGATATCGTCCAATTTGATGGTTTTGAACAATTTCCCAAAATATCGTATAGTGCCGGAGTACTGTATTTCAACCCAAGTGTTAATTTCCTTTTGTTGAAACTTTTTCAGTTAGCATAGAAAGCATTGTTAAACCAGTCAGAATAGTTATTTTTAAACATGCTATTGACATTCAAATTTATTTGAATGATTGTTAAGGATTTAGAACAAGTTATTCTTGTTAACTAGTATAATTTCTTTATTTTGTAAACTTAAATTTATTAGAGCAAGACTATAAAGGCAACATTTTCTTAATTTATTAAATGTGTAGACAAGGACTTATAATACAAGATATCAGGAAAACTATATTTAATGATGTTAAACCATTTCCCAAAATATCGTATAGCGCCGGGCTTCTGTATTTTTACCAACACTTGTATTAAATATCTAACCTCAACATCTGAATATAATTCCAACTATTTCGTGTTATATAGAATTGGCAATGATAAAATTAAATTTAATTTGATCTCTAAAAAAAATCATAAAATTTTAAAATATATTTCTATAAACACAGAAAATTTCATTGTCAAGGCAAGGACGTAATGATTCAGTGATAAATATTTATAGGTTATGACAATACATTTTATAAAAAACTCACTTAAATGTGTGTTCTGACGTCCAGATTTTCATTATTCTTCTTCTCTGGTATGTTTTTAAAGCTTGTTGTCACAAATTTAAACGCATTAAATACAAATTGCTACTTCGATTTTGGCTGGATTCGGACTTGAAAGTCCGGCCATGAAAAAGGACAAATATATGTAGTGGGAGTGGGGGTCAAATATTGTAACACAATCACACCATAACAAAGATCATATTGACTGCCTGTTTAGCGACAAAGTACTTGCAAATATATTATAAGGTGTCCTTTGAGTAAAATGCTAATCAGCTGTAACACGTATAATTTATTATACCTATATTAAAATATTCCTACGAAGTATCCAGTCCAGTTAGATTTGGTTATAATTTTATTTAACATTACTATCTAGCTACATTAAAATACACCTACGAAGTATCTAGTCAGAATAGATTTGGGTGTAGTTTTCTGCATCGGCAATAAGTCTAAATATTTACTAAAATTACAGCCAAATCTATTCTGACTGGATACTTCGTAGGTATACTTTAATATAGGTATGTAGTTATGTTGTACAAAATTATAACCAAAAGTTAAATAGCCCTATTTAGATTTTAAGTTTAGTATTAAAATAAATTGACCGTGCGCTGTAGCTACGGCCGGTTCACGCTATACATACCATTACAGACTAATATTTAAAATGTCCAACAAAATTACCTCTCCGTATTTTCCGCGGAAAACAGTTAATATTCGTGTTCTACACATTAAAACAAGTAATTAACATTTTTATTTACAACGTCAATAAGACTCGTTTACGGGTAAAAATATACAGGAAACCCATCACCACACACAGAGTTATACACAACACTTCCAATCACCCCACACAACACAAACATGCTGCCTTCCACTCCATGATACACAGACTAATGAACATAACCATGAACAATGAAGATAAAATAAACGAACAAAACACATAGTCTATAAAAACGGATACAAACACACCTTGATAGAGAACATAATGGGCAAAAGCAATGCACACATAACACAACAAAAACAATAACACACAAACACAAAAATACATAACACTTACATACCATGACAACACATTACAAAAAATAGCTTCCCCATTCCGCAACTTAAATACAAAGTACCATTCACAACATCCAACACAAATAAAATCACATACACAGTTCAAAAACACACAAGGATAAACACGACATGGCAGGCACATACATGATTACATGCAACAACTGTCCCAGCTTTTAAATAGGACAAACAGAGAGAACATTTACCACAAGATACAACAAACAAGTAAAACAGATAAAAAAGACACAACCCAAATCAAATTTCCCCATACACATACAAAACATTCTACATTCACAGAGTGACATAGACACCAATCTAAAAATCCTACATTACATCTATAAAAGCAACAAACTTAACACAGTAGAAAACTATAAGATATATAAACACCATAAATACTATCCACAACACATTCTAAATGACAAAACACACTCGCAAACAAATACTATATTTGAGCACATAACTAACAACCACTCTATGAACAATAACACACCACAGAACCGAAATACACCACAGGTTCACAATAAAGAACAGACCTGAGCAACAGTCTTGTCAGTAATTCACAGCATTGAACTATGCACTGATGTAGTGTGAAACGTGTCTGCTGAATAAATCAGTAAGTTTTTTGCAATGTGAATACAAAAAAGTGACTTTCCGTATTTTCCACGGAAAAAAGTTGATATTCAAGTTTTATACATTCAATAAAGTAATTTTTAAAAAAATAATTAAAAAAATTAATGTCATTAAGACTATATTTCTATCAAAATAAAAATATATGGAAACAAATATATAAACTATTAACACCCCATTGACATTTTTAAGGGGAACAATTGTAACAAGCACTTTATGTAATTTATTTTGTACATAAGGGACTACATTTTGTAATCTAACTTGATAATAAAATAATTAAATAGTATGACATTAAACCATACAAAAAACTCAAATATTGTATTACAAATTATCATTTTTTAACCTTGATGCCCCAACATCCCTATTTAGATGTACTAACACACATATAGGTCCCAGAAACTTACACATAGAAATAATTAACAAATGACGCTACAAAACACTAACAACAAATGTTTTCTTATGTCATAACAATGTTACTAGCCTATGTAGCTATTCTAGGTGTACAAAAAAAAATGAATAGGTAATTTATAAAAACGTAATTACTAGATAGACATATATATATATATATGTATGTATATATATATATATATATATATATATATATATATATATATATATATATATTACATTATCCATTGTTTTTCCGTTGCACTGACTTTATGAAGTTAATATATTACTATTGTAAGTAATTTTATTATTTTTTTAAAAAATTACTTACAATAGTAATATATTAACTCCATATATATATATATATATATATATATATATATATATATATATATATATATATATACATTTTTTGGACTAGGAGACTGACAGACTTACCTTGGTAAGAGTCCACACTGTAGTCTTGAGATAGAAACACATAAAAGCACTTAAACAATGATATATTTCAACCACACAGTGGTCTTTGTCAATCAGAGAGAAAACACAAAAAGAAATATGGGAGAAATAAAATAAATATAAATTGTAATCACAGATTGTGTAGAGTAGAAATCAGATGTCACAGATGCACAGATTATAGATATATATATATTGTTTCCATGAGCATATAAGTAATTATAGTTTATATAAGTCTGACAGGGGAAAAGAGAATGGAGACGTCTAAGGCTATTAGGAAAAAAAACAAAAAAAATATGAATGGATTTATCTGATGTTGAGGTTAGGGGATTCTCTGGACTTGGTATACTACTGGTATGATAGTTCCCATCTTCTCAGTTCTGAGGGATTGCAATCAGAAGATGGGAACTATCATACCAGTGGTATACCAAGTCCAGAGAATCCCCTAACCTCAACATCAGATAAATCCATTCATATTTTTTTTGTTTTTTTTCCTAATAGCCTTAGACGTCTCCATTCTCTTTTCCCCTGACAGACTTATATAAACTATAATTACTTATATGCTCATGGAAACAATATATATATCTTTAATCTGTGCATCTGTGACATCTGATTTCTACTCTACACAATCTGTGATTACAATATATATTTATTTTATTTCTCCCATATTTCTTTTTGTGTTTTCTCTCTGATTGACAAAGACAACTGTGTGGTTGAAATATATCATTGTTTAAGTGCTTTTATGTGTTTCTATCTCAAGACTACAGTGTGGACTCTTACCAAGGTAAGTCTGTCAGTCTCCTAGTCCAAAAAATGTAAATAATCTTTACCAACCAAAACTAACCTAATATATATATATATATATATATATATATATATATATATATATATATATATATATATATATATATATATATATACTGTATATATGTTTTGCAATAACTGTTTACAACAATCCACGCATATTTTTTTTATACTTGCCAACAATACTATTATTGTATAGTCACATCTCATTTTCGACATTCTTGTTTTTTTTTTGTAGTTACAAATGCTGCAGTATTTGAAATATTTTTTTTATCCCTTGCAAAAGGTAAAGCAACAGTTGCAACAGTAGTTTTAGCAGTAGTATCCCATAGCAAATTTTTATTTGCATTAATTCCTTTTTAATCCATACCTTTTAATGCATTGTTTCATATCCTTTGGGATGTTTTCAGATCCCAAACGTTACTTCATTCATTTTACCACTAGCTGTTTGCTTAACTTTACCAAGAAGTAGAAGTGGTTAAACAGTTTTTCTTCCTGACTTGGCCTAGAATTTTGTTTTTCATAATTTTGCAGATATACTACAAATGAATTGATTCAGGCATATTATAAAAGTCTCTTCACTCCTGGCCTTAATGTTTTGAATAATCTCACCCACAGTATGATCAGACCTCTCATAATCTGGATCTTCACCTGACTAGTCTGAATCAAAATCTAATTAATCGCTTAAACAATAGTTTATGACTATCCAAACTTTAAAGTTAGTAAATTTGTTAAAACTTACTGAGACAGAACGTTTTTGATCGCTATGTGCCGATCTTCATCAGTGTCTTCTGCTTGGAGATGTTGGGTCAAGCGGTGACGGTTTCAAAGATAGGTTTTCGATAGTATCGAAGAGTACGTGTGATTTGTATTGTGTTTGTTCATTTGTATTTTGTGTTATTGTGTGTCTGTAAATTTCAAATTGTTCTAGTGTTTTGAGATGTGGTCCTTTATTGTTGATGTATAGGATTTCTAAATTATGATAAATGTCTGTGTATTTGTGTCCTGTTTCTTTTATGTGGTTGTAAAATGTTAAGTTTGTGTTCTGTTTGAGTTCCTCGACTCTTTGTTTAAAGCTGCGACCTGTTTGTCCAATGTAGAATTTGTTACATTCGTCGCAGTTCAGTTTGTATTTACCTGGTGCTTGTAGTTTATCTTTGTTGTTGGTGTTATGTTGTATTTTGTATTGTAGCTTGTTATTGGTTTTGTATGCTATTTTGTAACCTATTTTTTGAAATTTGCTGGCTATTTTGTTTGTTGTTTTGTTTATGAATCGTAATGTGATAGGTCGAGGAAGTTTAGGGATCGGTTGGTTTCAATTTCTGAAGTGAAGTGGGGTTTTGGGTGTATTTTATTAGTGTAGGTGAGGAGTATTTCACATTGACGGGAGTTGCCTCTGTATAGTGTTATGATATCATCGACGTATCTGTGCCAGTAAATAATTTTGTGAGCGTGTGTATTGTTTATGAGTATCTTTGTGTTTTCTATGTGTTGTAGAAAAATTTCGCTTAGGACACTACTGATAGGACTTCCCATGCATAGGCCATCTGGTTGTGAATAGGAGTTTGAGTTGTGGGTGAAATAGTTTTGTTCGGTGATGATTTGGGGGATATTTATGATTTCCGTAACGTGGGTTTCAGGTAAGTTGTTCTGTATTAATTGGGTTTCTAGGATGTTGAGCGTTTCGGGTACGTGTATGTTGGTGTACATATTTGTTATGTCGAGTGATAGTAGTGTTGAATTGTGTGGTATGTTTATGTCTTTTATTTTATTTATGAGTTTTTTTTTTATGTGTGTTTATGTGTTTAAGTTTATGGATTGTCTGATTATTTTGTCCATGTATTTTGCTAATTTATGTACAGGGGCATTCTGGTAGTTGATGATGGCTCACAGACAAGGAAAACAAATACATCACATTACCATTCATACACAAAACAACAAACAAAATAGCTCGCAAATTTCAAGAAATAGGTTACAAAATAGCATACAAAACCAATAACAAATTACAATACAAAATACAACACAACACCAACAACAAAGATAAACTACAAGCACCAGGTGTATACAAACTGAACTGCGACGAATGTAACAAATTCTACATTGGACAAACAGGTCGCAGCTTTAAACAAAGAGTCGAGGAACACAAACAGAATACAAACTTAACATTTTACAACCACATTAAAGAAACAGGACACAAATACACAGACATTTATCATAATTTAGAAATCCTATACATCAACAATAAAGGACCACATCTCAAAACACTGGAAAAATTTGAAATTTACAGACACACAATAACACAAAATACAAACATATTAAATGAACAAACACAATACAAATCACACATACTCTTCGATACTATCGAAAACCTATCTTTGAAACCGTCACCGCTTGACCCAACATCTCCAAGCAGAAGACACTGATGAAGATCGACACATAGCGATCAAAAAACGTTCTGTCTCAGTAAGTTTTAACAAATTTACTAACTTTAAAGTTTGGATAGTTATAAACTATTGTTTAAGTGATTAATAAGATTCATCGAACCTAATGGACTACAAAATTCAAGAAAATCTAATTCTTCCTCAGGTTCATCAATTAGCTCACCCTCTCCTTCAACATCCGATTCCAATTCAACCCATGCATCAGGATCGGTGTCTGGTAATTCCAACTCCTCTAAGATTTGTTCATTGATACACACAGAAAACTTTTTCAAAGATTGAAATTTCACAAATCTAAAATTAGAAAATTCAATTGTATAAAACCGATAATTATAAAATACGATTATGCAAATCATACATATCAATTTGCTTTCTGGAGAGATTAAACTTGTCAGTTTTAATTGGAAAATCGTAAAATATACTGCTCAACCCCAACCTCTACGTCCCGAAGATGTACAGAAAACTAACTTGATAACATAACTTTACGCTCCACAGACGAAGTCACTTTTATAAAAACGGTTGTAACTTATACATATAATATGTGAGGAGCCCAACTGTACACTGATCAGACAATGCATTAGCCATTAACCCAGCATGGGTTCCGTCATGGTCACCGGAGCTCTACAATTTTTGTAATATCACAAGCTGCAAATTTTTATAAGCTTTCACCCTTCCAGTACCTTCAAATAGACTTGTCCACTTTGAAAGCCATGTTTGTCTATCCGCTGCCCTTAACTCAAGTCATAGTGTGACAGCCTAAAGAGACACTAGTGTCGAATTCATTATGCGCGGCCCATCGCATGTGCTGAAATGTGACATACATTTTGTAATCTGCGTTTGTATGTTTAGTGTGTTGTGTGCTACATTTATTGTCTTATTATACAATATGAATCGAGCTGAGGAAGAAAGATATGCTACACCATTAGAAAGGTAAGAAAGGCAACCAGATCCTGTTGAAGTACAATCTGAAGACACAAAATCAGAACACTGTACAAACATGCAAAAAGAAACTTCAATATAGTATTGCAAAACTACCTCAAACAACTTGTTACTGAGCTACGGTGTGGTTACATGCTTCACTGCCATGGACTGGATGAACTTCGATGTCAGTTTAAATGAAACATTGAAGAGATGCTGGGAATACAGCCAATGGTGTGAAATCTTATAGAAGATGCATATGAAGGGTGATGTGGCTTTTGCAACTAGAAAGAAAACCAGAAATCTTAAACTCTGTGCAACAGCTGTTGTAGTTTTATCTGGAGACAGCACACTGTACCTTCTAGTCAATACTGCGCTACAAATCGGATGAGGAACTGTAAAGACTTTCATTCCCATGGCCCTCATGTACTTAGACATATTGTAATGAAACTTTTTGTTTAAAACTAACCATTTTTATATATATTATAATAAATTTATTTCAAAACTCAACACATTAGGTTTTATGATTGGTTCTTTTATATTAAGGTTATTGTAAATGTGAAGAACATTTTGATATTCAGGAATTAGTTTTCTTTCTAAATATATAATTAAACATGAGTTTTTATAAAAGGGCCCATATGTTATGATAATTTATCTAAAGTCTTGCATTTTTTCAAGCAAGAAATTCATTATATCTTAAAATATTATTTAAAATTATTTACAACATTCATATCACAAATGAAATCAGTAGAACTCAAGTAAATATATTATACTTAATTATGACATTTGTAATTGTAAAATAAAATATTATTCAGTATTTTTTTTTGTATTAATTAAATGACTTGGTCGAATCCACCGTGTGCAACTCCTTATGTTTTATTTCCCGAGCGACACCTGCCGGGTTGAACTAATACCTAAAACCAACAACCACAGATATGGTCATACATAATACATCTAATCACCCCACACAACACAAACACGCTGCATTTAATCATATGTTACACCATACAATATCAAGAGCACAGTGGTACAATATATTACATAAATATAGGTGAAAAAACCCCAAAACCACAAAAATTAATAAAAAAATAACTAAAATAAGTTACCTAAGATTAAATCCTTATGTACATTTCGATGACAAAGTCATCATCTTCAGAGGTTCCTATTACAAAAGTACAATCTAGAATACAAAAAATTAACAAACTAGACTGACACCGACCGCTGTCTGCTGAAGCTTATATAGGCGTGAGCTAAGCTCCGTCCACTCCACTTCCCACAACGGCCGGTCATCTTAGCTACATAAGCCACGTCAAACTAAACTATGATAAAATAATGTAAATACGCTTAGTAAAAAATCAAAACATCATACAATTATATGTAAAATTTAATAATATTTACAATAATGAATACAGAAAGGAGTTAGGGATAGGCCCTTTATACGTATTCATTAATTTATTACTCGTTTATGTATAAAAATACTTTCGTAGCTGTTGAGTAATTTTTTGGAGCTGATACATTTAATTAATTTAACATTTTTATCTAATACATTCTTATTACAAAGTACATGTTCTGCCACACTTGATTTTTCAGGCCTATCATATTTAATATGAGCAAAATGTTCTTTACATCTTGTTACAATTTTTCTTTTGGTTTGGCCTATGTACATATCGTCACATGTATTATATTTTATCCCATATATTCCTGACTTTTCCAACATTGGCATCTTATCTTTAGGGTTACCTAACAAATTTTTAAGTTTATTTTGACTCTTATAAGCTAATTTAACATTGACCTTATTAAAAATAGAATCTAACCCTTTTGCTAACCTATTATCGAAAGGTAAGCTAACATAATTGTATTTTTCAACATCTTTTTGAAGAGTCGTAGATTTTCTTAAAATATATTTCGATCGTTGTTTCCTAACAATATTATCTACAATGTTAACATCAAAGCCATTATATCTAGCAACATCTTTAATACAATTTATTTCTTTATGGCATCGTCTTGAACTAAGTGGTACATTAATTGCTCTGTTAACCATGCTATTAAATACCACTATTTTATGTCTAATACAACGGTTAGAACTATTCAAAATATATCTATTATCATTAGTAGGTTTCCTATAAACATCAAATTCATTTGTTCCGTTATTTTTAATACATAAAATATCTAAAAATGGTAAACAATTATTATCTTCTAACTCATAAGTAAATTTGATAGAACAATGCATACTATTAATTTGGCTAACAAAAACATCAACATTACACTTACTACAATCAAAAATAGCAAATACGTCGTCAACATATCTTAATCAAATTCTCGGAAAATATGTAATTTTTTCCTTTAAATTCTGTTCAAATCTGCTCATAAAAAGTTCAGCTATAAAAGGAGACATACCACGAATTCTATAAAAAATGTGATGGAACTGCAATGGGTAATAGTTTTTTTCTCAATTTTTCTGGTGTGGATTCGACAATGGTCAAGTGACCGAAAGGCGCCTCATCACACAAGGTAAAATCATTGCACTTAATGGTGGATAAAATTACTTACAATAGTAATATATTAACTTCATAAAGTCAGTGCAACGGAAAAACAATGGATAACATAAAATATCAAGAATAAATATATATATATATATATATATATATATATATATATATATATATATATATTCTTGATATTTAATATTATCCATTGTTTTTCCGTTGCACTGACTTTATGAAGTTAATATATTACTATTTTTGAGTAATTTTATCCACCGTTAAGAGGGAGAAGAAATAAATGATCTGTTGATAAAAATTGTCTTTATTATTTACAAACATCGTAATCAAACTGAAGGAGGGCGTGCTGAGGTAAAATTATTGCACTTAACGGTGGATAAAATTACTCAAAAATAGTAATATATTAACTTCATATATATATATATATATATATATATATATATATATATATAATAAATTAAAAATATTTCAAAAACAAGAATACTTTTAATGAATATATTTATTCAAAGCTTTTCGCCAATAAAATAGTATCAGCATCTTCAGGAAAATAATTATGTAATAAAATATTTTTACAAAATTTATAAAAGTATTCATTAAAAGTATTCTTGTTTTTGAAATATTTTAAATTTATTAACTATATTACAAGAAAACATATCACCATATTTAATATATATATATATATATATATATATATATATATATATATATATATATATATATCAAAGAACTAAATCTGCCAAAATTATTCTGGTTAGCAATCTATAATTAATTTTAGATTTATTTTGTACTGGACTTCTGGTAAGTTATCTTGAATTTCAATTCTGTACCATCTCATTAATTTTAAATATATAAAGTTTTTAATATATTGATAGTTGAATGTGTTTTGAAGGATTAAATGTTATCTGTAAGTAGTAAGAATCAATCAGAGAACAAATTATTTAATTCTTTATGGAATAATAAGGTTTAATAGAGGTATCAAATGTCTATTCTTTTGTGTTTATTTTTGTTAAATTTATTTTGAGTTTAGTTCAATACATCATGCAAAACTCAATATTTTTAAATGAAGATATATTTGAAATTATACATTTGAAAATCATAGGGGATAAAATGTATCTAAATGGTATGTAGGGCTTCAAATAAAGTAGTTTTTACTTGTTCTTTGAACTTTCCAGCTATATTAACTTCAGCTTGAACTAAACATTATTCTCAATAGTAACATATTGTCGTTATTTATTATTATAAATATCTACCCAGTATAGATAACATATTTTGGCAAACATTAACTACCTACATAAAGCAACAAGAGAATTTAATACTGTAGGTTGCATATATTTGAGCAATAATTATCTTCTTCCTCTTCTAGAAATTCCTCAGTTGTAAATTTGTAGTAGTGTCATTGATGATGATGATGCCATAAGACATTGAAACTCATATGAGTAGACATCTATATGAGTCTCTAAGCATTCCTATGGTTGTTTTCCTGATGAAAAATTATAAGAGGGAGAAGAAATAAATGATCTGTTGATAAAAATTGTCTTTATTATTTACAAACATCGTAATCAAACTGAAGGAGGGCGTGCTGAGATATAACGGGGTGGGGAGAGGGAGATTGAACTTTGTGAAAATAATTCATTAAGCGCTTCATCACATAAACTCCCCTGTTTTACATACTTAACACATAACTCCGATCACAGGTCATTTTATATACTTTAAAATGTACAACAATAGATACAAATAATAAAAAAATGTACAATAGCATCTATATTATTTAAACATATCTGATAAATTTGGGTGCATTGATTAAAGTCTAATATTAAATTACGAATTAACTAAATTAATTTTTAGTCAGGTAGAGGTTGAATGAGTTCTACTGTACACCTGTTTTGTTTTGTTTTAATACACTATGAACACTGTCCAGAACATATTTTCTGGACAGCCCTATGTGCAGCAATTATTCAAAATGTTTCCTAAAATTGAACTAAAAGTGATTCTTTAACCAGAAACACATACCTTTTTTCAAGGTGAATCTATATATACTAGCTGAAAAAATTTAAGATTAGTTAAAAAGAGATTATAAATGTTGTCTATAATTATTACTCAGAAAATAGCAATATTTCGCTAATGAAATTAAATTTTATTTTAAAGCTTTTTTGTAAATTAAAAAAAACTATTGGTCTCACTTTCTCCCCTAAGCAGTGAAGCAATATAATACTCTTCCTATGTATACATACATACAGGTATACATACATACATAAAAGTATATATAATATGTATGTTTGTATATTTATATATAGTCTACAAGTCAGCTGAACACTGCATACTTTCTTAAAAAATATCTTCAAGTTGAAATTAATCTAAGCTATATTTTTATACTGTATAAACATATTAGATTGTTGTTTTGTTATAAGATATGTTTATTACAACAAAATGAGAACTCTAAAACAAGCTAGAATAAACTTAAATTAGATATAGAACCCAATAACAAAAAAAGATTAAGGCATACATTCTGTCAATTTAAATCATAGTGAATAAAATTTGTTTATGACAAAAATTTATAAAGCAGTAGTACTTTGAAAAGTTTAAAAAAGTATTTAATATTATATAGAACATATTTTTTTAATTGATGCCGTAATTTTAAAATCATTATGGACAGTTAATTAAATTATGAAATTGTTAACTTTGTTTCACTGGCTGAATTAATAATGACAGTTGACATATTATAAGCTTATGGTAATTTAATATAATCTAAATGTTGGTAATTTTTAAAATATAATGTGATTTAAGGTCTTGTACATCCCAAAACTAATAATTAAAATAAAGAAAAATTGAACTACTCATAACTGCATTATGTTGACTATAAAAAAGGATGCTCAAATTAAAGTTAAATATTTTATTATTGATTTTAACAATAAACTGTTATAATAATTGTTATTAATTTGCTTTTAAAGAACAAAAAGAATATAGCAAAACAAAAGGAGAAACATAAATTTTATAAGATGCCTTATGACTTCCCTAATTTTAATAATTTTTAAAATAATAATTAGGAATTTGAGCAGCCATAACTTTTGATTTTATATGCAGTTGCTCATCTAAAGAGCATGAAATATTAAGTCAATTTAAGATAAATATAAATGAAACTAAGAATCTGGATCTTGGTCTTTATAACTTCCACTATATTTCATTAAAGGTATATACAAGTAAAACCCAACTCCCACTTCAGTTATTACAATTATTTTAATTCTAGGAAAAGTGTATTAAATCAAAATGGCTAAGATCCTGGTTGTAACTATTATAATATTGTATGAAATTCAGAGTCAATTTTTTTTGTTTTTAGGTTCAAATTAAACAATTTACAATAACAAAATAAAAAATATAACAACTAATAATATGAATCAATCGAGTTCTAGTTATAAATAACAAACAGATAAAGCTAGTGTTTCCACTATCAAAATACAGGTGTATAAACTTGTACAAATGTTATTAAATTAATTTTTTTTGTAATTTTCAATATTTCTTGTTTTATATATGAAAGAAGTGATTGTAAAAATTAAAGTGAGTTAACTCTCAAGTTTAATAATAAAGTTATAGCTATACAAGAACATTATGATTTGAGAATATTTGTTATTATAATAAATACAGTACTGGTTGCAATAGCCACATTGGCGATAATCTTACAAGCTGTTTACATATTAAATAAGGCAGAAATTATGAAAGAAATTTACTTTTAGATACTTTATTTTGCATTTACAATTTATTAAAAGTTACATGACAATGATAATATTTATAATGCGATGGATGATAACATGACTATATTATATAATTCCTTTGGCATTACAAAAATGATTTTAGTTTTTAGTGAAGACATTGAAAGGATGCTTAAGTTTAGGAATAAGGGAATTCTACTTTAAACAGTCTTGTTTTGGTCGTAAGAATATCTCACCTCTAGTCTATTTAAAGGGGAACAGTAGGCAAACTGCTCATACTATACTTGCATGTTCAAAATATTTTAGAAAATCCATTGTAACATTTAATTTAATATTAAATGTTACATTTTTCAAGTAGAATATTATTATTCAAAATGTATATACCTCATTATTTAGTATAAAAATCTTAAAAGAATCATTTTAAGAGAGAGCATAAAAAAAATTTTCTGCAGCTGTCTCTCTCTTTTCTCCATATACACATTATCATAGGGAGAAGTATCTATTTACTTAGAAGTCAGAAATATTTAAAAATTAATATCCTTAATGAGATGTGTTTATTTTATTTTTAAATATTTAACTTTTTTTACATTTATATATCATTGTCTGATGGTATTTTTATGCTTATATTTCAACGGTTATTTACAAAATTGAGATAAAAAACTAAGGTGAAATTGAAAAAAACACATCTCATTAGCATAGCTCATAGCTTCCCAAATATTAGACTTTTTAAATTTATCAAAATTTTTTAATCAATGAGTAAATTTTTAAGCTGTGTGGATAGAGAGAAAGTTGCATTAAGTTTCTGCCCTTTTTAAGTTAATTATCCTTTCTACAGCACTCAATCTCTCTTCTTAAGCTATAAAATCAACTTGTAAAGCATAACTACAAGAAGAAGCAAACCTTTCTATTTTTTTTCTTTAGTTCAATAACAGCAACAAGTTTATTCAATAGTGTCTTTTTCATTGAAAAACAATGATCTTTATACACAATATTAAACATTGTTAAAACTAAATGGATTTTATGAAGATAAATGATTTGTAAAAACATCACAGTTGCAACAGTTTAAGCCAGAGCTTCCAGATTACTAAATAAAGTTAAGTAAATTTGTTGAAAGTATTAAACAATTTCATAATAAAGGAAACATGGCAGAATTGGGAAACATTTTGAGTTCACACATGTGATATTAACATTCATCAAGATATAACCACAGTGTACATAATCATCACTATACTATATTTTTCTCCAATAATATGAAAAAGTAATATAAATCATTTTTTAAAAAATAAAACAGCTAATTTTTAAATCAATATGAATCAAGTAAGAAACTCATGGCAACTCTTTCAGGTAATCATGTTAAACATATATTTCAGATTAAGTAGCTTTAAAAATCTGACAGTTTAGGATAAATACATACATACTAATTTTTATTTTATTTAAAATATGATTATGATATTTAGGAGGAAACTATTTTATTTATTTTACTGTAATTATATGTTTTTAATCTAGTAAGTAAAAATACCACTATGAAAAAATATATTTAGTCTTATTTCCAATAAGAACTACCATTATGTTAAAAATAATTTGAGAGGACACAATGATGGTTTAAGAAAATGTTTGATGAGTATATTTATTAATGAACATTCAAATTATTCACTAAATCAATTTAAATTTTGAATTGATTTCACAATATTCTCAAGTTTAACAACTATGCTAACTCCAATTACAATTTAAGAAATAATTCTGTACGTCCTGAAATAAATCTGAAAATTGTGAACTAAATGCATGACAGAATCTATTTTTAAAAAACTAATCTTAATTTAGTTTAGCAAAATTATAAGGATTGATCTGTCTAGTTATCTTGTACAATATAAAATCTAATAATATCTTCCAATACTTTGGCATACCATAAACTACCAGTCATTAAAGTAAACCTCCCATCATTTATGATTATTTGAACCTGACAGAGGTGCTATGAGTTTTAAAAATGTATTACAAAGAAATTCGTGTTTAAAAAGTTATTATTATTGTATCTTTTTTATTTGTAACAGAGAAGCAAACAAAAGTATTTTCTTAAAACTAATAATGAAATGGTCTTAGTGTAATTTACATGTGTTTTATTCATTTATAGTAAAAAATTTATGTTTCACATTTAAACCAATGTTTTAACTTTTTAAAATAAATTATTGAAAAGAAAATTAATTTGAAAACATTGAGAAAGAACTTAAGTTCAAGAGAACACTATAAATATTACAATTAGATATCTCCTTAGATCTCAATATTTCATAGCTTTAATAGCATGAGTTCAACAAATGATGAGTATTCTTGAAAAAAATATTCAACTTGGAATTAAAACCAAGCGAACAGTAAAAAATTAGAATTTTTTCAAAGGCTTCATTTTAATGTATAATTTATGAATTTTAAAACTAACCATAATTGTTTGTTTTTTAAAGTATTTACAAAGACTATGCAGACATAATAACATTTTACTCAAGTAAAAAAAATACAAATTTGAAAACATTTATGTGATGTTGAACAAAACAATGCAAAAGGAGGAAAAATGGAGAATATTTTAATTTTTTTAAATATTTTTTATTAAAATATTTATATTAAATAATAAATTTTGCAACATTTTTATTGTTTCTTGTGATCTCTATATGAGTACCCTATAATGATATGTTTAGTGTCAAATATTCACTAAAATACTTGTAAATATTTTACAAACTTGCCTATAGTAGCACTTACTTTATTTGTTGAGGACGACCGTTTCGGGAGATGTGTCCCATTGTCAACTCAGACTGTAACCGCTGTGACTGTGAATTATGGTCTGAGTTGACAATGAGGCACATCTCCCGAAACGGCCATCCTCAACAAATATAAGTAAGTACTACTACAGGCAAGTTTGTAAAATAATTACAAGTGTTTAGTAAAAACTAATAGCTCATGTGAAGATGGAATTGACAAATATGTAAAATATTATTGATTGCTATACAAAAATATTATAGTAAATACTTGTTTCTGTTTAGAGGAGAATCTAATTTATTTGTAATAATCTTTAAATCGGGATGCATTTTAAAAAAGTGTTATTTGTAAAATGTTCAGTGGTATCTAAATCATTGCATTGGTAGAGGTGTCAAAAGTCAAGCTTTTCAGATACAAGGTTATCTCTTAGTTTTATTTTTAGCAAGCTAATGTGATTTCATTATTTGGTAAGAGCAGAATATTTAATATACTTTTGTATAAAAATTTTTAAATTTTCATTGGTATTCATTTGTTGATTTGAAAGATATTCTCCAGTATTTTCATAGCGTATAGGATTATGCAATTTTTAGAAATGATTATTCATAAAAGATCTAAAAATTATTTTAATTGGAATGATGAAGGATCATTAAGTAATTATTCAATATAGGAATTAGTCAATAAAATAAACTTCATCCCTACTATAAGATTCATTATCACTCTAACTAAGATGACTTTTAATCTTCTTAAAGTCAATGAATGACTTTAATGAATGATCATTTTTATTACATTAAAAAATGAATAATCACAAATCATATACATTATAAAAAATTATGGGATATATAAATGAAAGGAGAAAATATATAAACTACTTATAATGGAAAGAAGAAAGGACTATCTTTCGTAAATGCTGAGGATATATTAGCAAGGTAAATCAATCAGAAATAGAATAACACACAAATGTGATACCTTATTGGAATCACCAACACTTGGATTCCAGTAAGTCACACAGTACATGTTATGCTGTTATTGCTTACCCTATTTAAGCCAAATTAAAAATGTCCATTTTAAAATACTAACAAACAACCTCTGGTGAATAATTCCTAGTTTGGTGAAAATCTTTGTTAAAGTACTCGAATAAATCACACATAAATTTCAACCATTTCAAAGACAAAATAAAAATTAATATTAATGCTTGGCGAACAATCATTCAGAAAGAGCCAATGTACAACACAGTTTGCCTGACTTTTAATACAAGCATATCTATATAAAACATAATCAAATAATTATTTTGTACCTAATAATTTGGTTAATATTAAATGGCATTAAGAACTCTTCGTGAGGAAGCTCTATGTGGGGGATGGTAGTCTGAATGGTCGGAGTCTCGCATTGTTGATGACCGGTGTTCGGCAGGCCCTACATTACGAGAATACACATCGTGAGGAGGTCCACCATGATGGAGATATTGTGGATGAGGAGTTGGATGATACATTTCACGAGTTGGTATGCCTGTGTTATAGTCATCATAGTCATTACGATCTCGTTCCATTCTTGATCTCCCACGTGGGTGAGGAGGGTGATACATACCTATACAAAACATTTAATATGTGTTAGCTGATATGTTTAAAATATTAAACTTTTTGTTTGTAAAATTTAAAGCATTATCTTTAGTTACATCCGTAATCAAACACCAGCTATAGGTGATTTAAACATAATTGCTAATGAATGTATTAATTTTTTTCAATAATATTTTAAACAAATAAATCAGACTTGTTTTGTATTATTTTGTAAAAATACTTCATTCTATAACAAAATATGTAATTGAAATTCACATATTCACATAATTACTGATAATTAATTATTTCTTGATTTCAAAGTCAGTACCTGTTGTTTTATTTGTTTAATTTTAATCATGTTAGGGAAATACTTCATCAGTTCTTTATTCTAATTAAATGCATATTGTTTAATTAATTTCAATTCAAACTCTTGAAATTTAAAGTATGATAGAAATAGCTTTCAAAACTATTTGCTATTATGTAAATGTATACAAAAACATGTCTCTCTCAAAATAATTTGCTAAGTCATTATATCCAGAGTAAATCCATTCATTTTGTTGTGCATAAAACACAGTTCTGGCATTTCTCCACAATATTACCTAGCATTGACGAGGTATACGAAACAAAAGTCAAACAGTTACAAGTTTCAACTATTGTATCCTATGCTAAAATATTTTCATAACACACATAATCTTATAGTAAAAATAAAGTTTTAACAAGAGAGAAGTGGTATTTGTAGTACAAATAAAAGTTTTAATTATGAATTTTGTACATTATTAAGTTCATGTATCAAAATTTTGTCAATCATCATTGTCAACAAAATCAATAAATTAAAACATTATATAAATAGTTAATTTAAAATTATTTTCATGTTCAAATTATCTTTGAACATTTATAAGTATGTTAAGTATAATCTAGAGACAAAATACACTAACTTTGTATTTTTAAGTAAATTATCAAAATATATATAAATATATTCTAGATTTAGTGACAGCAACATGTTGTACAAACTTTAAAATACCTGGAACTAAATTAATACCTCTGTGTTATACATATATTTCTTGAAAAATTCCATTATTTCATGATATTAAAAAATTTTAAGAAATTTCAAACAATTACGCATATTTATTTAGTAGAATTATTATGATAACAAAACAATTGAATAACATTATTTTGTAATTGCCAATTTACACAACGTAATAATATCCATATTACATTGAATGTCTGTATTTAAATTTTTTAAATACCATAAATAAGTCAAACTCAATAACTTCATTATGTACCTTTAAAGAAATTTCTTAGTAACTCGAACTGGGTAATAGTTTTCAAACCTGTTTTTATATTTTAAAGTAATCTCTATGTATACACTTAATATTTTTAAAAAACTGGTAAAAAGAGATATAAATGGATTATCATAAATAAATCATTAAGATTAATAAAGTGATATTAACACCACACGAAAAATGCACAAATGGTTACTGCAGACCATTATAACCTGCAAGTGTGTTTCAAGGCCCAGGTCATACACTCGAACTATTCAAAAATAATAGATCTTGTGGAGGACAAGAATACTGGAATTTAAGTAGAAGGATTAGACTAAAACTATTTAGTTTAGTCCTGGCCAAATAATAATAGATGCAGGTAGGTTACTACAATCCCAGTGATTACTCCTGGGTTAATATTATCAATAGTAGAACAAACACTACAGTACAATAATTATGCTACAAAATGAGTTACAAGTTATCTACAAAGTACAGGCACAAGCACTATCTAATTATAGACAATTACTAAATTTTCTTCTATTTTTATAACTAAAACTAACAAACTAAAACATCAATAAAAACATTAAAACATTGTATAGATGAAATAAAGTTTTAAGATTTCATTAAATTTTAAAAACAAAATGGTATTTATAGTTTTGATTTTGCTATATTTAACACAAAAGTTTTTTATTAATTGATTCCATCTTCACGTGAGCTACTAGCTTTCACTAAAACACTTCTAAATATTTTACAACTTGCCTATAACATCACTGACTTATATTTGTTGAGGACTACCGTTTTGGGAGATGTGTCCCATTGTGAACTCAGACTGTAACTGATCTCAAGGTTTTTATAAATTAGGGTGCCATTGGAATACTATGGGGGATATATTATATTATTGTGGTTATATATATATATATATATATATATATATATATATATATATATATATATATATATATAATACTCACCAAATACTCCCACCCCTACCATAATATCCACCCCCACCCTAACCTACAAAAACCTTGAGATCAGTTGCGCTCTGAGTTGACAATGGGACACATCTACCGAAACAGCTGTCTTTAACAAAAGTAAGTAAGTGCTACTATAGCAAGTTGTAAAATATTTATAAATGTTTTAGTAAAAATGTTTTGAGTCTGTTGGCAAGCTGAGTCATTTATAATAAAATAGTTACTTTAATAACAAAATGTATTAGTTATGTTAATAATTTTATATTAAAAAAAATATTTTGTTTAGATTTTACAAATTTATAGCCTAGTGGTTAAGAAACTTGCACCATCAAATAAAATTCAAAAAATCTTATATTATCAATAAGATAAGCCCTTATAAAAAATACATAGTGAATATAATTTTCAAACTGAAGCTTGAATAATTTGAGAAGAAAGAGTTAGATGCATTAATGATAAGATGCAAATTACATTATGAAGAAGATGGTTAATTTTTGTTTACATTCAACCATTTTCAAGAGAATGTTGTTTCTGATCATAATTTTACTGATGAAGAAGTACTTTTGGTAACAAAAAAGATGTTGAGTTCTGAAATTTTCAATACATAGAAAGGACAAATTGTTTAATTTATGGTATGAGGTAAAACAATAATTGTTAAATAAAATATTTCCCTCCAAAAATGAAACAGGCAAGAAAATATACTGACCCTATTGCTGACCATTGTCGAAGGTAACTCAAATTACATAGAACCCGGTAAAAAGAAGAACCCTATACAAATTTTGATGTGAATACCACAGAAATCAAATAAAAAACTTTTTCTTACAGAAGTATTCCACATATGGACTATAACTAAAACTATTAAACAGATTTATACATAACAAGATTCATAAAAAAATGTGATGTAGACAAAAGTGAATCTTGGTTTGGATTCAGAGTGGGACTGGGAAGTTGGGAGATATTATTTGGAATTAATGTGCTTAGTAAAATACACAAAAACATTAATCAGAAAGTACATGTTCACCTCTTAAATTACCTCTGCAAAGTTATTTGGAGAAGTGAGCCACATTAAGATAATGGATATTCTCTTAAGAAAAAAACATTAATATGAAGGAAAGAAGACATCAGAGGGCTAATATAGGTTGAAAAATAATTTAACAGAAGCAACTGAAATATGATAAGACAAGGCTATGTTATGTCTTCAGCTTCTTTGAACATGAACAGCAAGACAATTTATCTGAAACTATGGGAAAAAGGGACAGGCCTTATCATCAACCCTACAACTAATGACTAGCATATTATGTGTCATGTATAGATATGTGTATTGTGATAGATACATATTATATGTTTATATCTTTTGCAACCATGTATCACTGTAACTATTCAAGGTATGTTAAAATAAACTTCACTGGTTGATTACGTATATTGTTTACTTGAAATAAAAGATATAATTTTCATGTACATAAGATTTATTTGACAGTTGGTGACAAAATTTTATCCAAACATCATGATAAGCAAATGAAGGCTACCAGCTGTCCCAGACCTTTATTACTGATTTGTATACAAACCTGTCAGTTGCGTATTGTATTTTGAACCAATGCAGTACCTGTCTAATGAATTTCCAGAATTAGCAGATGAAAATTTAAATTTGGTTGATGCAGTGAAGTTTTGGCAAATAAAATATTGGAAAATGAACTGTTGTTTAGCTATTCATCTGATAGTGGTGTAAAGGTTGTTTTCACATAAGATGTGTATATAAAAAAATGTAAATATTGGTAGCCTACATGTAACTATATAATAGACAAAATCTGCTTTCATAAATTGCCTCATTTTAATAAGGCTACAAACAAAACCATTAAGAGTAAGCACATAATGATGGTATCTGAGACAGTGACTACTATAGACTTGTACATTATAATTAATTTTTACAAATAACTTTATTTTCGTATGTGGTGATTTTTCTAATAAAATTTTTTGTTTGTTATAAAATTTGGTCCATTATGTTCATTTACTATTTGGGGCTATTTAGTTATTTGCACTTTTTGGTGGAAAATGTTGTTTTGTGAAAAAACATTTGAAAAATTCCAAGGGTTCAAATTCTACAAAAGATAACATCTCTGTAGTAAAGGTTTTAATTTTGATTTATGTAGTTTTTCCTATATTTTATTGTGAAAACAATGAAGTAAATAACACAATATATTTTATCATCTTTATGCATTTTTACCAATTTTAAAAATTATATGTTGCACAAGGCCCCCTTTATGCATTTTTACCAATTTTAAAAATTATATGTTGCACAAGGCCCAAATCAACACTATCACTATAGGATTACATCATTATCACAAGAAGTAGTTAACAATATATTTGATGGATGTGATAAAATTTTGATTAAATCTAGCGAGAAGCTACGTGCTACATTTACTTTAAAAATGTAACAATTAAAGTATCAGATATAGGTTAAAAATTTAGAATGTCAAAATAAAAATCACGGTAATAACAAAATAACATACTTCAAAAATTCTTAAATTTAAAGAGAGAAAATATTATATAGAAGAATAAAAACTTAAAAGATATGTAGGTCCTGAAACATGGGTTGTCTATGAATGACAAATCTGAAACAAAATTAGAATAGAGAATTCAAAGGTGTTATTTGTGTTACTCAAGAAATTAGCATAGTAAAATAATAGTACTTTTATACAAAAATAAATAGTGTTTATGGCAAACTTATTAGTGTCATACTAATGCTTTACACTCAATATATTCATGTGATACCTAATAAGAATCTAGCACAAGAGTTTCTGATAACTAATTGGGTCTGAATAGGTATTTTAATATCACCTTTATTGTTATTTGACAAAGATACAATTAATTTTACTATTATTCCACTTAGTAATTGCAGATAGATTTTATAAATAACAAGGTTCTTTGACATATTTTTTAAATTTATATTACCAAAAAAAGATTTGTAATTTACATTTGGGATGATGGACTTGCCATTTACATTAAATATTACTAAGTTTCTAAACGTGTATAAATAAATAAAGAGCTCTGACATTAGTAACAATTAAATGTAAACATATGAAATATAAGTGTGGCAATTGTTTGAAAATGTATTCTATTTTAAATTGTAACAAAAACTCTAGGCAGTGACTTCATTGTTAATCTAGAGGTTTTTTTATACATTATCATTTTGAAATGTAAATTCTTGTCTTGAAACACTGTCTTACATGTACTTTTATGAAATAATGAGAAAATTTTCTTCTAAGAAATATCAGTAAATGGTATTAATTAGTTCTAATCAATGTGTCTTTAAGTTACAACATTAGTGAGCGATTTTATTACAACTACTGGTATCACTTGGCAAAAAAACCACTACTTCCTGATAGCAGACGTGTTTTCACACTAGATCAGTGCATTGTTCAATGCTATGAGTCTTGTCCCTCACTTACAGCATTGAACAATGCACTGATCTAGTGTGAAAAAAGTCTGCTGAAAAATATCAGTAAGTAGTGTTTTTTGTCAAGTGATACCAACATTAGTAATTTAAAAAACCTTAATACTGTATGTTCAACAAAATAACTGCAAGTGATTTCATATTAAAGAATACTTATGTACAACTCAACAGCATAAAATTTGATGACAACAACTTTAACTTTTAAAAATAATTTCAATGTAAACTGTAGTTAATAATAAATTTCTTATTTTCAACAGTCTTACAAGTGTTTCTAAAAATTTATTAATATTGAAGTCACAAAAATTTTTTTTTTGTACCTAGTAATAATTCTTACAAAATATAAAATAAATGTCAACTTAAACTTCATGTAAATTCATTTATCTCTAGACCATTTATTACATTAATTAAAGTATATTTTTAAACTAGGCTCAAAACTGATTGTATGTGGATTCCTAAAAGTTTGAATTACAAATAATTATCAAATAAATACAGTAGCATATGAATTGTTGTTTAAAATACAATGTTTGTTAACAGTGTTAAATTTTGAGTTTACCTACTATGTATCTTGTCACATTAAAAATATTCAATTTTTGAAGATTAACTCTGAGTTTCATTTAACCCTACCTGACAGGAAACAATTTTCAAAATATGTTCAGTTTCTAAGGTTCGGGAGGGGATGAAAAACTTTTATTTATATATATCTTCTGAACATTGTTTTGAGTAAATAAATGTGTGATAGACATTTGTGCTAAAAAATTTCCTTACAAAACAAGAATGTTAGCATATATATCAACTATCCACTTGTTTTATTTTACAAATTATTAATAAAAGTAGGTTATAATAAAATAATTGATGGGCAAAAATAGATGCAATATATTTAACTAATAATCCTAGCTTTTAATGAGAGTTTGTATTAGCCTACATAAAAGAGAAGAATTCAATATATCAGTATATTTTCTCTTTATGTACTTTATTCTTTTAGCAAACTGACATCTGTTCAAATCTAAAAATATTAACATTTTGTATCGAAAGCTTTAGAGCAGGAATCAGGATGCAAGTATGGCTTGTCAATTCAAATTTTACAGAAATATATAGCCTTTTCAAATAACTTCTTGTAGAAAACATACCATTTAATCAAATCTTTTGCTGCCTTTGCTATTAAATGCAGCTTGCCGTCCAATCTTTATCCAGTGGACATTTTACAACTAGTCTTAATGGAAGATTAGATTTTGTTTCCATGTACTCTCTTACTAAGCCTTCAATTAGACTAACCCTAAATTTTTAGTCTGTTAATGGCTATTTTCCTGTACAATTTCATATAAAATATAGGCATTGATAATTGAAACTTCTAAGACGCAGGAAAATCATTTTCTATACAATTTTTTAGTTCTTCTCTTGAACTGGTAACTTCAGATTATAAATTCACTTCAGTCAACAGCACTCTTATGCTTTCCATAATCCAGGGCAATTTCAAGCTTTGTCACTGGTGGTTGTCCTGGATATTTGTTTGTAACATGTATCATATTACTCTATGCTTAGTTGAAAGCATTGTAAATAATCTCTCGTCATTCCAAAACAAGACTGTCATATCTTTGTTTTTTTGTCTTTCAATTTCATCAGTTTTAATCTTTTGCTTAGAATGGCCATCTGTTTTCTATTTATCACCACTGTTCCTGTGATAAACATATATATATATTTTTTAAAGTTCCTGAGTTAGTTGAAGGTTATTGTAATACCTTTCAATTTAAATAGGATGGCCTGAGGGTGAGACCATAGTCATTTACTAAACTGTTGGACATGATTTTGTTGTCTCTTCAAAACTCCTTTTCCTACATTTTCATGCCTTCCACAGTAGTCTGATATGCTATATATTTAGCAATTTTTATAGCATCAGAAAGTACAGACACTTTCAATTAAAACTTTGTCAATTCATCAGGATTGTAAACATTAAAAAATATTTTTCTCTTGAAGGATATTGGATTTCATCTTTGTTTGTGGCACACCAGCATGATGGTTTATCTATTGAGGTAAATCATACTTTTAAGAATATGGTGCTTAACCGATTGTTATGATTTGCAAGTTTAGTATAAAGTCATGAGTAAAATGTACAAACAGAGAAATCAATTTTTAAATACTGATTTTTTCAGCCTTGATTGAGAATTTGTTTAAATTTAAAAAAATCTACCAAATAAAGCAGTTTTAAACTTGGAATATGGTAAAACCCAGTGTAGTGTTCAATATTTGGTTGATAGGGAAATATGAGAACGTTTTCTTCCACCGATTGCTACGACATTCTGTCAACTGATGAACCAAGGCATTTTAGCTGCTATAAAGAAGAGATATAAGGGTCAGGATTTTTTACCTAGTTTTTTTTAAGGATATGAAAATTCTATTTGAGGTTCTATTTTAAGAAAGTTGAAAGAAGTTGATTTGCTTGATGTTTTTGGCCGGATTGCTGATAATGGAATGAATTCCAGTCTATAATTCTTGTGCACTAATGGAGAAGGCTTTTGAACCACTTTCATAATAAGTATGCTGGTGGATTGGGGTAGCTTGGTATAAAATATAAATTGACAAGGACTATGAAATATATTCTCAGCTACCAAAATACTTCACACAATGATGTTGAAGAATAGTTGGAACTTTATGGAACCAGAGCAGAGAATCGCTTGAAGAAGAAATTATCTCTGCTATCAAAAATCAAAAGAAAGATAAAGAAAGATGAAGATAAAGACGACTTTGTTGATGTTATAGAAATCAGTCCACAAACAGTAAGAATTATTGACATTTAATTAAGGTTCTGCAAGTAAAATATATACCAGATATAAATGTCTACACCTTGAAACAAAACAAACAATAAATAACCTGAGAAATGAAGAAACATATGAATGAATGCATAGACACCAACAAAGAGGTCAATATGATAGTGACAATAAAATAATTTGTAGTGCCAACCCTAAAAGCAATAGTATGCGCAATGATTGATACCATAGTGGTATTGATGGAAACACGGTTTAATGATTTTAAAAGACTCTAATTTGTCTAAAATAAATATTATAAAATAAAATAATTTTCTAATTGAAATAATGGATGAAAATCAGTTTAAGGATATAAAAAAACTTTTCTCTCAACTAAGTTGAAACAACTCCTGAAAATGTATCCCATTTTTGAAAGAGGATGGTTGAAAAATGAATTTCTGAATGTGTACTCTGATGAAGCTAAACATCTATTTCAACAAATATTTTAAATTTTTTTTTAATACCTGGAAAAGGTTTACGAACAAACAACATCTTTGCTCCGTTTAGTTCTCACATTTCCAGTGACATCATGTTCAAGGGAAACGAGTATGAGTGCATTAAGACATATAAAAACCTTCTTAAGAAATTCAGTAATAAACAATAAAGCACCTAACTTAAGTACACTTGTGATAAATAAATCCCTACTACTTGAATTGTTAAATAGCCAGTGCTTCAAGGATTGTGTTATTTATGCACTTGCAGAGGGAAACTAATGCTACTTTTATTTGATTAAAAAAAAATTAGAGTAGGCTTGAAAATTCTTACATTCTCCAAGGAGTTATAGGTAGATTCACCACTGATATACATTGTTGTATAAAAACTTTACTAACAAGAATGTTACTTAATCAGAGTCTGAAGCTTTTCACCAGCCTATATTTCCAACATTATCAGAGGATTATGTTCTAGTTTTAAAATAATAAATTAAAACAAATCAATACTACTTATCTTCTTAATGACTAGTTTTCAGCTTGAAGATTAGATCACTTAAAGACTTTATACTTGAAACCTAGTTATCAAGAAGATATGTTTAATTGTTTTTATAAGTCTTTGATAATTTCCAGCAATATAAGCTGTCTAAAAGCTTTATACTATCATTAGGTAGTTATATATTCTTGTTGGTTATTTTTGTTTTGTAGAACAAATAAACTAGACATATAAACAGAAAAAAGTCTAGTACTTCTTTCATGAACAACAACTGAACAACCAACTGTTCTATGCCTTTTGATGACTACAGCATTTTCTAGAACATATATTTCATAGTAATAACCATTTACAAGGTTACAACCTGAAATTATTTTGTCCAACTAATTATATATATATATATATATATATATATATATATATATATATATATATATATATATATATATATATATATAATTAAGTTGACAGTACTTAAAACAAATTGTTAATAATAATTTACATTAAATTTTTATTCTAAAGTACTGCATGTACTTAAATTTAACTGTAATTTATGTGCTCAAGATAAATGATTTATTGTTTATTAATAATATATATGTAGTCACCCCTTTAACCATCAAGTTATACTCTACCCTACCTGTCCCTTTGCGAAGTCCACCACTGTGTCCTCCTACCCGTTCAAACACTGCTTCTGTCATCATCTGTGAAGTACATCCCGCCGATTCAAATTTAGTTTATAATTAATCAAATTAAAAGATTACTGTATACGTGTTCCATCTGCCAAGACAAAATATGTACAGTAATTTGTAATCAATACTTTCTTTCACGTTAATCAATAGCTTAATCATGATCAATACATTGGCTTTATGATTTTCATAGCATTTCATGTGTATTTCCAATAAGTCTAAAGAAAAATGTATAGAAATTAATTTATAGGTATTAGGAGAAATTTAGAATATGATAAAACTATCAGAATGTAAGATGCTTTAATTGTAACTAAGTTGATAAATGTTTAAAAATAAATTACATATAATTGATCTCATCTTCACGTTAGGTCCCTAGTTTTTAACTAAAAACACTTGTAAATATGTTACACTGGCCTATAGTAGTACTTACTTTTATAATTTTTGAGTTATGGTCTAAGTTGACAATGGGACACTTCCCCAAAATGGATGTCCTCAGCTAAAAATGCTGAGGCGAAGAAGTCGTAAGACGAAAATGTTTCCTCCAAGTGTAAGTTAACAATTAACAACTTTTAGTTAACAAATGTCTGGTCGTAAGTAATAGCAAAAGTGTAATTTGTAATTTACAACCAGCTCGTCATGAACAGCAACAAGATTTCGACTTTTACTTACTGTTGTTATTGTTGCTGTTAGATCTATCAGTAATAGTAATTTAAGAACACCATAACTGACCTAACCTTTTATGCCCCATAACCAGCAAATGCAGGAGTGTAGGGAATAAAAAAGACATAATCTTGAATAGGCTTTGAAACTGCACCTAAGAATTCCATGTGGATATACTTTTTGGATGTTCTGAATTCTTCATAGCTAAACATTACGTGCTGAGCTGGAAGGATAGGATGTTTATTATGAAAATACCTAGGATGTTCCTTGGCGTGTCAGTGGCTGTACACAATAGAGTGTGATTGTATTTGCACATGTTTACCTGAACATTGTAGTAGTATTTGTAAAACATTTATCTCCTGTTAAAAAAGTTTAAAAATTAGATTTTGTTTTGGTGGTGTACTCTGGATTCAATACTAGACTTCACTTACAAAAGGGTGTCTACAATTTGATAGGTAAAATAAATATGATATATTGATGTTAATGGTTATCCTCTTTAAAAACCTAGAAGAATTAAATTGTCTGTCTACAGAATTCAAAATGTATATAGAAAATTTGGCCTAACTAATTTAAGAAAAAGGAGAGAAGTTTTCTATTGAGCTACTCTACTTAATTTTTATATAGGTGGAAAGTGTAGACATAAATTTCTATAACAAACAGGAACTTTAGAATAATTTCTTGTACCTTATAAATGAGTGTTCTTTCAATTTTATAATTCTGTAAAACATGCGACTACAGAGTAAGAGGTCTATAAATCTTTTGATCACATTTCTTTTTTTTAAAAAAGATTTAAGAATATCTACCTAATGTACGGTGGGGGTGCAAGTAATTTTCCTCTATGATTGTGGACAGAAAATTCAGTTATCACACAGATCAAGGATGATTTTTGCTTAAGGAATATGGATCTTTTTGGGAGGTCTCAAATGAATTATTTTGACCTTGTGAAAACAATTTTGGTATTAAACCTATCTAACCCATTATCAGTCAGATGATAAAATAAAACTTCACCCTCACAGGTTCTTAAACGTATTTTTTTATTTTGTCTGTGAAAACTGTAATACCTCATACAATTCTTTTTACTTATATCTGCAATGAGTAACACATGCTAACTTATTTCGCATTAATTTTATTTTAAGTAGGAAGGGGTGAAATAACCTATCCATCACTGTCAGTCTAGTAGTAACCACATAACGCTTTGTATCACTGGTAAAGTAAAGTTTATTCCCACCATTTGACTGACTATGCTAGTTTTTTTTCTTTTGAACAGTTGTTAGTAGTATTTCATCATTTTATGTGTATCTATATTTTATTTACTATACAAGCCATAGCTACCTTTAGAAGCTACAAATTTAAGAGGAAAGGCCTCATTCTATTAGTTTATTTACTTTTGGACAGGAATCAATCAAATCGTTTCCAAATAGAAAATAAGAAAAATGTAATATTTCTAATGCATTTTGATGAACACATAGATTCAAAAACTTGTGAAGCACATTAACCATATATATGAACATTGTACAGGTCAAACTTTATAAACTGGCACTTGGCTCTTAGGTAGAAATTGTGTAATAGGCGTCTAGAAATCATCAGGCACTGTTGTCATCCCTCATCAGTTCTATAAATATTATTTTATATTTTGTAATGAAAACAACACACACACACACACACACACACACACACACACACACACATATATATATATATATATATATATATATATAAAACAATATGTTATAACTTAATATGGTTATAGTATATCAAGTTATGATTTTTACAAATTCTTTGTATAAATTCAGAAAGTTTGTGCCATTCTAGATATTATGATAGCCCTAGGGTTGAAAATTATTTTAAAATTAGTATTTTATTTTAGACTAAAATACTTATGACTAAAAAAGTAAAACTGTAAACTTTAAAGAAAACCCAAATGAAGTTTGTTATGGTAAAATGAAACAATTACATTTATTAAATGACCAGCTAACTTTCAATATTTGTAATTTTGAACACTTAATTCTTAATTGAAAAGTCAGCGTAACATAAAGTCTGCTGTTAATTTCAATATTTTCTTTGCTGTGTACATATTATGGCAGACGGAACACTTATATTCAACACGTTTGCTCCCAAACTAAAAAATATCTTTTAAAATGCCTGGTTTGTCATTATAATCCATAATGGCATATATATTTTATGCTCCATGCCATCAGTATAGACTAAGAGCACTTGTCAGGTGCTGGTGTTTTTAAAGAATTTTATTCATATTAATTTCAATCTGGTTTATGTTTACGGTTTGAAAACTTAAAAATGAACTGTATTATAATTGTATTTCTATTTGTGTTGATTCATGTGGTAAAAATAATATTTTTAATTGATGTAACTGTTTTTTGACACTTTTTAGGTTAACCTTGAATGGATTGTTCATTGAAAATGTTTTGTTAAGTTATAAATTTTAGAATAAACACAAAAGTTCAGAAATATCTTTTATTTGCTAATTATTTATTTAATTAACTTTAAAAATACTTGAATAAGTGAATACGTAATTGGTTACTTGCTGACATGTTTCAAAACATTCGTTCCTTTTACGAAGCTAACCCTCTACTAGCGGCATCGGTTGTGTGTAAAGGCTCTAACGGAAATGGATTTATGACTGTGGAATAGGGTGGATTGTTTGAGTTGTGTGTCATATAATGGAAAAGAATGTTGGCTTCAAAGTGTGTGTGATAATTTAATACGTTTTCTTTATCTGTTGCTTAGTGTTCGTAGATTTCATATTGTTCTAAGGTTGTTAGATTTTTACTTTGTTTTAATGTGTGTGGAACATTTAAATTAGTGTGTATGTCGGTGTGTGTGTGTGTTGGGTGTTTCCAAAACAGAGATACCAGGGCGGTAATATGTATTAAAGCAAAGATTATTTTACTTCTTTGGTGGTGTACTAAGCAGATTTTATCTTCAGTGAATTGTTTTGAATATTTTATTTCGTAAGCTGTCAATAACTTTTTAATAAAGTTTTCCAATAATGCATAGTTGGAACCTCTAGTTTTGTCTATAGTATTCCCTCTAATTGACTGATTGTATAGAATAGCTCTTTCTTTCACATAAAAAATGTCACCTACTGGCTTATATGTAAAGTTTTCCCAGCACAAGTACATAGGCAGAACCACATAATTGTATGGTCTATATATAAGAGTGAATGACGACAGACAAGATGTTGCAAACATGAATATTGATAGACCATCAGCTCTACATGCTACATGCTAGTCTCAGCATCATGTATTTCAATAACTGTCATATCTCTAAAATAGTTGAAGAAGATTATATTCACTCAGAGATGAGAATATGAGAGTTATCATGCCAGTGGTACACAAAGTCTGGAGGATCCTCTACCCTTGTCATCAGATAACTCTCATCTTCTTTGTTATGACAGACTGTAAGTAAATATTGAAGTTTTAGTAACCAATATGTATAAGCTTATTCAAACTATGTATGAGAAAATATATTTTGGTAAACCACCTGTTCACCTATGACATTTTGATATTTATGGCTATACACATGTGTGACTTGGTTTATTATCGTTTGAGAAAAGATACAGTGAATCCAAAATATATCATTATTTATTATTTGTAAGTGTATCTTTTAAAATTACAGACTGGGCTTTCACCAATGTAAGTCTGTCAGTCTCATATATAGTCCAACAAATTTCAAATAACCCTTGACCGATTGCGATTAAATGATTCGGTATTTGTGAGGCCCAGCTGTTACAAATTAATTTCAAGCATGTTGAATAAAAACTCTATTGACTTTAAAGTTTTATAACATATAATAGTAATATAAAATAACTATAGTTATTATTAAATAATAATTACCTACTAAATGAGAAAATTATTACTTAATAATAATTTAACCAAAATTAATGGATATATTTTATTGATTACTTGTAATAGTTATTAGTAAAATAAATAATTATTCATACAAATATTTATTATTCATACTGAAAATAATAAATTAAAATAAATATGTAAAATGAAATAATTAATAAAAGTAAAATATAACTCTTGATCACTTTACAATTGTAAAAACAAAAATAATTTCAAAAATATATTTGTAGTTATTGCATTAGAAAACTGCATGGACATAGTTGGAAAAAAACGTCATTTTCACCATCGATATCAAGGGTTCACTGCACATTATAAGTGACCATTAACAGCGAATAAAAATCTTACTTTATCTGTCCCGTTATTCCATGAACCGATAAAAATATCTTTCTTAGTGACAGTGAGAGAAAAAAGTCCCAAACTGTATGATATATGTAATGCATGCGCTTATCTGAAACAGGAGACCATAGCACACTAACAAGGGTAGACATAACATTCAACTACTGGCTATTGATGACACATATATATTGACATTATTTTGTCTGCAGCAAATAATCGATGACACATAAGTTGAGGCAACAATTCGCAATGGGTTAAGCTCTATCAGAACCAACCTAAAATTAATTGGTAATGGTGGTTGTGGTGTGTATGTGTATGGATTAATGAATGTTAGAAAAATTACTGTTTAATTCTGTTAAAACTAACAATTAAAACAATTTTTAATTTTGGTCAATGGACTCATAAATATGAGACTACATTTGTATTATATTATACTTGTTAAGGTCTTTTTGTTTTGTATCTGAAAATAAACTACTCCACATTAACACCAAATGGGAGCAAACGTGTTGAGAATTGATTTGTTGTTTATTTCCTTTATACAAGTAAAATTTTATTTAATGTTTATAAGCAAATTTGCATTTTGAAGGCTTGCACAATTTTGCATAAAGCAAACATTTCATTGTTTACTGTTAACAATGAAAGCCACATTGAAGACAGCAGAAGCATAGAATTTGAAGATAGAATAATTCTTTTTTTAAATCTAAGATTATAATTAAAATACATATCATATTGTATTATTGTACAAGATACAAAAAATGTTTTACACTACTGCTGTTATAAATGTAACAGACAAATGAACTTTTCTAAATAATTTCTTTAATATTTTTGATAATTCTCTCATAAGAAAAGTTCTTGTCATTACTCCATTTTGACTCTTGCAATTGATTTTCACACAAACACACTTGACTGATTCAGGCTATGTTATATATTTTTCAAATTACTTAAGACAGACAATGATCTGAGACATATAAATTAATCAAATTACAGGAAAGTTTAATAATGTTAGCAATATCCCCTCTTTATAAAAAGTGTGTATTTTTATAATGTTTTTTTCTAAAGTAAAGCAAGGTTTATTCTTATAATTAGATATAAATGTACTTGATTTTATATAAAAAAAGAGAACAAATTAATTATATACAGGTAAATGAAATGAGCTACAACATAATTTAAAGTTTTGCTACAAATTAAATTGAATTTATAGCATATATTAGAAAAAGGAAAGGTTTTTGAAATTCTACTTTAATTTTTACCCGATTCATGTGTACAAGTGTTTATATTCATTTACACTATCTGTATTCACTTATAAAGGATTCACTACTAACAAAATCAATTCTCATAGACAAAATCAGAACTCGGTCATTTTTGGTTCCTTTGAAAAAGTTGCAAGCAAACCAATAAAACCGTGCACTATACTTACATCTTGTTAAATATTAAGCATTCTATTTTAGAAGCATCCAACAAACAAAAACTGAAACTAAAAGGTTTGCTCATCCAATAATGATTAGTTAAATCTTGACTTCAATAATCAATCTCAATGATATAAATCATCAAGTTTAATCAAGTTCGACTGATCCTCCATCTCGAATCACACCTTTCATCACTTCAATTGAAATTTCAATATCTTCCAGTTTAGAAAGCAGAATAAGAAGAAGTAGAAGAACAAAAAAAGAGAAAGAATAAAAGTTAAACAAAAAGAAAACAAACATAAATTCAAGGTTAAAACAAGTAATTGCTAAAGAAAAATGACAAAGCTTAGATGATTTACAATAACTTATGAGTGAAAAGTAAAAAAAATCTATAGTTTAAAAAAGTTTATAATTAGATAAGGTGTACTTAAGATGTAATTAATTAATAAGTTTGCTGTGGATGAGGTAAACTTACCTTCAGCTGGGCAAAGTTATAAACAGATCAGGCAAATATAACCCAACACTGACAGGTAATTATATACTCTTTAGAGGCATGTAGTGTATAGAGACACAGGAGTGGTTTTAATCACAATAGATTTTATGAGTACATTATAAACTTTGTTCTGGGAATTTTTTTTCTGAATCCCATCTACAAAATTGAAAATTGTTGAAAATATTCCAGGCTATGCTTTCAACTCATATTCAATTAACTTGAATTAGAATGTTATTTTACTTTCTTTTTAATGGCTTTTAGGTTTATCTATGCTATGAATATGTATTATGTGATAACAAAAAAGTTATTAGGGTAGTGGCTATGAAAAGTAAAGTAAAAACAGATAGAACTAAGGTATGATCAAATAATTCCTGTAGTCTAGGAGATCATGCAAAATTATAAAAAAATTTTTAAGATCACATTTCTACTACAAATGAAGTCATTGGAAGGAAAACCCTGGTTCCAAGAAGTTTTAGGGATAAAAAGGTTAGACAAATTATAGTTTGAATTGAAAATGGCAATGAGAATTACGACTTATGTAGCAGGGCTAGTGATGTTTAAGTAAACCTTTTCTACTGGGGTTGAATCCAGGGAAAGAGTTATAAAACAAAAAAAAATAGGTGTTCATATGTCATTTTAGTAAACAATTGGAAGATAATTGCTAATTATTCTCAATATCAGCAGTAATTACTACTAAGTTGATAAAAGGTAAAAGTAGAAAAGACAAAGCATGATTAAAAACAAAAGAAAAATAAGTACAGTTAAAGACAAGACAAAAAAATATTAGATCATAAATGGCATTAGCTATTAGTAACATATGAACTGAATTATGAAGATATAAAGAGAAAATAGGTTATTACATCAGAGATTTTTTATGCCTATAGTGAAGCTCTGAAACTCTGAAAAGGTTTAGAGTCATCATAGTATAATCTGAAATTTATAATTATTGTAGGTATGCAGAGAAAACATTTTCTAAGAAAACTGAAATAATTTTTTGCAGTATCCATAATTGTAAATAAAAAAATTAATTTTTATTATAAGTTACTTTATATAACAGAAAATGAGTTTAATGAATAAGTTTCTCAAACATGCAAAAGAATTAGAGAGTAAGAAGGTTTAAATAGACAATTAAAATAAAATTGTAAAACCTAAAAGTATATTATCTTCTGATGTTATCAAAGCAATTAATATTTCTTGTAACAAAAACAATCCTCAAAGTTTGTCACACTGTCCTTGGTACCTTAAAGGTATTTACCGATGATGTTCACTCCACAGCCATCATTAAATGTTAGGTATATATTTTACTCCCTCCCATGTAAAAAATGAGGAATCATGTCAATTGTAGGCATCACAGGCATTGTGCCTATAATATGTGTTAATAAAATAACCATATTAAAACTATAACACTTTTGAAATATATATAATTTTTCAGTAATATTCATAATTATATTTAGTAACTAATAAATTTAATTTAAAAAAACATAGGTAATAATCTTTGGAATATCATATACTTAATCCTTATTCATATTTTACCTCACTTTTGAAACAAAAAATTGCACATATTTTTAATAAATAAATTATATCAAAATCATATTAAAAATATGAGTTCTGATTTACTTTCTTTAAAACACAAATTAGATTTGGATTTTATTGTGAGTGAAAATAATAACAAATTTAATAATAAAACTAACATACACTCAAAATACACATATGCATACAATAATTTACAAAAGAAGCTCTAATCACCAATGGTGAATATTTTATAATAAAAACCCGTTTGGTATCATAAACATATTTGTAACAAGCATGTGTTAGTTTTATTATTAAATAACTTCTTATAACAGTTAATATTAGGTGAAATACTGTAATGGAAACCTTTTTTAGTATTGGAGATTCAAACAAATTGTACTACTTCTAAATTTTTATTTTCTACAAAGCAGTGAGAATTTATTACCTTCATATAAATTAATACTACCTTAAACATTCTGGTAATGAGGCTACAAAATCATGGCATAAATAATTTTTTAGATATCATTAAAAATTTCAAATATAAGACCCTTTATATTATGTATATTAACTTTAAAACCACAGTTTTAATATAAGTAAAATGCTAATTTTCAACATTTATTTCTGCTTAATGAGTTTCTTAAATGAGAGGTCATTTGATAGGGATTATGTTTACTACTTTTTTATTCCCTTTAAAAGTCATTAATTATTTTTGGTAAAGCATACATTATTTATTCTTATTGGAGGTCACTGGCAATTCCAACCAAAATCAATCTCTGAAGTGGAGTTTTTCTAATTTTCATTGGTTAATTAATTATTATGAGAAAGTAAGAATATATCACCTATTTTGAGATAACTGTTGATAAATTTAACATACTCATATTACCCATGAAATTTGTATTAATAATATAAATATTGAGCTGTTTTAAGATTTAACAACTCATTTAAAATTGCTTGTTGTATTCATCTTGAATTCACTGATTAAACTATAATTAAATATTACATAACTAAGTGAATATTTAAGAGCTTACTTCCTGGCGCCTTTCAAGACAATTATCCTATTACGAAGCTAGGCCTCAACTCAATCGAACTCTATTCTATTCGACTTAATCTTAGAAGCTTAGCTTTGTAAAAGAGAAGATTGTTTCGAAACGCATCAGCAAGTAAGTTCTTAAGTATTCACTTAGTCACATAATATTTAATTACAGATCATTTAAAATGTAGTAACATTTGAAGTAATTATGGTGTACGTAAGGAAACATATATCAGTATTACATGGGCCTTATAAAATGTCTGTCCTTAAATGTCATAAATGGAAGCACAACTTTTATGGAAGCTTTTATATTTTTAAAGGTATAATGCATAACAAATCCCGTTAAAATAAATACCAATTTTATGAAATTTTCAGTATAATTAATTTGACTCACCATATGAATATGTGTGTAACAAATCGTTTTAACTAAACAATAACATGTAAATTTCAGTATAACAAAATATTTGTACACTAAAAAAATATTATTATGCTTTATAAAGGGTCATGTTTATCGCCATATTTGAAATGAAACATAAATAACTCACAATTTGTATCATTGTACAGTATACAACACATACAGTAGTTTCAAGTGTCTGTAGTGTTTTACAGAATGAATGTAGTATTTTACTGTGTACAGAAGTATTTTATTGAATCAGTTCATAATAATGAAAAAAGGGGAGGAAAGAGGTCAATTAACGACAAAAAACAAATTGGCATAATAAAAAGTGTTGATTTTGGCAGAAAGAAAATAGATGAAGCTAGATTTTGGAACTGCACAGTCTACTTTATCTACAATTTTGTAAGGCCGTAAAAAATCGAAGAAGCGTTGTCTGACTTGCATCTATTCAAAAAATATTTACAGTGCATTACATGATGCTTTAGACAAAGCAGGTTACTCATGGATTGCTGATGTCAGGTCTAACAATGTTCCAATTACTGGACAATTAACTCAAGGGCATTGCATAAATCACTTGGCTGTACTAAGCATGGCTAATAGTTTCAAGCAACGGTAGGATGGTTTAATTGATTCCACAAAAGATACGAAATAACTTGTGATGGAATTTGTGCCATGCACAAGATGAATTAGTCATTCCTATCAATAAGGGTAATGAGTGGAGAACAGAAGCCATTCAAAATGTTATCACTGAATGAAGCCAGGAAGATATTTTTAATACCAACCAAACTGGCATATTTGATCAACTATTACCGCATCATACGTTGAGGGAAAACATGCAAAAGTGGAAAGAAATCTAAACTTCGTGTTACAGCATTACTTTGATGTAATGCAAATGGAACCAAAAATCTGGAGCCATTAATCATCGGTAAGTCCTTGAAACTTCGTTGTTTTAAAAACGTAATCTCTCTTCAATGTACTTACCACGGAAATAAACGTGGATGTACAATAGATGATAAAAACTATTTTGAACGAATGAATGGTAGAGAAGCAAATGAAAAATGAAAAACTCTTCTTATAATAGATAATTGTTCAGGTCATACAATTACAATCAGATTAGAAAACTACATGTTGAATTCTTTCCACCTATTTGTTCTTCCGTTTTACAACTTCTCGATCTGGGAACCATATGACCTTTTAAGGTTACAGAACAGTTTTTAAGAGATTTTTAAAAATTGGAGGTTCTATATTCGATCCATATGTTTTTTTTTCTATTTGTTCCACCATAACTTTGGAAGTATTTAACCGATCAAAGTGATTTTTTTGTAAATAAAAGAGGAAATCTTCCTGGTGGTCCCATTATAGGTACATCCCAATCCGTCTGATTTGGAGACAATAATACACTATTTTTTTAAAAAATTTTTTAGACAAAAAATTAAAAAAAATTTTTAATAAGGATTATGAATTTTAAGGTAATTAAAAAGCAAAATACACAATCACAGCATTTGTTTTATATAGTATTCTGCAACACATAAACATACCATTGAAAAAAATAAGTATAAAACAAATAGGGTTTTTTTATTTCTTGCTCGATAAAGCTGCTTAGAATGAGCATCATTGGATACTAATGAATTTAATTTTCCTCATCAAAAAGCGCCTTCTTCGATGGTCTAGCATTTTAATTGCTTGATTTCCCTAGACTAAGTATAGCAAACTATAGTGTTCTCATGAAACAAAAATTTCATGTATTCGATAATATGATAATTATGAGGGGCAATAATTCACTGGTATGCATTTAAAAAAAAATTGCTTCGAGAGTGAAAACAACTGATTTTAGTCAATTGAGATACCCTGAATTCAAATATGTTTTTAGTTTTCCTCTATCATGTCAATTTTTTTTTAAATCATAAGAATAAATTTTCTCAAATTCATACTTTTATGAAAAAATTTGATTGACTTCCTAGTATTGATCTACCTATAAACATATATTTATTTCGGTTCTTTATACACAAACTACGTGTTTCTGTTATACATGTGGTAATTATACCTTTAAAAAACAAAGAAGAAATATTACTAAATTTTACAAGAAAGCTTATCAGAATTATTTTGGTGTTCAGCTTGGTGACCAGGACAAGGTATGGGGACCGCATTATGTGTGGAATACTTGTAGTGCAAATATTAATCACTGGGTGAAAGGTAAACGGAAATCATTACTCTTCGGTATTCTTATGGTGTGGTGCCAACCTCACGATCATGTAAGTGACTGTTACTTTTGTTTGACAAATATTCATGGCATAAATACTAAAAACAAACATTCTGTAAAATATCCTAATTTGAAATCAGCCATTTGACCGATTCCCCATAGTGTTCAACTGCCAATTCCATCTCCTCCTCAGAATATGGGTAGTACAGACTCCTCCGAATCTGAATCTGAGCCTTTGTCAAATCCTGATCCCACTTTTGAAACAGGCGAGTCTTCTCATTTGCCCAAACAGTTCACACAAAGTGAGCTCAATGATTTAGTCAGAGAATTAAACCTCCCCAAAATTACTGCAGAACTTTTTTAGGATCACAATTAAAAGAAAAGATTTTACTATCCCCCGCCACAATATTTTCATGGTTCAGGCATAGAGAGAGGGAATTCATACCTTTCTTTGCTAAAACAGATAAACTTGTATACTGCAAAAATATAGAATGTTTATTTATGGTACTTGGTGTTCAATATAATCCTGCTGATTGGAGATTTTTTGTAGATAGTTCATTGAGAAGTCTTATAGGAGTATTGCTTCATAATGGAAATTTACTCTCCTCATTGCCCCTTGCACACTCTGTTGATTTAAAAGAAACTCATAATAACCTTAAACTGATGCTAGATAAAATTGAGTATCGTAAGCATTCCTGGACAGTGTGTGGGGATTTTAAAGTACTGACGATACTTCTTGGCCAACAATTTGGTTTCACTAAGTATCCCTGTTTTTTCGGTGAGTGGGATAGCAGAGCACGATCTGAGCACTGGGAAATAGACAACTGGCCCCTAAGAAGGAATCTTGCACCAGGAGAAAAAATGTACTGTCTGAACCCCTAATTTCTAGAGAGAAAGTTCTGTTGCCCCCTCTTCATATAAAACTTGGACTTATGAAGCAGTTCATGACAAGTTTAAGTAATAAAAGCAATATCCATTTGTACCTTCAAACAAAATTTCCAAACAAAACTGAAAGCTGGTATTTTTGATGGACCACAAATTCAAGAACTCATGAGAGTCTGTGCTTTCACTTTCTCTATGAATGAACTCGAAGCTTCTGCATGGTTGGCGTTTAAGAGGGTAACCGAAAACTTTCTTGGGAACAATAAAGCCAAAAATTATAGGGAAATTGTTGAGAAATGTTTAGGACATTTCAAAGCCTTGGGCTGTAAAATGAGTGTGAAAGTACATTTTCTATATAGCCATATTGACTATTTCCCTGAAAATCTGGGTGCGGTGAGTGAGGAACAGGGTGAAAGATTCAACCAGGACATTAAAACCATGCAAACAAGATACTAGGGGAATTGGAATGAAATAATGATGGCAGCAGTAATCTGCTGGTGCCTAAAGAGAAATTCCCTCGACCGCCATAGAAGAATGTCAAAATGGCAAAAGGTCTCAAGTGTGATGTAAACACTAGGTAAGTTTTTTAAATTGTCACTTATAATTACATTGAAATATAACATCCTTGTTTATTTATAAAATATATTCCGGTAAACAAATACACATATATAGAGGTTTAAATTCATTATAGGTACCCATATGTGTAGTAATTGTGTAAATTATTATTATACATTTTATTTTATTAATTGACTAAAATCAGTTGTTTTCATTCTTGAAGCAAATTCGATGCGTGCCAGTGAATTGATCTTTGTTTTTAGCAAAGATCATACAATATGTGATTGCACATTTTTTGTTTAGATATACAGATTGCGGACAATTCAACCTTCTTTGAATGATTTACACGGAATGTGATTACTGTAGATGCTTATAGAAATAAGAGATCATATCTCCTTAATCCTTTTGTATCATAAATTTAATACATTTCTTATACCGTATCTATAAAATAAGTGTATGGAAGAAATAATTGAATAGCCTGTGTGTATATCATAATTTGTTAATATACATGCCAAGGAGCTCCATCATCATGTAAAATCCCTTTATTTATTACATTCAGTATGTTAAATATGAGTCCAGGTACGAAATTCAGTGCCAACTTCAAAATTTTGTGAGTAATAAGCTTATGATAAATTATATTATCATTATTAGAAAATTATTTTTAACTTATTAGTAGGTAAAAATTAAATTTCGTGTTTTTTTAAGTCGTTTTTTTTAATTATTTACTTTGGAAATTTCTACTGAATTTAGATTTGAATACTAACAATAAAGTTATTTTCAAAGATGTCTGTGATATGATTACACCTATGTGGTAGTCAGTAAAATATTCAACAATAGTAAATTGTTGGAAGAATACCAAACATTTTAAAATTAACCAGACAAGAACGATGAAGGAACTGATTTGTGGAATGTTGTTATTTCTGCATCAAACAGTTGTAAAAATTGTGGAACATTTGACAACTATTTAATGTGTATAGTGTTTTGCTTTTGAGATATGAACTAAGTGACAACAAAACTGTGAAAAATATAGAAGTAACAATGTCAACTTTTACGCCGTAATTCAGATAGCAGTGAAAGTGAAGATGAAGAAACTTCTGAAAAGAAAGTGTTGATAAATAAAAGTTTAGATAACATTCACTGATATCTAACTACTCTACATGATGTTCTGGCTACTATTTTCTAAAATTTTGATTCTGTTACAAAATTTATTTTAATAAATGAAACTATAAAAAAATATCAATAAAAAACAACAGACTTTTTAAAAATAAACCTTCATTCTATAATTTCATATTCTATATTTTACTACAAAATAGTATCTACCTTCTTGTATAATATAGTAATTCTTGTTTATACTCGCAACACTATAAGGTAAATAAAAAAAGCGGCCCACCTTTAACTCAAGTATGCTATATATATATTTAAGTTCATTGGAAACATTTCAGAAATCACTTTATTTCCATTATCAGGCCAAAATTGTAGAGATTCTCTACCAGCACTTTTACCAAGCGACTTAAACAAATGGCAGAACTTGGTGAAAGCGCTTGTGCTGGTAGCCAAAATCTCCACATTTTCAGCCTGATAATGAAAATAAACCAATTTACAAAATATCACCAATGAAATAATATATATATGCGACTCGCAAATCAACCTTTTTTTTCATTCACTTTGGTATTCTACAAATTAAACTTTAAGAAGAATGAACCTTAAAATTTGACATCATATTATGTTAATAGTTATTATTTGGCTAAAATCCTACCTAACCTACTAACATCAGAGAATAGTTATACGATGAAATACATACTATTTTTTTCAAATAATCATGCACTTGAGATTTATGATGCCATATCTACTGAGTTTCAGTGTCCTGCTATATATAACATGTATAAGCAACAAAAATAAGCTGAAACTTACTGTACATAGTCTACTACTACATTACTGTACATGTATATGTATCTAAAAAAATAAGTTCATATAAAATCAAATAAAATTATCTTAAAATTTGTTAAAGTTTTAAAATAACAGATGTAGCTGACGAATAATTTTATAACTGGCTAATTGCTAACCATGCACTATTGCAAAGAGCCACTAAATTTTAAACAAAATTACAACATATCTAAAGATTCATTATTTTCATACATTTTGAGAAGTATCCTAAACACTTAATTAACTATTTGCTGGAAAATAAGCTTGTGGTAGGGTCTTAAGCAGTACAGCTAGCATTCAGACATGTGCAATGATAATATAAGAGATATACCTAATGCATTCATACCTCTAGGATCATGTGGATACCCGTATTCGTCTTGATGAATTCCTGTGAAGAACATTACAGTATCATGCTGTTAGTAATGAATAACATTCATTTAGGGCTTAAATCTGCCCTAAAAATTTAGTTAATAAGCAAATATAGTTTTAAGAGTATAATAGAGATTTTAATTTATTCATTAATAATAGAACTTATAATGATATATTGTGACAATATCTTTATTTTTCTAATTAATATTAGAAGAGATATAGATAAATAATTAATTTATAAAAAAACGTAAAAAAACTTGATGAAATATTTTTGGTTAAAATAGTTCTCTCACTTGTTTATCTTTGGGTTGGATTGTAAGGATCTTTAATAAATCAAAAATATATTTGTAATATATATGTTAATGATATTTGCTTTAATTTGAGATTTATTTCAGCTAATTAATCAAAATAAATTAAGTTATACTATGAATGTATGAAATTAATTATATCGATTTGACGAGGATAATTAATTATGCCAATATAGATACAAAAAACTCTAGCATCTTTCTCTGAACATTACACAGACACACACACAAAGGGAAAGATGCATGTGCAAAATATAATAGAATGCGTGTATGAAGTTCAATTTATTAATACGCCTATGTTATAGAATTTATTTTCCAGTTTGTCATTTTATTTGCAATAAATTAAATGTTTAACCTCACATTTTTTCCTACATTTTTCCTACATTTGAATCCTACATTTTTTCAAATTTTAATTTCTTTATAATTAGAATATCAATACATTCAAAATACTGATGTAGTTTAGTATTTTTTAACTGGAAAATGTTTCAATTAACTTTTTTCTACCCTGCCTGTGTAAGGCATTCCAAAAAAATCTGCACCTACTCCAGTTTGTGCACAAAAGAAACTAATGTTAACCATATACTGTGACAAATGTGATTACCGTGATTATCATGATATAAATAATTCAGTGTCTTACTTTCTGTCTATCAATCATTAAAGTGAATGTTTTTTTGGTACAACTTTGAATTATATAAATTTAATACAAATACCTCAATATGCAATATCGTAGGAAGTTTTTGAGCTCCTTGTAGCTATAATCTTGTATTTGGCGGAACATAACATCATTTTCGATAGTCATACTCAAAGTTATTTAAAAAAAAATGGCAATTACTCAGGCCTAATTAAACTAATTTGGTATGTCGAAGGTGTTATATCAGATCACTTGCAAAGAGTAACTAGTAGCTTCTCCCAAGTGACTCTTTTGGGAAATAATATTCAAAATGTGCTCTTCTGTCTTTTAGGATCTTAAGTAAATCAAGCTCTAATTAAAAAATAATTCAAACTAAGTATTTTTTTTCTGTAATTTTTGACAGCACTCCATGACGTAAATACCAGATAACCCTCACAATCCAGTATGTGACAGAAGCAAGATTTAACAAGTGGCGATATAGATGTCGAACAAAGTGTTATTGGCTATAAAGTTACAAAAGAATCAATTGGGGAAGCTTAATCAGAACTAATATTCGAAGAAATCGAAAATTACCTTTTAAACATGAATGAATGCAGCGGCTAAGCTTATGATAACAAGGGTAATGTGGCTGCTATAAACAAAAATTTTCAGGCCAGAGACTTAAAAGAGTATACTCGGGTTTCATTCTCGCCGTGTACCAGTCAAATTTGAATTTTGTAGTAACTAATGGTCCCCGGCAAGCTGGCCTGAGCAACCGGGCGGGTCCACAGGTGGCGGATAGTGGGACGGCCTACAGAAATGTAGGTTACCTGTGAATAAGGATTCCGGAAGGTTTCTGAATATGCAGGCCTGGACCAAGGCTATGGTTCAAAGGTGAGGAATTATCCCTCCTCGTCAGTCAACCGGTTGGGCTTGGTAGAAATAACCGAGTGCTCTGACCGGGGAGACTGGGGTAGTTGGGAATTAAGTCCTCACAATGCTACTCTCACCTCCCGGGTGAACCAAGGGCAATGCGACAGTGAAGTAGGGGCGGGAAACTGCCCAAACGACACAGTTGTAAAAAAGAGAGTAAAGCAGGCTGTTCATCTGAGCAGTTAATAATGTCCTGAACTTGGGGTGTGCTTCAAGGTCAGTGACTGAATACCCAATCCAAGGTGGAAGGCATCGTGCCGAAGGATGAATGGCTGCAGGGTATAAAATGCAGTCCCAAACGATCCCCTTGAGGAACCAGACAAAACCTCATTGTATGTTGTCTTGCCAGGGCAGTGGGGGCTCTGCTCTGGTCGACCGTTATTTCCCCCATACTCGTGGGACTTTAATGGACCAAGTAAGTATAAGAATTAATTTCGAGACTGCACAGACAGTGGGAGCCAATGAGACGGCAAACCGTGAGTCTGTAGCAGATGTGTCAACGGCAACCATCACTGGGGGTGCGGGGGCGGCTGTCAAGCTGCCGACTGCAGAAACCGGTGAAGTGGCTGTAGAGTTGAGCACGATGTCTAGTCCTGGGGCTGCTCTGCGGACCCAGGCGACTGCAAATTAAGCAGAACAATGATCAAGATCCTCCAAGTGAACCTACAGCATAGCAGGGCGGCGAGTGCTGTCGTGTGTAGGATGCTGGACAGGGGAGAGGTGGACTTGGTGCTCATCCAGGAACCATGGATTTCTGGAGGAAAAATATGCGGGCTGGCAACATCTGGAGGTAAGTTGTTGTATGATAAGGACTCCGGTGTTCCCAGGACGTGTATCCTGGTTAGGAGGGGGTTGTGTGCTTTTGTACTAACGAACTTCTGTTGCAGGGATTTGTTAGCAGTGACGGTGGAGCTGCGGGCGGAGGGGGGGATGAAGAGGCTGAACCTGGCCACGGCATATCTCCCCTTTGACTGCGCGGGGGCTCTGCCAACACAAGAGCTGAGGAGCCTGGTCGAGCACTGCGAGGCTGTGGATGAGGAGCTGCTGGTGGGGATGGATGCTAACTCCCATCACACTTCGTGGGGTAGTACAGGTACAAACACCAGAGGTGAGGAACTTTTAGCTTATCTTAGCTCTAAGAATCTACTAGTCCTAAATCAGGGGGAAGAGCCGACGTTTGTCACTAGGGCCAGACAAGAGGTCCTGGACATTACGGTGGCATCGAACCAGATGGCTAGGTATGTACTAAATTGGCATGTGTCGGATGAACCATCTTCTTCTGATCACAGACATATTAGGTATGATATCTCTCTAAATCCAGCCATGCTTCGCCCAACCAGGGATCCAAGAAGAACAGACTGGGACTCCTACAGGAGGGACCTGGGTGTTCGGATTGAGGAGGCTGGATTGGAGTATGGTGGGAGGAGAGAGCTAGAAGACTCTGCCACATTGGTTGGCGAGGCTATAATAGAATCCTTTACCGATAACTGCCCTCTCAGTGAGGGGAGGAAAGTAGGGGATCCGTCATGGTGGAACAAGAAGCTAGCCAAACTTCGGAAGACCACCAGGAGACTCTTTAATAGAGCAAAAAAGAACGGGGAGTGGGACCTGAATAGGAAAACACTAACCGAATACAACAGGGCAATTAGAGAAGCGCGCAGGAAGTCCTGGAAGGAGTTTTGTCATGAGATTGACAAAACTCGGGAAGGGGCACGACTGTATAAAGTGCTCTCTAAGGACCCAGTTAACCCGGTGGGGATGCTAAGAACCCCACTGGGAAATATAACAAAAACGGCAGGGGAAACTGTGGAAGAATTAATCAGGACACATTTCCCTTCCAGTACCCTGAGGAAACTTGGGGGAGCAGACACTGAACCGGTTACCAAACTCTCCACAACAAGACGTGGTAAGAGGGAGGACTGGGAAGTGGCAAGGAGGATAGTAACTCCACAAAGGGTAAGATGGGCTATTGGCACTTTTAAACCCTACAAATCTCCAGGTCCAGATGGGATCTATCCTGTGCTGCTGCAGCAGGGAATGGATATGCTGGTGCTGGTACTTACTAAATTATACAGGCTAAGCATTGCTCTAGGGCATGTGCCGGCAGCCTGGAAATCTAGTAAGGTGGTCTTTATACCTAAGCCCACCGGTAACCAATCGGAAGGGAAAGGATACAGACCTATCACACTCATGTCCTTTGTTCTCAAGGGACTTGAAAAACTGGTTGATAGGCATATTAGGGGGGGTGCTTTGGCTATCAAACCACTGCATTGGAACCAGTATGCTTACCAACCGGGGAAATCTTGCGAGGGAGCTCTCCATCAAGTGGTTGGTAGGATTGAGCAAATGATCGCTAAGAAAGGTTGTGCCATAGGTGCCTTCCTCGACATTGAAGGGGCTTTCAATAACCCCTCAGTGGAGACGATGGTAAGTGGTGCAAGACGTCATGGAGTGGATGCGACCACTTGTGGTTGGATAAGTTCCATGTTAACAAACAGAAGCATTTCTGTAGAGGTGGCAGGGGAGGTCAGAAGGGCGGAGACAAGTCTGGGCTGTGCACAGGGGGGGGTTCTCTCTCCTCTGTTGTGGTGCCTAGTGGTTGACAACCTTATTGAACTCCTGAATGAACAGGGGTACTTCTGTCTAGGATATGCGGACGACATAGTTGTCCTGATCCTGGGCAGATTCCCTGATACAGTCCTTGAGGTAATCAGGAATCCTCTACGACTGATTGAAGAGTGGTGTAAAAAGGAGAACCTTAGGGTAAATCCAAAAAAGACTGCTCTCATTAACTTCACCAGACAGCGAAAAGATCTGACGACCAGGATGCCCCGCTTGTTTGGTGAATACCTTGAGTTTGTGGGGGAGGTGAAGTACCTGGGAGTTACTCTGGACAGGAAACTCACCTGGAATCCACATCTTGAGAGGACAGTTAACAGGGCCAAAAGGGCACTGATGACTGTGAGAAGAATGGTGGGTAAGAAATGGGGACTGAAGCCATCAATGATGCACTGGATGTATCTGAGGGTGATAAGACCTATGATTACCTATGGAGCTCTGGTGTGGTGGACAAAGGCCAACCAGGCACAGACAAGAGCTAAACTGAGCTCTATCCAGAGATTGGCCTGTCTGTGCACACTGGGAGCGATGTCAACTACACCAGGTGCAGCAATGGAAGTAATGCTTAACCTCCCTCCCCTTGAGCTTGTCCTTAGGGGAGAGGCGAGGCTGGCGGCATGGAGATTGCGCAACTCGAGCAACTGGGCTAACCTACCAGATGTCTCGGGACATATGAGTATCGAGTGCGTGGTCAAAGAACCCGTCTTGGAAATGGGCAGCGACCACATTACTCGAATGTTTGCACCTGACCAGGTCCACCAAACTGTGATGGAATGGTCAGGGACATTAACATCGGGAGCTCAGATCTGGTACACAGATGGCTCCAAGATGGACTTCGGCACTGGAGCGGGGGTGTATTGTAAAAACCCAAGGGTAGAACTAGTTTTTTCCTTGGGGAGGCATACCTCTGTCTTTCAGGCCGAAGTATATGCTATAAATGCCTGTCTGGGAGAGATAGCGAGAAGGGAAACACATGGGGCCCGGATTGCTATTTTCTCCGACAGTCAGGCAGCAATTAAGGCACTAAACGGACACGTGGTCACCTCGGCCATAGTCAGGGAGTGCCTAATTAACCTACAAGCTCTGGCAAGGCACAATCAAGTCAAGATTGGTTGGGTGCCAGGGCATAGGGGAATACTTGGAAATGAAGCCGCAGATGCGCTGGCCAGGGAGGGGTCCTCGACTCCCCTGATTGGACCGGAACCTGCGGTGGGTATTTCCAAATCCATGGTCAGGATGACAGTGCGAAGGTGGATGGCTGAAAGACACTGTGAGCACTGGATCAGGGCCGAAGGGATGAGACACAGTAAGCTAACCCTTAGGAGACCTTCCTTGGGGCTGCAGAAGAGTCTCATCTATCTGTCTAGGCAGGAATTAAGGATAGCCACAGGACTACTCACGGGACACTGTGGACTAAGGAAACATTTGCATAAAATGGGTATCTACAAGGATGAACCAGTGTGCAGATTGTGCGGGCAGGAACAGGAGACTGCCACACACATCATTTACAGATGTGGAGTACTTGCTGAGAGGCGCTTCAACCTCTTTGGTGATGGAATGGCTTTGGTGGATGCTGAAGGTAAAACTCTAGTCAGGAAACTCCTAAACCTGGTAAGAGGGAAGGGGTTATTTGACTAGATCAGGGAGGTAAGTACAATATACCTTAAGGTAGCAGTGCTTCGGGCAATTCAAACCCGCTCCCAAGTTAAAAAAAAAAAAAAAACTAATGGTCCAAAGTCTTCTGTCAAGTCAACTTGACTGTTTGGTATATTTCACAGAATTTACATGATTTTTTTCTGGGCCAATGAAGTGTTTCAATATCCATCAAACAAGTTTGTGAAACTCGTTGGGAAACAAAGATTTTCTCCATCTTAGCTATCATGTACCAGTATGCCGAAGTTAGGCAAACACTGATATAGCTGTCATACAATGTTAAAGACCTTAAAAAAGCGTCTCGCGCTATTTGTTAATGCAAATAGAAGATTTTTCCTTCTTGACTTGTCTGATTGTTTGGCACAACCTTTCATTTCAAGTAGATATTGTTAGCTAAACATTGCAGGGGAATATGGCTGACTAAACATTTGCCAAGAGACTGTTCTATAATTGTCAAGTCTTCCTTGCACCTTCCAGAGAAAAAGGGCTTGTAGACACAGTCATTTCTACTAAGGATATGGCTAAAGATATTGAAATTGAGACTGCTTTCTGACCATTCCATTAAGGAAAGAGAAGCATTTTTCATATGAAGTTAGCGGCACTCTGGAGGAACATTTAAAGAGAGGTGTTTTTTGCCCATAGTTGATAGTGTAACATCTCTTAGGGAACGAAAGGAAAAGCTAAACAAGCCCCATTCATTATGGGGCTTCCTGTATGAGGAAGGGAAAATTGCTAGATAAAGAGAAGCTGAAGAAGTATTGCCTGAATCTTCAAGAATTTCTAAGATTTGAAAATATCAGTGACATACATGGAAAAGACTTGTGTAATGAAATTATTCATGTTAAAAGTATCGTTCATGATAGAGATAAGACAAATAAAGGTTTTTCTCCCATCAAGGTGCTGAAAAGTATTAAATCTCATGACTAAAAAATCTTGTTTTCTAATTTTTAAGCTGGTCTGAGAATAATACTGACAATCTCTCTGACTGTAGCAAGTGCTGAGCGAAGTTTTAGTAAGTTGAAACGTATTTTTGTTCTACAATGACACAGGAAAGGTTAAACGAATTAGCTATTTTATCCATAGAGAACAATGTTGCAAAATAGTGGGACTTTAAAGGCATTTCAACTTCTTTTGTGAAACGCAAGGCAAAAAGAAAATTTTAAACTTTAAAGTATTGACGAATCAGATTGATTATTTTTAAGTCGTTCATAAGATCAAAAGTTTGGTAAAAGAAAATTTGTTTGTTATATTTCCTACATATTATGTAATTTTTCTTCTAAATATAAACATAAAGTAAAATGTAAAAAAATTAATGTGTGGGATTTTTTTAAATGGATTATTATAAGAATATCTAGAAATACCATATTGTTAGGGGTGCACATTAAATCTCGCCCCAGGTACCTATTAACCTCAATGTGGTATATAACCTAATAATTTTAAAACAAATACCTGAAAATATTTTTCATATAAAATTACTGAAAATAAAATCATGTTTCACAGATACAAAAAAAATCTTAATTGCTTTAGGCTTCACTGCTAATTTTTCATTGGGAAAGCAATGTAGAATAAAAATCATTCTGGAATGTAACTTTTCAATTTTTTTTTTGTAAAGAAAAATATTTTGTATATTAGAATGCACAATAACTTAAATGGGTATAGAAATTCAATGCAAATAATTGAACATGAAAAATTAATAGAGAATATAAAAAAAGTTACAATAAAAGTTTAATGAAAAATTAAAAATTGCACTTGTGAACGAAAAGAGCATGGAAATGTTATTAGGATTAAAAAATGTTATTAAGATAACATTCAAAGTAAAAAAGGAAATTTATGAAGTAAATGAAAACACACATTAGAAAAAAGTTAGTTGTTTTGGCATGTTAGAAAGTAATCATCTTAAATATTCTTAGAAATATAAGTTATTGAATAATATTTATTGAATTGTTAGGCTGAATATATATTTGTAAGTAAGTTATTTGTTAATTATTTAGAAATATAAAAGAAATTACACAAGATTTTTTTCAATATTGAGCAATATGATCCAATATGACATAACGAATAGCTCAACCACTCATGTAACCGGAGGGCCAATGAGCCATCAATAATCATCTAAATGTTGAGATATGCCACTGGATTTTCCAGTTTGCTTGTGTTGAAAAAGAGATTGATGAAGTAACTAAGCAATGAATCAAGTTTAAGTTTTTTTTGAGAAGCTGGAGAAAAGGTCTCATGAAATATACATATAATGAAGATTGTTTACAGTAATAATGTTTTAAAGAAAACATTTGTTTTTAAGTGGGCTAAGCTGTTTACAGATGATGAAGAAGTTTTCAAGGAAGAATCAAGGCCAGGACAGTCTTAATGTCTTGTGTTATAAAGATTAATTGTGTATAGTTTCCTGAGCTTATCATCGCTGAAAACACAGCAAATAATTACTGACAAACTTAATTTAGGCCAATCAATTATACCCACAATTCTAACTAAACTTGTGGGCTCAAAAAAACTCTGTACTCTAGTTGCTGACATCAAATCAAAAGTTAAGAAGGATTGAATATCTAGCTAACTGAGTATGACCTTGTCTACAATTTAAAATTAGAGAATGAAAAAAAATATCAGCTTAAAACAACATGACAGAACTATTTACCTGATGTCAGCAACTTGGACATGTTTTTGCTCAGAATTTCATTCTCACAGCACTTAGAAAGTAAAGATACATTTATTTAAAATTTATTATTTTGAACATTATTCATTTTTGTAGTTTTATTTGTAATAGTTATTAGTAGAAGCATTAAAATGCTACTTACAATTTTAAGTTTGTCATGGCTTATAGGCTCCCACAAAAATTGTTCAATTGAGATGTACAAAAAAACTCATTTATTACAAAAAAATTTTTCATATATTTACACAAATTTTTACATTTAGAATTTTATTTTAATGTGATGGAATTTGAAGCACTCTTGGAGTACATGTATTGCAACTTTACAAAGACACTATACACACTTTTACTCTCTCACAATAAAAGGTCCTTCTCGAAAGACTGCAGATTATCTATTTTACACAATAATATGGCACTACACAATATCAAGAGCACAGTGGTACAATATATTACAATAAAAATATTGAAAAGAACCCCAATACCACAAAAATAATCAAAAATAACAAATAAGACAAGTTACTTAAGATTAAACCCTTATGTACATTTCGATGACCATGTCATCATCATCAGAGGGTCTAGTTACAAAACACAATCTAGCACACAAGAAGTTACAAACTAGAATGATCATTCTAGTTTGTAACTTCTTGTGTGCTAGATTGTGTTTTGTAACTAGACCCTCTGATGATGATGACATGGTCATCGAAATGTACATAAGGGTTTAATCTTAAGTAACTTGTCTTATTTGTTATTTTTGATTATTTTTGTGGTATTGGGGTTCTTTTCAATATTTTTATTGTAATAATATGGCACAACAAACAAACTCTCAATCGACAAACAAACAACTATACTAAGAGAGAAACTCTAGTTGGCTTAAAAACTGATGTGTAAGGTTCTATTATGTTTAAAACATCTGATAGAAAGTCAAATTATAAGCTATAAATATCATACTTTATTTACATTGTAAGTTTTGAGATGCAATATCTATCCTATAGACAACATAGATATCTAGGCTTATACATGTCATAGCACTGTATTTAAACTTTCCTGTAGAAGAAATATGCTGTCTTAGAACAATGAAAAAAATACATGACGGGCTGAGCTCGCAGTCCTATTTTATAGCCAAATTCTGTTATGACGGGTTGAGTTCCTCTGTGAAGCGTGATGAGTTAAGTCAAATGTTTAGTTAGCACCATTGAGTTTCTTAGATCAATTTTATCAGCAATCATTCACACAGTTTTTCAGTAAGGAGGATTGGTAAGAGTAGTGACTGCACACAATCATTGTTTTCATCAACACAAGAGGTTGAAGGTTATCCCAACCTTATTTCATCCTTGGCATTATATTGGGAATCTTTAAAATGCTTATTATATCTAGAAATGATTTTTTTTTGTTTAAAGAATCACCTCCTTAAACACCCCTCAACTTACCTGTAATTTAATTAGGAGTTTTACCAAAGCCTTGATTTTAAGTCATTGCTCAGTGATTTGACTTCAGCAATCTCTTTTTGATCAGTCAAATAAAGTACAAGAAATAAACACTGTATGTACAGCTTGATATTCAGACTAGTAGTGAAGGCACTTTGTCTTTCAGGCTACATAGGAAGAAGTGGGTGGGACCAGTTTACTTATTTCACAAACCTCGTATCTTATCAAAACTTTAAAATAATTTTACAGCTAATTAAATTATTTCGATGTCTTAGATAATGGTGTTGATGTTAATATTTAGGTATGGTCATAGATCATTAACTATTTGGAATGATTACTGGAGTATTGTGTATTAATAAGGTCATACTGTATATATATATATATATATATATATATATATATATATATATATATATATATATATATATATATATATTTATTTATTTATTTATTTATTTATTTATTTATTTAATTCAATTAAAATAATTGATATTTACCTGGAGGTGTAGAATTTACTCTGACTATATTCCCTGCATGATCAGCACCAGGTGGAGAAGGTTGATGAATAGGTCTAGGTACTGTTGGTGCTGGGGGAGGATTTACAGGTGGATGAGTTGCTAGCCAATATGCTTCTAGATAATCAGCTATCTTGTCACATGCATCTTCCAGTTGATTCTCATCAAGTATGAGATCAAACATACTTGCATGACACTGCGCGAGCTTCTCAGCTGCAACCATTTGAACATTTAGATGCCTGGCTTGAGATTTACCTCTGGATTTGATCAGTCTCTGCAATACCTGTACAATGAAGAGATCATACTGAAGTAGTAAAATCCACTGAATACAGTTTTCAGAGGACCATTGGAAAATAGTGTCTTAAATGAGAAAACGTCTTGTACGGAAATAGAAAATATTGTAATGCCAAAAAAAGATTATTGTAATTACTCATCATTTACATGCTGTATATTCTCACGTATAACCCAAAATAATTGAATCCCAATTTCAAAGAAAAAATACATTAAATACCGAGAGACGAATGTAAATAACACAAAATTTAAGCAATTAATGGGAAACTATAACCTACATAATGTACATTAGTACACAAATACTATGCAGAGTGAATAATTTTCTAGTGTTTAAATTTTCTTAAAATAATTTTTGAATTTATTTTGTTTTAATTTTTTCAAAGAAGAATTTAAAATTAATGTTTCGAAATGAATAATCTTTTCTATAGCGGGCACACTGTTAATGTAACATTATAAGGTCCTAACACGTTGAAACATATAATGAGAGAAATTTAAAATGAAAAAATTTTAATTTTCAATAATTTTAAAAAATAACTTGAAAATTTTTCCTCAGTTTAAAATTTGAAGAAAGACGCGATGCAATTACTCAGCAACAAAGACCATGTTTAATAATGTCAATCGCCAATTTTCACATAGAAACATCATGGACGTTTTATTGTGATCAGGGAAAGAAATCTGAGAAGCTGGCAGGATATTAGAAAATCCTTTAATCGCACCAAAGGAAAGTTAGAGGCATTGAAGTAAAAACAGATAATTTATTCCTAAAGAAAATGGGAAAGGGAAATTAGAGCACCAGCTATCAGACGCAATTTTGAAGCAATTTCTGATTGGTTGTAATAGTACAGGGTAAGGGATATCAAAAAGTCACTAGCTGAAGGGAAGTTAAGGCTAGGAGTCTGGAACTAGACTGGAGAATGGAGAGATATCCAACTCAAAATTTGTTTTTAGAACTGTGAGTAATTAATAGAAAATTTGGGAGTTAAGACTAGTGGTGATGACAAAATGTAGAATTTTAAGGGTACTCCCCTAAAACTGAACATTTAACATCTGTGTTCAAAGGGCTTTCTGATTTCAAAATTTTAAAAAGTATGTGTTAAATTACTCATTGTTGCATAAATGCTAAATTATAAAAAGAAGTTTAAAGGCAAAATGAACTGTAAGTACATAGGCAAAAGGTGGTTTTATAACACTGAAATAAATTTCGAGAACAGTCGAATAAAGTTTAAAAGTTAAATTAAATTTTAGTAAAGTAAAATTTATAGGTTTATTAAAGAAAAAGTAAAATACGTGAACAACAAAATTGTAATAAAAAGCTTTTTCAATTTTATATTAAAATCCAATCTGGTTACAATTTTAAACATCAAGAAAGAAGACATCTAGTGCCGCCAAACCAAAAGGACCTAAAGGAGCAGGAGTAAGGAGGAGATAGAGAGAGGGAGATTCTACATCATGACCAAGGACAGACCTGACCAAGGATCAAAACATCGGACTAAGAAATGATCTAGGAGAAATGATTTCGTAAAAGTGAACTGGCTTTGGTTATCTTAAGATAGTGGAATACTTCAAAACCGAACTGTTCTGATTTGGAAAAGTTTGGATTTGCCGACAAGTGTATTTTGCATTTGACAGAAGTGCATATTTTATTTACGAACAATATTAGAGCATTCATTACATATTTCTGTATAAAAAACTGAACAGTTTTGCAATGCTACAAGTGTAAAGTCTTTGGAGCAACGCCATCACAAGAAAGTTTCTGTGATTGAAAAAATTGAAGATACTGTATTTTTATGGTTTACACAAGAGAAGCAGAAAGAAGTTCCTATTAGAGGCCTATTATTACAAGAAAAGGCATTACAGTTAAAGAAATTAATAAACGGTGATTTGGAATTTACTGCTAGCAATAGATGAAAGAGAAGGCACAAAATTGTACAGCTGATGATAAGGGGCTAGAAGTTATCAGCTGATAATCTTGCTGCAAAAGAATATTTAGACGAATTCCCAGGTTTGATTTCGTTTGAAAATCACTCCCTCTAGCAAGTTTATAATGCAGATGAGACTGGATCGAATTTTAAAGCCCTTCTCACTAAAAGTCTTGCTTCTAAAGAGGAATCTTCTGCATGCGGCTTTAAAACGAGTAAACAGCGTCTCACTGTTTTAACCTGCAGTAACGCCACAGGAAAAAATAAGCTACCATTAATGGTGATTGGAAAATCCGCCAAGCACGAGCCTTTAAAAATATGAACTTGAGTGCTCTCCCTGTTCATTACAGAAATCAGTGTAGGGCGTAGATGACTGGTAATATTTCCCAGAAGTGGTTCAAAAATGAAATTGTTCCTTCAGTAACAAAATTTAATGAAAAAAATGGACTGCCAACAAAATAGACTTTTGATAGACAATGCTCTCTCCTTTACATCCTTCAGACTTGCAGTTGGTATGTAAAGACATAAAAGCAATATTTCTCCCACTTAATGTGACATCGTTGCTTCAGCCTATGGATCAAGGTGTGCTGCAGAACATAAAACTGAGCTAGAGAAAAAACTTCTGCAAACAATAATTGAAAAAGATTGTTCTCTTTCTATTCCAGAAAAACTTAAGACGATTACAGTAAAAGATGTAATTTACTGGGTAGCTGATTCCTGGAATAATATCAGTAACACTTTACTGCAGAAATCTTGGAAGAAGCTCTGGCTTCGAATCTATAGAAACACGACTTAGATCACAGAATGATGAAACTGAGCTCCTTCAGCTCATTCAAAGCGTACCAGGATGTGAAGATGCTGAATAAAGTTGCCTAGAAAAGTGGACAGAGCACTAGATAACAATGAAGAATATACTGAGCATGGCATGGTGTCTATGGTCCACAATCAACATGATGACAGTGTAGCAGATAGCGATAGCGAGGAAAAAGATACTTCTACGAAGCAACAGATGCGCAACATCAAATCCTTGGGAAGGTTTACGTCTCTTCGCCAGATGAAGATTACTAAGAAATCTTAGTACTAGATAGTACTAGATAGAATCTTAATCTAGATTACTAGATTTTAAGTGAAAAATATAGTTAAGTTGTTGTGTCTTTTCTTTTTAAGTGAAACATATAGTTTAGTGTTTGTCCTTTTTTTTATTTTACTGTCAATAAATTCTATGTTAATGAATTGATACAGTAGTAAAGTATAGGCCTTCGTATTATATCATGTTTTTACAGTGTCAATTCCAATATATTACACATCTCAGTTCTGTTTTATGTAAGTAGCAAACTTTCAGTACATACTTCGTTAAATTATAGATACTTTCTTAAAATTTGGTTTTCATGAAATCTTGTTCAGATTTCGCAGGGGTTCTGATTTGAGGGGATCTACTGTATTTTTAAATTTTGATTAAATCATTTTATTTAATATTTTAAAATGTTTAAATAAACTTTAAGAAGTAAATTTTCTAAATTCATATTTGTCTTATTATCAAATTAAATTTTGATTAAATATGAAATAGTCTAAAAAAAACTCTAGAAAATGTAAATTGATTTTAGAACCTTTTTAATGACTTTAATAAGGCAAGATTTGGAAAGTAAACATAAACTTTCATAATCGCTTCAACTATGATTATTGAATGTTGTAATTTGAAAGTTTAGAACAATACGAAAATAATTTTTCAATTGATGTATATGAAAATGTTTAGATTTTTAAGTCTATTAGTTTTAATGTGTAAATATTTCAGGTCTTTCTTACATAAAATTTATGTGGTAGTTTATAAATTATTATTTTTTGTGTAATTTTATAATGCTGATAGATAATTAATTTGGTAAATTACATTTGAAAATGGATAAATTTATAAAAGAAAACTTCGGTAAAAATTATACAAATTTAATTTTGAATTAAATAAATAAATTTAAAGATGATATAAAAGTAGATTAAATTATGGTTATGTAGTATCACAAGTTGAAATACTTTAGGAATTTTTGAAAATATTTTCAAATAAATGTGAATTATTATTTTAATAATTTTTTTATATATAAATTTAAATTAAATTTTATGAAAGTAGATGGAAGTTTTTATAGTTAATTTGAAATAAAATATATGCAAAATTATTGAAAGTTAAATTATATTCAGTAGTGAAGGAAAATATCACCACATTAGTAAAAAAAAGCTAATTATAAATACACTTTTGTTCAATATTGTATATCTTTGAAGGATATTATATATTTAATTCATGATATATTTTTACAGGTTTTATTATTGATTTGTTAAATATATTACAGGTTAGACTTAATTCATTGTAACAAAACCGTTTCCAATTTTTCATACTCCCCAGTGTTTATGTTCTTTCTTTTACATTGAATCTAAGTATTAACTATTATTATCAGATATTAAGCCCACAGTTGAATCTTTAATCAAACTGTATATTAAAGTATACAGTTTACCAAACTGTGTTTTATATGTATATTAAATGTAATACAATTAAAATATTATTGTTATTTACTCTCCATATTAAACTGGAACATTAAATATACATATTCACTATCACTTACATAGCTTTCATTAAAAATATTTATAGAAGTTATTCTTACTAATAAATGCTAATAGTTTTATCAGCACATAAGTACTAAAAGCATTTATTCTTTATGATTTACATTATTTTTAAATTATTCTTAATAATTTTATTTAGATGAAAACATATTTAACCATTAATTTTAATAGACTACTTAAATCACGTAAACTTTATTTGTCCATTATTAGTGGTAAATGGAATTATGGATAAATACTTAAATAGGTAGGTTGCTTATTAATTAATTGTTGAAGGGAGAGTAGGAGAGGGCTCTAAAATGTTTGTTTACTAAGACTGATAAACTGTCACTGGTTTTAAAGTAAGTAGAATTTTGGTAGTAGAAATTGTAAGTTTCATGATAACAGCTTGTAAAACAAAAAAATAATAATAATAGTACACTTTTTCTAACAAAACTCTAGCTGCACTTGAGAATTACTTAAATTTTATAAACATAACTATAACAGGTTTCTTACTTTTGGTGAGGATATCTTAAGATAGACAACAGTAGGTGCCAAAGACGTTTTAGCAAGTTGTGAAGGATGATTGATTGTGTCACAGTCTAGCACCACCAACTGAAACATGCCATGTTAATATGTTATAAATAACCTTCATAAACATCTTAAATTATGTTTATCCCACATAAATATATCAATACTTTCATAACTGTTTAGTTACCTATTACTAATAACCTATGTACTAATTTTAAATTTACATCCACAGCAAAATATAATGTAACATAAACTCTACAAAAGTAGAGTTCTATTATTTAAAATATACCCTATAATTATTTAATTTAAATCTTGCTACTGTATTACTTTTTTATTTGGCTTATATTCTTGTACAAGTTGTCACCAGAACTGCATTTGATGTACAAAATTCCAGATTTAATAATTTTATTTTTGGATCTTCACCTACAAAATGTTTAAAATTATTTTGATCTTATGAAAGCAGACTTTGCGATAGAATTGGTATTAGACCTATTTAACTCACTATCAGTAGCATAAAACTATGATGACATAAAACTTCACTCTTACTGATTTTTCAACATATTTTTTTTATTTTTCCTAAAAAAACTGTAGGGATACAAAAATTATAAAAATAGGAATCAATGTTTGCAAATATTAAGTTAGATATTTTAAGGAAAAAGCTAGTAAAGAAAGCATATTAAAAGTCGACTGTAAAGAAAGAGATTTTAACTATTGTAAATGTCAGTTTAATGTTGTAAATCATTCTAGTATATGTGTTGGAAAAATAAGGGTGTAGATTAGTTTCTAAACTTATACGGATTCTGTAAACTAGTGTAAGGGAAAGTTTGACACCTGGAAGAGTCAAAGAACTTATAAAAATAGGTTGTATCGGCTAAGTAACAAGAAACATTCAAACACAAAACTGTTAGCGGAATGTTCACTAATTCAAATGTTTAAAATGTTAAACTCTGATTGGCTGAAATACCATAGGAGGACTAACTGTTTGTTATTTAAAACAGAAGGACATTGAGGAAACGGGGATTAAGTTTCCAGCAATTAAATTAAATCTAGTACAAGATTTAAGTTGAAAGGGATTATTTTCTCTTTATTAAGGAGTTTTTTATGTGAGGAATGTTTAAGAGGGTTTTAATGAAATTTAGAAAAGTCATAATAGATTTTTATGTAAATAATTGACTGGTGTACAAATGAAAAAAGATTTGGAAAAGAAACATAAATAAGTGAACTTTTAACTACCTTTTGAATTCAATCTGAAAATTATGTCAATTTTTCTCCATGTCACCCTCCATTTTTTTTGCTATCCAACCTTTAAAATTGCTAGATAATATCACATATTGAGCCATAATATCACATAAGTGACCAAGTTGTTAGGATTAAAACATTTTGTAATTTATTACATTTAATATGAATACTCATATTTTGTTATGCTTTTTATTAAAAAAAAGCTGGTAAAATACAGCTATCTTAAATCATACTTTGCTCTTGAGATGTTGAACTTATAAATTACATCTTCCTTTTGTGTACAGTAGGGTCCACAATACAGTACAGTAGCTCTCTTTGTAGAAACCAACAATAGTTGCTCTTTATAGTAGTTGCTCATCATTGATCTGTCCCATCTGTATTTGGGAGCGCTGCTCCATTTATAGTATATCTTGATGGAAGCGTACTTCTTGCTCACCACTGACACAGGCAAGTAAAATTATAAAACATATTTAAAAGTACACTTAACATACCTGAAGTGTTCTTGCTAATTCAAATATTCTTTCGATCTCAGCTTGAACTTCGGCTAAACAGGTTGAGCGAGAATTGGACCTCTCCATAATGGCACGCTTTGAAGGATTGTTGAGAAGTGATCTCTTGGCTAGAGATATATCTGCCATTACCCTTGTTATTATAATTCTGAAATTGATTAACATTCAGTTATTTACCTCAGCAAGAGTTTAAGAGTGAGAGTTTAGAAGGAGATACATTAGTATACGTAAATATTTATGTGTATTTAATTATAGTGTTTAGTGTTGGATGTAAATTTCAGAGTTGTGTTGCTGACTTGTAGTAGTTAGATACGTATTATTATTCTGTCATATCTATGCTATATATTAGTTTCATTTAATAGTAACTGGAAAAGCAAATAGATTTTCATAAAACATATTAAGCAAAAAAGTGAAATGATTTTGCTTTTAAATGTTTTCAAGGTAAATACTATCTAATATTCATCTTAATATCTAGATTTAATATGTAGAGTATGGTGCAATTTGCATAATTTGTGGAGATTTACGATTGATGGGTAAACTGTTTTAAACAACTGCAAACATCTTATTGATAAATGAACACTGTTCTGACCAGTGAGTAACACATTCAATATGGGTGGATAATCAGTCAGGATACACGCACAATAGGCTGCATGTGTTTTTGACCCAACAGTTGAATTGAGCCATTTTCTTCAAAATGCAAATTTCTTTTCTGATATTGCCAATTATAGCATTGCAAAAATCCTGTTAGGGCTGATTTTATTCAATTTTGTCTAAGCTTTCACAGAATGATTTCCATTTCAGAGAATATATGTTACAAGTAAAGCTAAAACTAGTTGTCACAACCATTGTAACCCTTCATTGTTTTTTCTCACAACTTTAAATTTTCCTACATATATTAATTATTTAGGACTATAATTATTACACCCCAATTAATTGTATTAAATAATAGGCTTATTTAAATAAATAAATAAAATCTATCAGCTTACTATTGTGACCCGTTTTGAAACTGAGCAAATGCTGTCAGTATCAGGTTAAGTCTCATCTATGAAACCGTCTTTTTGAGACGAGTCATCAAAGTAATTTCATATTGTTCCCCTAGTTCTCTAAATAATTAGTTAAAATTTAATTATTGAAATCAAAATGATTACAATAACCAACTTTAAATTCATTACTTAATTAATTTTTGTTTTTTATTGGAAGGTCTTAAATTTTTAATTTTGTGATTTTTTCGCGTTATTGATGCCTTGATTACTATGCCATTTATAGATGAAAAATGGTGAAAAAATAATAATATTAAAACTCAGGCAATAATTAAAATAATTTGCAGGAGAAAGTGTAGAATTACTCCAAAAACATACTGAGAGGCATGGTCAGTACTTAGTTGACTGCTTTCTTAAACACAATTGGTAATTGAATTTTTAGTTTTGTTAATTTTAATATTTAATGTGTAGATATATAAAAAAATGTAAATTATATAAGTATATTTTTAAAAAAATGTGTATGTAGTTGACTTTTCAGTAAATAAATAGGTTTTTTAAACTTATTTGTTTGTACATATCATTTTTTGTTTAGGTAATTATCTTTTTCAGTACATAAGCCTATAGTAGATTTTATAAAATAAGTAAATCATTTTTATAAAAATATTAATTTTTCATTGAGTATTAAACAAAATTTTCCAATACACACCTCCAGAAAAAGGTTTTTCATGTTCTTAGAACATAAATATTATTCAATTTCCAAAACTAAATTTTTTAAAATTAATTAATTTCTAAATTTATAAAAAAAACAAGTAAATAATGAGTTATTTACTGAAACTCTAAACACCTTGTTTACTACGAGTATTCTAGATTATTCTTTATGATTGGATATCATTATTTTGCAAATGACATAAAAAGTCATTCCTGAGATGCAATCTAACCAGCTGTAGAGTCATGGTTCAAAATTGTACAAAAATGCACTTTTGAGCCTTTAAACTTTGATACTAATTAAAATCTTATAATGTGGTATGTTTTTTATAAACTGATAATATCTTAGTGGAATTTGAAACTTCTTAGCAGTCCCTTAAGCTGATAGCATGTTAGTGGAATTTTAAACTCCTTAGCAGTCCCTGATTTGTAATTCTGTTATTAAACAGATAATTGATTAATTTAGCAACAAAGAAACAAAACTTAAATCCAGGATAAGCCAAAATAAGGATATTTTTTTCATTGCAAGACTGCAACTCAATTGATTTTGTTGTCTACAACAGTGATAATCATTGCTTATTGAAGTTGAAGAAAATTTGTCTTAGCGAATTTTATAAAATTTGCTTTATCATAAGTTAGAGCAAGCCATATTACGAATTTCAAATTTATGTCACTACAGTACTATATAAAATTAATAAATATTAATAAGTAACTTCTACTAATAAGAGACAAATCATAAGGAGTCTTAGTAATGTAGTGGTGAAAGTAATGTGTTTTGTTATAAAAGAGCAACTAAAAATTTGTTTAGATACTAATATAAAATTCTCTCATTGAAATAGTATTTTTAAAAAAACTTTGGTCTTAAAAATCCTTATTTTTAAGCTAAAACTCTACATAAATTCTAAGGTATTAAAACTTACCTCCCTTCAAACCTATGTTTGAGGAAGTCAAACAGTGCTTTCTGCATCATGTCTGTAACTTCATAACCCTTAAGTGAAGGTCCCACCAATACAACAGGTCGCATTGATGGAACAACGTCGTATGGTGCAGTCGTCTCTTGTTTCTTAAAAAATGGTTTTCGTTTTTCCTTTGCAGGTGGAGTGGTGAGTGTGGTCTTCCCAGCAAGCCTTGCGTTTCCCAATGAATCTGAATCCTCCCCTGATAATATATTACAATTATTTTAATTGCTAGTATTAATATATATACTAAATATCAACAGGTAGTTTTCTATTATATTTTTTTTATAGTTTAGTTTGTATTATCACAAAAAAATATATTATATTAAATTTCTTTACATTTATATTTTGAACAAAAATTTCATATACACAGTGGTGTAGTCATAAATTTTCTAGTGTGGGAAAGCTCACTATCTTTTGAGAACTAACTTTAGGCAATCCAGAATGTGAGTCATTAGGTATTTACAAGGTGGTGTCCGAAGTGCTCAATATTTTTAGCTTTAAAGACAGTGTGTAACCAAAAAAGTGCAATGGTTACATTTGTTTTAAGCTACTAGTAATAAACTGTAAATATGTGTGCAGGCCTAATAGTACATAGGATTCTTGGAAAAAGCAGAGAAGTGAACGACTTTCTCACTCGTTGCTCCCCCACTACATCACTGCGGATACAAGAATATTTTACAAATGTTTGAAACCTTTTGCTGACAATGCATTGTCACCATTATCTGCATTATTCATTCATGCCTAGCTATGAAACAAATCATTTTCTAACATTTAAAATATAAAATATTTGTTGAAATTGAATTATTTTAACTTCAGGAGTAAAATATTACTTTTTTATTTAAACAATACACGCTGTTAAAAAAAACACTTCAAAATAAAATTGTTTTGTAATTTTTTAGTGTAAATAAATAAATTATATGAATGTCTCCCAAAATAAAAATATTTTTTGTTATTCAATTAAATGGGTCAAAAACCACTAAGTTTATTTGATATAAATAGTCATCTGTAATAGGTATGTAAGCATTAATTTTTGTACTATTTTCCTTTAAAAGAATCAACCATGAAAAATAAAGTAGAATTGAACAACAAATATGTAGGATAATCTCGAGGCATCCCCTGATGCTATGGACACAAGTAGACAAGTATTTGATGGGATGGTCACAACTAACTTCAATTTAGACTTTTTGATAAATGTATTAAAATTAACACACCACAACCAGTTGTTATTTGCTGTATGAAATGGACTCGCTATGTCTCATTTGGAGCAGATCTTATGTCATCACTCACAGGTAATATAATGATAGAGTATATCATCCTGTTTGTCACATGAATTTAAAAACTCTGATACATTTTTTTATGTAAGAATTAATTAATGAAGAGTAAGGGAATATAAGAACTTAAAATTTTATACATTTATAACTATCTATTTATTTGCCAAATATATATTTACAGATTTTGCTGTTGCGATAATACAAACAGAATTCAGTTATGAGTTTAATTAGAATAAAAAAAAGTGTATAATAATTGAAGAACACACTGGATGCTCAACTATTGGTGGAACATTGAATCTAGTTCAAAATATTCTGTGAGATCCAAAACCCTTCATGTCGGTGATATATAAAAGAAATGTAATATATTAAAATAACATAGAAGTGCTACAGGCACTTATATTTTTGGCCTGGTGCTTACAATAGTTGATATAAATATATATATCAGTATTGATACAAGGTGCAGCTGAGAAGAGCATAGAAACTTGGCACTCATCAGAAATATATTTGAAAAATTTACAAAATGATGTTTTGAGAAATATAAACCTGAGCCTAACTAGTTATTGATGAAATTTTGAAAGCGTTTTGTGGTAGGTGCAAGTTTTATCAATATGTCAGATAAAATCCACATAAGTATAGTATAAAAAACTATTTAAAAGTTGATTCTAAAAGTTATTAGATAGTTAAAATGGGAATCTATGCAAGAAAGCAGAGAGAAGGATCTAAACCCTTAGAAAATTCTGCAGATGGTGTATTGAAATATGCCAAATTTAAATTTACAGTATAAAATAATACTTTCCTTAAAAAACTTTAAATTGACTGACGCTTTCATATTACGTATTTGTAAAAAAAAACTCAGATGAATGTATACAACATGTAAACGTAGTTATAATGCAAAAAACAGCAAATAAACAATGTTAAAATCCCCTATATTGGTGTCTCTTTGCATAACAGAATGGAAGGCTGACCTTTCTCAAGTTAACTGCAGGGTGAGTCATTTTAGAAATATTATGTATAATTAAAGAAATAAGCGTACAATATACTGTATATGTATTAAATATGCTTTAAAATAAGTATGGGAATACCTGTATATCACATTTAAATAAAAAATTCATAGAGAACATCCTAAAGATTTAACATTAAATAAAAGACATTAATTTCTGCAATTGAAATAAGTTACCTGAACTAGATTTCAAGAGCTCCTGTTTATTTATCAACAGTGAGAACTCTAGACTACTTTCACTGGTGTGATCAATCAGCTTAAATTCAGCCTACAGCTGTCTTGAAGCAATTTGGTTCAATCAAATGTCAAAACGTATATTATAAAAATAGTCAAATTAATTTATTTTTGCTTACTGGGTATGAAAATGCTAACTACTTCATGAAGAGTTGCCTTGAAGATGGACAATAGCCTAAATGGTAATATAATGTTTGTTTGTACACTAGTTGAACTAGTATGTTCTTTTGATTAGCCAGTAAATCTATAAACCAATTATTATCGAAGTTTTTACCTTTGATATTAAGTCTTTATGAATAGAACACAAAGCCAGTTGAAAGAATTAAATCGGTCTTGGCTCATACTGTTCCTTAAATAGCTGTAGTAGTTTTATATTTTCCTATGTTTATATTTTGTAGATAACTGTTCAAAGTGTTTAAATGCACTTCACAGTGTGTATAAAAAACTTTTTTTTTAAGTCAAGTTTTCAATAGATTTCCTTGCAATGCTTATCATAATAAGTTTTCTCATTTTCTGTTAACTCAAAACCCGAGATTAATTCTATTTTTAAATCCCTAACACTGCCAACAAACCATGACTGAAAGATTTATCCTGTTTGTAAAGAAGTCAGAAATCTTTTATTACAAATTAAAATTTATTAGATGAGCTTAAGAATGTACATATTTAGCCTTTGTAAATATAGATTTTTAACAGCCTGAACATCTCGGTGTTACCATGCATTACAGTTGCATCATAGTACAGCTAAACAATAAGTTTTTTATTTCTGATCAAGTTTAATGGAGTCCAAAACAGTCTTTATAAATTTAGAAAGAGGGACAGCTGTGCAGTTGTGGATATCTAAAAAGCTATCAAATCTTTGTACTGGTTTACAAGCTTTAATTAAACCTAAAATAATTGTGAATAGGATGACACAGAATTTATCAGTTGTTTCATCAACTGAATGGAAACAGTTGTTTTGAAGGGAAACAAAATATTAAGCCAATTTTATGTCATTTCTTAGATCATCCGTGTATGCTTTGTATGTAGAGTCTAAAAGTTTATTTTGTGTTATATGAGGTGTGTATTTGAATGTTTAGGAACTTGTTACATGATCGTTTAGTTTACTACCCAGAGTGCCTATCATTGACAACAAACTTAAGATACCACAAATAAATAAAGATTTTGTCTTGGTATAGTCCTTAAAAAATAATTCATGAATAACATGAAACTTCAAAGGGTCTATTATGTTACCAAAAATATGTCTGTTTTCTGATACCTTTTCATGTTTTTGGATTGAAACAGCAGACTTAATTTGTGGTACAATTTTTATTGTTCCAAAGTTTTCATTTTATCACATTTTATAAATGAGTGGCACACTTATTAAAAAAAAATCTTTACACAAATGTTTAAGGTCCCTAGATCTGAACTTTATCCTCACATGTTCAAATCCTACCAACAATAAACAACAGTTAGCCAAGACTTTCTTGTGATCCAACTACTGCAAAAAATATTTTTTTAAATATGACTTCTTGAAAAACAATCTTTTGATGGATAAAATTCTTCCAAAGATAGGAAAGGTCAAAATTATTTTGATAATTGATGTGAAAAAATGGCATTGAAGCTAATGGACAGAGATGAAAAGAAGGAAGTATGTACTTACATTGTTTACATGATTGGTGTTTTTCAGCTCCAAAATATTTTTCACAGACACTAAAAAAATCATGTATTTTTTAAAAGGTGTTGAATACAACTAAAGAATATGTTGATACCTAGTTCTAGCAAATAGAGGTTTCAAGTATTTTTTGATAAGGTTAGAAAAACAATCGTAAAATGAACGCATATAAGACTAAAATTTGACAAATCTCAAAGTTGTTGCAGACACATTATTTTAACACGTTGACTGCAGGTAGTAGGGATCCCGGCCATGGTGGCACGTGCCGAGATGTGCATGGTAGGGATCCTTACCATCTGTCCATCGGTGATTCATTGCCTCAGTGTGCTTCTAGTACGTATTAGAAGTGAATTTTGTCTTTGTCGTTCCTCGGGAAGTATCTTAGTGACATTTTACACATGTTCATTTTTGTCTCCGGTCTTTTATTGTTTTGATGTTTGAGATATAGTTTTGATTTACTAATGATAGTGCCACTTCGATCAACAGGAGGAAACTTGAAAGGGGAAAACCATTGCCTATAGTCGCCTATAACCACTTTATGAAAGGCATTGATCGTAGCCACCAGATGATGAGCTATTATCCATCTGAGTGTAAAACATTATATAGGCATGAAAATATTTTCGTTCATGTGTTCCAAATGGTTATGATCAACGCTCACTACCTTTTCAATGAAGTGCAAGTTTCAACCAACGGGAAATGAATAAAAATGTATGATTTTCATCTGTCAGAGGTTGATTCTCTGCTACCCCCTACCAGCTCCAGTAAGATCATTGAAGCGTCGATGTGTCCCACACGCACCTTCAAAAATAACTGAGAAAAGGCTAGACGGAAAAAGTACAGTGGCAAAATGGTGCAGTGTTTGTCATTCGTTTGGTATTCAAAAACGTGTTGTATGGCAGTGTGTGGAATGCAAAGGACAGCCAGGACTATGTGTTCCAAAGTGTTTTGATGACTACCACAGTAATTAATCACAACTAATCAAGTTATTTGGGTGGGTTTGTGGGGTTGTATATATTTGACTTGGGCTTATTTTTATTCATTTCTTAATCTGTATTAACAATTGCTTAGTATAAATGTAGACAAAAATTACTAGTGTTATCATAATATATGTGTTATAATGGAAAACTGACCTTATTTAGTGCAAACCAGTACAGACTACTTTTCCCAGATGCGCATGGTAGGCATCCCTACCACGATTGTAAAATGGTTATCAAGGGTATCCTTGTATCGACATTTTATCTTCATATTTCTTTATTTCACACATTTTGGTAAGAAAATTAGAAAAAAAATTTAGCTTTTGTCTGCTACATTGAATGTATTTTAGTAGTCAACATGTTAAACTCCAAAGGTCTGTGAATTAAAAGACAGCAATAACTGGGAGACATATGATGTATATTAGTAGGTCAGAGACATTAAATTTTCATATGAAATATAACACATTTGAGTAGAGAAAAATCTATATTCAACTATTGTCAAATTAAATGTGACAAGTTACTGTCATTGATTCTAGTTTCAAAAAGTAATCCATTACATTGAAACTGATCTACTCTAATATATGTGAGATAATAATGAAATTTGCAAATATTATTTTAAATATAAATCTAAATTATCAATTCAATTTAAAAACGTTTATAAAAATGGCATGGTATTAATATCATTGCATTTCAGAATTGAAAAGGCAATGAACATATTTGAATAAAGAAAGTCAACCTGGACTGTACAGTGTGTGTTGAATTTAGTAAATCTCAGCAACAGAAATTTAATAAATCTATGCATCGTCATGAGATTTCTAATCCTCATTTTCACTTTAGTTCTATGAATCTATTCTTTATGGAGTACAAAGGTACAAAACATATTTTGTTTAAACTATAAAACATATTTCAGATTATTTTAGGCTTGATATACTGAGTGTCATATCACCCAAGGATATGTTAATAAACGGAAGAACCAAAGGTATGCTACTGATGAAATTATTGAACTGTCTCACTAGATTCCACACCTTTTAATAGTTTTTTGTTACCCCAAATGCAAAAGGTGCTAAAAAGATTTTGAAGAGACTTCAAGAGGTAAAATCTCACATACCTCTTATACTACCTGGTGTGCTAGTGCTAAATCTCGTATACAAATTTCAAAATTGTTAAATTTCCAATTTTATATTCATGAACTTGAAGCTTCATCTTTTAGTACCATTCTTTAACTGGCCTATTATTTCAAGTATATCAGAAACACTGAGAATAACACATTTATCTTTAGTGAAGATAGTGAAATCACTTCTTAACTTCATTGTGGATGTTATAAAGATATCACACATAAAAGGATTCCTATTACATTCTGGGAACCACACAAAGTTTGCTACCTAGGCTAAATCATACTAGAGCACTACTGAATTTGCCATCTAAATTTATATAACAATTGATCAGTATATAATTAATGAAAACAAGTTGATTGTTGTAATAACCTTGATTTCAATGAATAATTCATAATTACTTGTCTTATAACTAAGTGAAAGTTATAGCATTTTTCTGTTCTGACATGTTTCGAAACCACTGTTTCATTTGCAATGCTTACCTGCTACAGCTTTTACTCAAGGTTGCAGGCCCAAAACTTTGAGTGAAAATCGCTATAGCAGGTAGGCATTGTCAATAAAATGACAGTTTAGTAACTCGCTCAGTAAGTTGTTTTGGCATAAAGTAATTATTTATAAGTTGACGAAATACTGCGAATATTGGAGTATTTTAAAAACACTATTATATTATATTCACTACACATAATACATAGAAACACATAATCTAAATTAACTAAATACAACACACAGAACACAGGTCATGCATCTAGACTTACAACATCCTACACATAAATTACTACAGTATATAGCCTCAGATTTTGGGAGTTTACCTAGGTTAGGATAAGAACATAGGATAAAATGGGAGAGTGCTCAAAAAAACTTAAAAATTTTTTAAAAAATAGTTTTAAATAAGAACAAACATAATTGACTTTTAATGCGTTATTTAAATTTTAATTGGATTTTTTATGAAATAATTAAATTAAAATAATAATGTAGATTAAAATAATTAAAGTTGTGTTTTACAAATCAAAGTTAAGTGGAAGTATGGCATAATAAAAGAAAATGTTTGGTTTATGATTGTTATCTACATTAAATATTATTGTAAACATTTTATTATTTACTGATATTTGATTAATACTGATATTAACAGTAAAATAATATATTCCTAATATAAAAAATAGCAGTTTTGTTACAATTCTACAATGAATCATTACTTAGTATTAAGTTTCTCTCTTTAATAAATTTACACTTTTAAATGTTTTGGCAAAAACACACTATTTAATGATAAAACTGGAGTAATATTTGACTAACATTACATTTTATTTTAAAATAAATTGGTTGTAAAATCAAAAAGTAAAATTTATGAAAAAACTTATTGGGGATATGCTGCAAAGTGCAACTCTGTTATTTAGATGTAAAGAAAAACAAAATAGAAATTGTATAACAATACGAATAAAAAAATCATTCAACAACACTTATAAGCTTACTATAAAACATCAAGCCATGAAATATACGCCCCAACACAGATTTGTTACACTAAACTGATTTCATTACAGAAAATGTTACAGTTAGCCCAAACTCACAAAAGTTAATGAAACAAAAATAATGTTTATTTTATTAGTTTGTCAATATGAAGCTAGGCTCTTAATTAATACAGGTATTGTATTAATAATACTTAGTCATTGTAATTAATTGAAAAATACTCAACTTTTATTTTATACTATTACTTTTTAATGGAGTTAATTCAAAATCAATTGTTAAATAGGAATCTATTAACTGAACAGCCTCTTATTATTATATTTTATATGCATGAAAACCCATGTTTAATGTGTAAGTACCTAGTAACACTTAATTAAAATTAATCCAAAAAAAATTTGATTCACATTATTTTATTATTTACTCAAAAGATTATTTTATTATTAAAAACTTGACTTGAGCCACTAATCTACTGGAATTTTGTGCTAGACTCATTTCACACTAGTTTGGTGAATTGCTCAATGATTATAGATACAAACTATACTGTTTTTTCATGGGAAATATACTGTTATAGTGTATAAGTCATTACTGTGTGTTGTGTGGTTTGTGATCATGATTGTTTGTTTGTTACTTTATATTACATATTCAAAAATTGTATTAGATTGGATATGTGTTGTGTTGTTTAAAATTTGAGAATTTAAAAGTAGTTTTTGTCAATTTGAGGAAAAGTTTGTAGTTATATAGCACGTTTAAAAGTGGCTCAATTTATTTTCCTTACTTTGGAAATTAAATAGCAAAGAAACAATAGATTAACAAAAAAAAAAAAAAAAAAAAAAAGAAAAGATTTTTACCTTTTAACTTTACAATAAATATTCAAAGCCTTTTCCTGCAACTTCAATATAGATTCACAATAATGTAATGATAATTGCAGCAGTTTCCATAAATTATGTTCATGAATGTTTGAAATTTTCTTTCAAACTTTGTATCACTTGGCAAAAAAACACTACAAAATATTTTAATGTATCAGTCACTTATACAGTGTGTAGTCTTATATTTTTCAAAATAAACTAATAAATAAGAAAGTCCTTGGTTTTATGTAGTAACTGTAACTGCTTTTCTCACCTTGTACAAACTTGAGGTTGTTATAATAATTTGTTCAAAATTTTATCAACATATCTTCAATCACAAATGATTTTCAAAATTTGTAAAGTAAAAAAATAAAATTGTGTTGAATTTTCAAAATACATTAAGAAGTATTTTTGTAGTATAGTAGATCAAGAAGTTTAGTAGTATTTTGTTAATACCAGGAATACTTACTAATACACTAATACTACTTTCGAATACATTAAAGATGGCGATAAATTTGATTCATTCTTAATTGACTGAGCTGAAGTAAAAGCAACTATTTTGTAGAGAAGGCAGCTTTTCAGCTATAAGTCAAATATAGTAATAAGTTACATGGTTTAAATAAGTATATTTTTGAAACAAACTTCAAGTATACACAGGTAAATTGCCAAATCATGTCAAATAAGAACTAGTGAAACATTTAATTATTATTAATTCTGTTTATTCACATGAAAATATGAGACATAAGTCAAGCTGTTAATTTTCTGATGCAAAATATCAACAAAAATAAATAGTCTTGAAAGCTTGATTTTGATCTACAAAATATTGTTTTAGTAATTACATGAATAAATGATTCAAATTGTTGATTTCCTTTTCTTTTAGAATAAGGTAGTAGGATTGTCTAATTGTAATGTAAAATTATTTTAACTGTTTCTGTTTCTAGGTTGATATTTTTTTTGCTTGCCTTTCAATTGGTAACATCTTGAAGTAAAAAACTTTAATATAAACAAAAAATATTCATTACATTAATAATAATTATTAAACTGACAATGTCTAATATGATTACTATTATTGTATAAATTTAAATTATTGTTTTTGAGGTATTATTACTTTATTATTTTGATTATGTATTTGTTAATTAGTTATGACTTAGAGGTCTTTAAAACCTATATAACCTATTCTAAACAGAGGTAATGTGTATTGAATACACATTAATATTGAATTAAAACATTATTTTAAAATTATTATAATAATGAATTTTTTTTTAAAAGGACAGTTTTTTGAATTTTGTAATTTTTTTTGATAAAAATAAATATTTATTACTTTTAACGGAAATATAATCTTAATTTTATTATTATGTTTTTGGTAAAATATGTTGAGCATTTCAGATATAAAATACTAAAGAATTATTTGTAAATAAATAAATATTTTAACACCCATTGTTTTCTGCCTCTTAAAATATAACTAAAATCAACAACAAATACATTTAGTGACACCACTAGCTGAAGAAAACATCAATCAAATTAAAAATATAGTTAAAAAAAATTGAGAGCAACAAAAACCAATTGAAACAAAAATATATTATAATAAACAAAAAAAATGGAAAACCCCAAAATCAAAGAGTGAGCCAAACCAAATAGTGATGGTTTACGGTACCAGGTGTGGGAGGGGTAGAACCTCGTGAATTGGCACTCTTGGACGTGGAGAGGACATCGTTCGCAAGCGCACCTAAGTTACTGGAGGACGAGGTCTTTGAAGAATACAGTTTAGAGTTGCGAGCTTGTGTTTGTTGAAGACGTACATTATCTAGCTTGGCTGGTGATGGAATAAAACCGACATCACAGCCTTCTTTTACAAGTCTGCCGATCCACCAGTTGTTGTCGTACTTTTCCTAAAACAAACATTTTCATAATATGTATAAATTATACATGATTTCGTTCACATGTATTTATATAATAGTAAGCAAATACCTTTTCTATATTTCTTTGTCAGAAATGTGGAGCATATTCTTTCAAGGAGTAGCACAGGGAAGAAATGTCCAAGGGTTAGAGAAGAGTGTAAACATTAATTTATTTATTTAAGAAATATTAAGAATTCAACTTTTAATTGTAATAGTCAAGAGTAGAAATAACTAGATTTAAATGTACTAGACATACCAGACAAGATGTATAAATTACATTTTTGCCAAAGTAGCACTATAACTCTACCAGGTTTATCGGTATCCCTTTGAAGTTTGTTGTTGTAAACATACTTGGAAATATTGGAATACAAATATGATATATAATTTCAAATAAATTGCTACTTATTTAGGTTATTATGTTACTGTTTTATTTTTGTCTGGGTTGTTTTTTCTATATTATCGACAACTTTAAATCTAAATTTACGAACAATAGTAATAAAGTGTTATAACTGGTAATTTTTTAATTTGATTTTCCAAGTAAAATAAAATAATTAGAAGTATCCAAAACTTGAAATATTTAACATTATTGAGTGAAATGTTGTAAACAATCAAATTCAAATCTGTTATGAAATAACTACAGTTTGAATCAATTTAAAACTGTGTGATGATAGTAGAATTCAAATTTAAATAATTTATAAAATTACAGATCAGTATGTATTTGCGAAGAATTTCATATAGTTTTGTCTGTCTTTGAACTGTAAATAAAGTCTACATATACTCACTAAAAAAAATATTTTGTTCAGCTCATCGGACTGAGCTTCAATAAATCGTTTTATGATCGGTATCATTGAAGTTACCTCCAAAGTGGTTGCAATATTATCCTCTGCTTTACTCTCTTCTTTCACTTTCTTAATTTCTTTGTTTAAAGATTCTTTCTAGTTTTCAGCACTTAACAATCTCTGCATCTCTCAGTTTCTCATTTTGGGGTTTCGCTTTTATTGGTATAAGCTTTATAGCTAACTTCAAATAAGTTGCCATCAAATTTGTAGCTAAATTCAAAATTTAAAATTTTCCTTCTGTCTATACATAATACTTCTATGCATATATTATTAAAGTTCTTTCTTCAGCAAGGTTTAAATCTATAATTTCTTTTGCCATGTTTGACTCTTTCTCAGTTCCAAACTCTAATCACCACTCCTGAAACAATGCGCTATGATTCTATGTGTATATTTATTGCACACATTGGTTATCATATATACCTCATGTAACAAATAAGCTGTTGTATGAAATTAAAAAAAAAATTTGGCTAAGTTCATATTTATTTTTGAAAGAATAAAGCCATTATGAAAACCTTTTTATTAATTTTGTAGGTAACTGGTAAACCTTTCACTGATTTGAAACATCTTGGCTTTACTGATTTATTTAATATTAGAAGAGGTAATTTTTCAGAGTTATTCATATTTTTTTCCAATCATAACTGTCTCCCTCTCTTTACTATTACTTCCACTAACTACATTTGTTTATTTTTAAATGAAAATGTCTTGTTTGGTGAGTACCTGCAATACACTCCAGTCTCATTCCCATTAAAAATATTTTCCTCAATAATTTTTATCAATACAGTATGCTACTCGTTTTTAAAATTCTTTTTCCTCAATCCACTTTTGCCAGAAACATTTCCAAATTAAATTGTGTTTAAGTTGATAAAACCTGCAAGCCAACATGCTCTGACTTTAAATCTTTAATCCTAAATTTGTCTAAAACTTCTTCAGCTTTCATGTGAATTATTGACTTGCTTCAAATATGTTTTGTTCGCAAATTTGTTTGAACTACTTTAAAACACAATCATCCAGTTTAATATGTTCAGCTGCTAAAACCCACTTACAACTGTTGCTGTTTTACTGATTCCGCTTTTGAAATATTGTGATTTCATTATGTAAAATAGAAGACAATGTACTTTGAAATCCTTTATTCTTTTGTAATTACAAATTTTATTTTCCCTCCTCATTTGTCTTTTTGAGTTACTTCAACTTTTGAATAAAATATTATAAGGTTTTATATATCAAACCCTTAGACATTGTAAAATAACTAGATCATCTTAATAGTCATCATGTCTCGCTCAATATCATCACTTTTCTTCACTACACAAAGTTATTATTTAGGCATATGAATTATTTGTGTAAGAAGCTACCAAAGAAATTATTTGTACAGTAGACTGACTACATTTGTCAGTTTGTTTTTTTTGTTGTTTTTTGTAAAATATTACAAATCTATATTGTGATGACATTGAGTTTGAAAAAAATACTTTCTCAACTAATAAATACAAGCTGATAATTTTAGAAAAGTTAGTAATGGAGATATCACTTTGTGGTGATAGGATTATTTCCTAACTTACAAGCAATTTTAAGCCTAAAAACGCCCAGTTGAAACAATCTGCATGGAAACTTGACTCTAAAAGTAAAACGTCATATTCATGCAATCCTAGTTGACTGAACATAAACGTGATTGAATCACAGAAAAAACTTAGGATACTGAATTTCCGGTTGATGCATCTAAAAGCCTTAGAATTTCAATGTCAGTTCTGACTGACTTAGAACCTCAAATCTAGACTTAGTATTGGAAAGTTTGATGTATTTCATTAGACTTAACTCCACAAGAAAAACCTTCCTTAGATTTAATAACTGGAGTTTTTTTTTAAAGAGAAGTTTATTAAAGAAACCGTAGAAAAATATGATTCTAAAACATAAAACCTTGACAAATAATATTGTAAAAAGTTGAAAAATATTGGTGATGTAAAAAATGATAATAATATTGTAATTAACTGGAGAATTTTTCAAAACAAGTTAGTGGGGTCATGATGCAAATAATCTCCCCTAAATTTTAATGTTATCAAAAATGAAGTGAAATTTTTTTTATAGTTACAAAGATCTAGATTTAGTTACACAAGTGGTTTTATTTATCAATCACAATTCTGAAATAATGGGAATTAAATAAAAGTTGTTTTTGCAAAGTTCTTTATATTTAGGATCTATCTCAGAATATTTATTGGTTTGTATCAAGTTGTTGGGTCATGTCTTTTCCAGAAATGATTTCTTTTGACAGATTTTGCATATGGATGCAAAAGGTAGTAAAGTAAGTTTGGTCCATATGTAAAACCATTTTCCATGGCTATCATGATGTCAACTATACACAAATAAAGACAAGGTGAATTAATATGTAAATTAAAACTTTTTTTTGGAAATCAACAAGAAATTGGTAACACCTTCCAAACTACTTACTTCATCCTAATTTTACAAACATACAATCCAATATTGTGTCGCTACTCCCTGGTATTGGAAATTTTGTCCCATATAATTATGTTCCTCAACTAGTCCCACCGTTACACCAACTACTGTACTATTAAAAATCCTTCATTTTCTGTGTTTGGTAGCGAAACAGTTCCTTATATTTTAAGTAGAGATTACATCTACTTTAGGTACCCAACCCTACATGATCCATAGGACTCCTGTAAATCCAAGACAGGTAACTTTTATGAATCCTGTTTACATTCACAATATTTTTTAATTTTATTCAAAGTAGTAATATACAATTTTACCGTTAATCATAAAAAGACTAAACAAAATTTAGGAAATATGGATATGTAAGATTTCTACATAGCCACCTAGTGAAATAAAGTGTCACATCCCCGTAAGAAGGCTAAAAACGCAGTTATGCCTAAAAAATAAGATTTAGAAAGTCCCACCCCACAAAAGAAATTTTCACGAATAACCTCCCTCGTGCCGTGGTGGGTGTGCATACTTATAATAGAGGTTATATATATATATATGATGAATAGTTATTATCTGGAGTACATCCGTTCATTCTGCAGTGCATAAAATCGCAGATCCGACATTTCGTTAGAATCTCATCTAGCGTTGACGAGGTGAACCCAATAGCAGTAATTGACTCGCTCATCAACTGTTGTCGGGTTCACGTCGTTAATGCTAGATGAGATTATAGCGAAACGTCGGAACTCCGATTTTATGCTGCACTGCAGAATGAACTAATGTACTCCAGATAATAATGTACTCCAGATTCATCATATTTTTCCATCCATGAAGGAATACGTATCAGCATATATATATTTATATATTTAAACATTGAAAACTTTACCTTTTTGTGTCGTTATACAAATTTGAAAGGGTTACCTCCATAGCTGGATCCCTTGGAGTAAATCGGATATTGGTCTGTTGGTCACCTCTAGCATTGGCTTGTTCCTGCCTGGTCCCTTACAACACGCACTCTTTCGCTTCTCTTATTCGACTCCCTACTTGAATTGCTATTTTAATTTAATGGCTAAATCAAATACATAGAGAACAGCTGATAATAATCAGAGGCCGTACTGTGCTACCTCCATCGAACCATTAAAACCTACTTGCGCTGAGTATCGACTACTTGGCGGAAATACAAAAAACGTTACAAAAGTTACATAAAATTGTAACTTACTACACAAGGGTACTAAACTGTTATTCACATTAAATTTATGTTTGTTAAGTTTAATTTTATTTGATATTAATGAAAAGGACTAACATTTGCCTGCCTAAGTAAGACATAGGTTATGCTATCGATTAAGTAACTATTACAATAATTAAATTGAACCATGTCAAATATAAAGTTAAATCTATGATAATAAGTTCGAATATTTAACTATTTTTATTTACTAGTAAATGGAACAACATAATATTAATTACTGCTGAAGTATGATTTATGCCAAAAAGGAACAGAGTAAATGGTTTAGAATCGAAGGTACTATCATAAGAGGTAGGCAACTCCTTTTCCAATTATAGTTTGTATTTCAATGTGTTACTAGGAAAAGTGATACAGTTTATTTAAATGGTCCTAGAGCTAGTTAATCTTGAAATTTGAGTTACAGAAAAATTGTTGTGAATTTGGGAGGGAAGCAATGTTTTCTACTACATCAAAAAACCTTGGAACATCATTAATTTGCACTTGGATTAAAAACTAGGGTTTGATTAGACAAATTTTAAAGAAATTAAAACATTTTAAAAAACAATTTAGGCAGTGTGATTCATAGACATAGAGCTGGTTTAGTAAATGTGCATAGTATATCATGTAAAAAATCTGCTTTGTACTGAGATTTATTTAAAAAACACCTGAACTTTTCAATTAGTTTCTCTGTCTTCTGTGTATCAATTACACATAACTGTAAAGCTGATATAGAGTGACAATTATGTTCAAAACATGAAAAGTTGATTTTAAGGTAATAATCTTGGAATTAGCAATTCTTATTGTAATTCTATAGCGGTTATTTTTTGGATTAGCTATAAAAGAGGGGAAAGTAATAAAGGATCACTTTGTTGCTATTCAAACAAATAATTTTCTGTTCTCCTTATGAAATTATTTCAAGTGTTTTTTTAGTAACCACTGAGTTAACTGTCACTATTTCAAGTGCATTACTTCTCAGGCAATGTCGAAGAAAAGACACCCAAGTGGCAATAATCATAAAACTGTATTGGTTGGTATTCTTATAGAAGAGGAAGAGTTTACTACTTAATGAAAATAAAACACAAACTAAATGACATCAGACAAAGTATATAAAATTACTTCCGTTCATTTATATAATACAGTTTTGAAAGGATTGATGTGTATAAGTGGATCAGTATAGATATTGTATTGATATAAACATGAGCTATTAGAGCCATTTCTCTTCTGCAAACACGGTTCTCCATCATCATCACTTATATGACATGCCTATCCTTAATGACATGTTAGGTTCTTTGACGAAACATAGAGGCAGATTGCTCTACAGATCTAAAAGTTATTTTTATAAAATTAAGCGAATAAAAAACAAATCCTGACCTAAGCAAAATTTCAAAATCCTGACCTAGGCCAAAATTGTTAAGTCTGTAAAAATATCACAGCTTTGATAGAATGGCCTTATCCAAGATATGAATGAAAGTGAGATATCCAATAAGGTATTCACTGTGGAATCTGGTGAAATGAGATTTGTAGATGTCTCAAAGTTTAGGGGGATGGGTGATTGGTATGAGTGATATTACTGGTCTGATTAGCATTCATAACTGGATAGCTGCTGCCAGAGACCTGGATATATAGAGATAAATCCTTTATGCAGATAAAGTAAGAGTTTATTCTAGCACCAAATGAAGTAAGAGAATATGATATTGCAATATTACTATGATATTTTCTAATCAGATTTAGCTTTAATTTTTATATTTCTATTGTAAACATGCTCAGCCTCTGAATGTACTTAAATAGGTTTATTTCTGACTTTGATATTTTTCTGTTGGAATTATTTGTTATATATACAATATTTAGCCTAAATATGTTTTTGTAAATTCACATATAATGCCTAAAGTTATTGATGTAATGGGGTGGATCTAAAATTTTTCCATCTGAATAGGCAGTTAGTCTTTCATTTCATTTTGTCTTACAGTACCTTACATAAAATACCTTAATATGTAAGAAGTCGCGAATATCGAAGGAGACAGCACTTCCGTGGACGGGTGAATCATCATCTAAGGATCCGTCATAACACACATTTGTTCGCACTGCGAACGCCACAGGTTTTGACTAGAACAATACAATAAAAGATTATTAGATAAAAAAAAAAATACAATACCAAGTCATTTGGACTATTAAATAACTGATTTGAATGCATTGACTAACTATTAGGAATATTAATAATTTTGGTTGTTTACAATCTATATATATATATATATATATATATATATATATATATATATATATTACATAAAAATTCGGAATGATTTTTATAGCCAAGTTTATTCTAACCGGATGACTTTAGTACATTTTAATGTAGCTGTGTAGTAATTTAGTATATCACATTGAGGTGCTTCATAAAGAATTGCTTGATATGTATATTAATGTCAGGAAAGATTATGGGGTGTAGTCCTTAATTATTATAAGTTTTAACCACTATTCCTGATTTACGACTTTTATTACGAATTGTTTCATGTTTAAAATATATTTTTGAGTAACATATGTGAAAAAGAAAAACATCCGAGTGGCTGCCTATGCTTCAGGGTATCAGGGTGTGTAACAGTTTTCTGTGTAATGTATGTTCTTGTATTGAGTTCATTTGATTTGTCTTTGTTGGTTATGGGTTTGTTTATGAGTCGGTATATCATGGAGTGATAGGCCTATATAGCTTGCTTGTGTTATTTTAGGTAGTTGCATGTGTTGTCTATTACTTTATATGTGGTGGTGAGATTATATGTGTGTGTGTGTGTGTGTGTGTGTGTGTGTGTGTGTGTGTGTGTGTGTGCGTGCGTGTGTGTTTATTGTAGTAGTTTTTGTAGTACTTATTGTAGTAGTGTTTATGTTTGGTAATTGCGAGGTCTAAGAAGGTGATTGCGGTCTGTTTTATGTATGAATTATAAGGAGTTTATATATGTTGTATTTATGAATTATATGTTGTGTATATGAATTATATGATGTCACACGACGTACTACGCAACAACAGCAAGTCTACAAGACCGTAGACGGACGGCGATCGTCGTTCTCAGAAGTGCTCTCGTGAACGGCTGCAGCGGAAAATGTTTTTCTTTTTAGGCACAAGCGGTGGGCCACTTAAATGTCGTTAAAATAGGCGTTAAAATGTTTCAGTTTTTCTTTGGTTGACTCTTTACCTTATAGGTGATATCGTTTAACCTCGTTAAAACCTCATAAGGCCATCCCTTGACCTTTGGAGCTTATGCGAGAATTCACTGAGTGTTCGACCGCCTTCATGTCAGCTCCCTTTCTTCCTGTCGCTGGAATCCTCGATCTTGGAACGAACGCTCTAATGAATTTCATGCAGTAGCTTCTTTAGATGGCAACGCAGGCCTCACCTGGAGTAACCCTGTTCTGTTTAATCTCAAATTAAAAATTGGCGAAGTTTTTTGTGAAACAGCACATTAGTAGGCGGTTTTTAGTAGTCTCGGCGATGGAAGAGTGATATAACAACAAAAAGATATACAAATATTGGCCCACATCTGGCTGGTGATCAGAAACAACCTTAGACAAATATTTTCCTTTCGCATTCGCTCCAAAATCCCCTCTGATTGTAGTTGCAGAGTACTTGTCCAGGTTTTTCGGATCCCAAGAACTTTGCACATTTTAGAAAAGAGCGTTGACCCGAAATTCCTTTTGTGATAAATGCAGCTCAAAGGGGGCGCTAAATCGGATTGAAAATAGGTTTATCAATACATTCGCTATTGTTACAGCTTCTTGATTCGGCAGAGCTTAGATATCCACCCTCTTACTGAAGTAGTCAATAACAACTAAACTAAATTCGTAACCTTCCTCTGTTTCAGGAAATGATCTGCCCTCCTCGAATGCAGTTCGTTCGAACGGAGCATCCACGTTGAAACGCATCATTGGAGCTTTTCTTTATCTGACTTGTCCATTAAGCTCCTGCACAAATTGTACAATTTCTGCATCAATTCTTAACGTCTCCTTCAGGTTCATCCAGTAAAACCGTTCACGAGCCTTTCCGAGGGTCTTGTGAACTCCAAGATGGCCTCCTGACACACAATAATTTAGTATTATTTCGTGTATCCTTTTCCTCGGAACTAGAAGTTGTAGTCGTCGCTGATCTTCCTCATCTTTTCCATCGCCCGTTTGAACAGGCAGTCATCCATCACGATGGAGTCCCAATAATTCTTGGTAGTTTAGCACCTTCCTGCCTAGTCTACCCTGCTTCCTTTGACTTCTCTAAGGTTCTTTAAGAACGGTTTTAAATGAGTGTAACTTTCTTGGTCTCTAGATAGCTTGGAATTTTTCCAGTGGTTGTTAATAACAGTTATCCGTTTCACGGGAGCCCCCTTGTATTCATGGTGGACATCATGCTTGGATTGTCTTCGCACTGGCTTTTTGAATACGCATAAGTTAAGCATTTCTATGACTATTTGAAATTTATGCAAGCGATGCAACCATAATGCTTGTATCTTTTGACTTCCAATAGTGGGATGACAGTTGTCCCTTCTCCACCGCGATATTTGCTCTTAGGATGTCCTAGATTTCCGAAGCTCCAACAGTGAATTTCTATCTTTTGGCTTTTCAAAGAGACCAACAACCTCTTTATTATTTCTTTTGTCGTGAAGGGTGTTGTCGTATCTGTATTTACAGCACAAATCCGGGCCTAACGTCTGAGTTCTTCACAGCTCAAACTCCACAGTTATAAGAATGTCGTCCAGTGTTTTAGGGTGGGCGATCTTCTCTGCCTAGTCTCGAGCTTCCAGAGTCCATATAGGAATTTTTCAATCGTTTAACTCTTGTAGGCATCATTCGTTACCGGTAGGTAAGCTTTTCTCACTAGCCAACTTTAATATAGGTTATGACTATACGAACTTTAAATTTTGTAAATTTGTTAACACTTACTGAGACAGAACGTTTTCGATCGCTATGTGGCGATCTTCATCAGTGTTTCAAATTTACAAAATTTAAAGTTCGGATAGTCATAAACTATTGTTTAAGTGATTAATAAAATTCACGGAACGTAATGGACTAAAAAATTCAAGAATTCAACACAGCAAGACAGGCTGCAGTCCAAGAATACAGGAATACGGTTTAAAGGAGACACTAATGAAGATCGCCACATAGCGTTCGAAAACGTTCTGTCCCAGTAAGTCTTAACAAATTTACAAAATTTAAAAGTTCGGATAGTCATAAAATATTGTTTAAGTGATTAATAAGATTCACCGTTATGGACGTTATGGACTACAAAATTCAAGAATTTAATATAAGGTTAACATTCTTGGAGAGTTTCATTAACTTTTAAATCAGGCTTTTCAACTGAGAGCGATACTGTTGCTCAAGCTGTTTTTGTGGTCAGATCTCCTTTCCAGATGTTTGATGATGACGATGTAATCGTCCATTCGGTTACTGGCACTTCTTGAGAATATTCATGTTACAGCAAACACGACATAGAAGTCTTGGTGTGCTGGATACCTCCTAAAAATCAAAGCTGATGTCTCTAACAGCGTTTCTTAGCTCACTTAAGGTATCTTCCAAGATTGTCGAGACTCCCCTCTGTCCATTCATTATAACCGTAGGCGCCGAAGTATTTCTATTGTTAATACCTTCACATAGTTTATTGGAGATAGGAGGGTGTTTTGGCTTAGTCTCAGGCATGGCCAACAGTCCTTCCAAAATCTGAGGTCCTTCCTTCGTTATAGATTCTAAACTGGCAGCTAACTTACTCTGTAACTCACGGTAACTAGCAGCTAGTTTACTCTCTAATTCACTGGAACTGGCAGATTTCTTTAAAGTACTTAAGCTGTCTTCCAAACAACTTATTTTATTTTTTAAATTCTTAGAATATTCTTCTGTTACTCGTCCTCAAAGTAATTGAATATTCTAATAATTTATTCTCTAAAATAGTTGATTATCCATTAGATCTTTCTCTTAAGCAATGCAATTTTCCATTAGTTTATTGTCTAAAGCCCTTGAGTTTTGAATCCAATTTATTTACCAGGCGTTTATTTATATTTACTAGTACCTTGAACAATTCATTGCTGCCGCAACTGTGTCAAAACGTGCACTCTACAGATCTTCTCTTACTCCCGTTAAAATATCTTGGCTCAGCTGCTGTCAGTCTTACTACCACTAGTCTCCAGTTCGCGCTCGTCCAGTTCCCATTTTAAATCTACGCCTTTGAGTTCACTTAATTCAACACTTTTTGTAACCATCTTACTTTTGTAATTACTTATTGCCCTGCCCCACACCTGACACCAATTGTCATGTTCTTACAGTTGTTCAATAAATTCGAAGGCAATTTTACGTTAACTAGCTATTATAACTATTTATTAATTTCTTCAATTTTTTGGCTAATATTCTTTACACACTTTAAATTTATAAAAGGAACTAAACACAGTTTCAATTACGTCTAATAATAACTACCAAGTTCGCTAATAGTCTTTTTTACAGTAAACACCCACGAAATTGTCGCTGCATGCCATTCTGTCACTAAAGATTTTTCTCTCTTCACTGCATTGAAAATCCATAGACCTCCTTCCAAAAAATCTATATATATTAACTTGCTGCTTCTAGAAGTTTTTCCCAAGTTCTACCCGCTTCAGTACTTAAAATGTTCTAGATAGAGAAACGTGTGATTGTTGTGTCCACTCAAGCGTGAAAAGACTGTAAATTTATCACGCTGTGAACCATAAATCACGAGGGAGACCTTGCCCATTATAAATTAGGTAAATATATAAGCTTCAGTCGTGTTCAATAAGGTTGAGGTACGGTTTGAAAGGAAATCGGCTTACATATAAATTTAATGTTTGCTATATAAACAAATGTATGTTGAAAACTTAATAAATTAGCAATTTGTCAAGTTTATAATTTGAGAAGATTTATGAATAGGTCAAACGATCATTATCTACGTCTTTTCATTAGCGATCAAAAACATTATCTCTGAGTAAGTTATTGAATTTAATTACATGTTCGGGAATTCAACGACTAAAGTACGAGGAAATGAAGTTAATAACTTTTACTAATTACAACTTCGGGAAGTTAACGACGAACGTTCGAATAAGTAAATTAAATAACATTTACTAATTAGAAATTCGGGATATCAATGACGAAAGTATAAGAAAGTAAAGTAAATAACGTTTACTAATTACAAGTTCGGGAAATTAATGACGAACGTACGAGAATGAAAAGTACATAACGTAAGGTTCAAATATAAAAATTTCATTGACGTAATGGAGAACAAAATACACGAGTAATATTTGTTAGATTTCTTTGCAAGATTATGTTTTGCATCTTCTTTAATTGTTTGTTTTTGAAGACCAATAAAACTAAATAAACATGGTGTTTTGGTCATAATCTGATGATTGTATTAGTGGTTTAAATTTGATAATATTTTCTCCTTGAGTTCTATTGATAGAACAATTTCCTAACGGTTTATATTATTTTAACAGTTAATGTTTGACTATTACTTTAACGCTATTACAGCACTTCATTAGATTCCTAATGGTTGACACAAATATTCTTAGATTTTTCAGAATGTCTTATACCAGCTGATCTGAATGATGAGTACGTATTTGAAAAGTACTATTTTTCAGTAAATTTCAATTTAATACGTAGAAAGTTAACTGGAATTGTGGAAATAAATAGTCTAATTGAACATCCAATCAAAACTCTAAATGTTTCCATTTTATAAATAATAACTAAGTGAATTTATAATTGAAATAAATTTAAATAACTTACTGAGTTCTAACGTTTTTGATCACACTAAATAATCTTCATCGCCATCTGAAGATTTAAACGCTGATAAAAATTGCTTAGTATGATTAGGAACGTTACGACTCAATGAGGTTTTCATAAGTTTGCCAAGTCGTTAACAACAGTGATTCAAAATAAAAAATTTAACCGAATCCAACGTACAACTGAGAATACGTATATATGATTACATATATATATATATATATTCCTGATATTTAATATTGTCCATTGTTTTTCCGTTGCACTGACTTTATGAAGTTAATAAATTACCAATTTTGAGTAATTTTATCCACCATTAAGTGCAATATTTTTACCTTGAGTGATGAGGCACCTTTCGGTCTTTGACCACCAATGGTCAAAGACCGAAAGGTGCCTCATCACTCAAGGTAAAAATATTGCACTTAATGGTGGATAAAATTACTCAAAATTGGTAATTTATTAACTTCATATATATATATATATATATATATATATATTTAAAAATACACATACATAGTTAAATATACATATACATACTTGAATATACACATATATACAGCACCTTAATATGCACATATATACTTAAATATACACATATAGTCTACTAGTATACTTAAATATGTACATAGATACTTAAATATATCCACATGTACGTAAATGTACACATATATACTTATATATATATATATATATATATATATATATATATATATATATATATGTATATGTATATGTTTAAATATATACACATATTCTTAAATATACACATATTTACTTAAATGCATCTATATATACTGAAATATATACATATATACTTAAATATACACATATATACTTAAATGAACGCATATATACTTAATTATACACATGTGCTTAAATGTACACATTTATACTTAAATATATATATATATACATAAAAGTACACATATATTCCTAAATATGTACATATATACTTAAATATATTCATACGTACTTAAATGTACAGTATATACTTAAATATATACATATATACTTGAATATATTCATATATACTGAAATGTACAATATATACGCTGTGAAGTTTTACCTTAAACTCGGGAAATCCGCTTCCGAAACCCTCATTCAATAGGTTTATAGGGAGGTTGCCTCGAGCCGCACAAGGGTTTTGAGTGCACAAAATGTTTAATGAAGGCCGGGAGCTCGTCAAAGACGCCTTCGTCCTGACCTTACGTCGGACGCCAGACGACTGCTCGAACCGATGCTCAGGTGGCCAAAGTGAAAACAGTTTTGAAAACAGACAGTCGTTTAACCATCGCCCATATCACCGGCCTTTCAGTCGGAGCCGTCCACACCATTGTAACAGATTATCTTGCGATGAAAAAAGTGTGCGCGAAGCTGGTGCCGAATGTCTTGAGCCAGGAACAAAAACTGTCGCGGGTGGAAATTTCGCAAGTTTGGACTGCGTCCAGAAAGATGAAGATTTTATCAACAGCGTTATTACCAGCGATGAATTGTGGGTGTTCCAGTACGACCCGGAAACAAAACGTTAAAATTCAGAATGGCACACGCAGGGGTCTCCTCGTCCGGAAAAAGCTCGGATGTCAAAATCGAAAATCAAAACCATGCTGATCGTTTTTTTCGACCGACATGGCATTGTTCACACGGAGTTCGGATCTTCTGGAACGACCGTCATTGCTGTATATTACGTGCTAGTGTTGACACGCCTGTGAAATTGCGAAAAGCGCGTGCGAACAGCCATTGCGAAAAATTTGAATCTTAACCGCGACAACGTGCCGTGCCACGGTGCTATCGTTTTGAGGAAGCTGCTGGCAAAATTCAGCGTGCAACGTTGCTTCAAACGGGGGGGGGGGGTTTCTTGACAGGGGAAACCAGACTTTTTCTTGTTTCTGTGAGTGAAAAGAGAGCTCAAAAGACATCGGTTCAACTCCATTGAGGCGGTTCAAGAGGTGACGACAAAGGTCTCAACAGTATTCCGGAAACCGACTTCAAGCGGGCTTTTGATTAGTGCCAGACGCGCCAAACTGAGAGTATCGATGCAGGAGGATGTATTTTGAAGATTATTACGTAATTGTAATGATACCTACAATAAATTTTGGAATTTTGGAACCAGTCCCGAAACTTATTGAATAGACTGTGTATACTTACATAAATGACACGGACAACAATATTCAGGAGAACTTCAGTAAAAGAATTTACACATCTCTAAATTTATAAAGCAATTTTAAGATATTCATTAAAATAAAACAAAGAAGGTTGACAGGTTTTTATAGCTGCATGCCTGCTAATAAGGGGAGGGGGTTAATGAGATCATCTCACCCTTGCTTTCTCCAGCTGGCTGAGTGCTTGCCTCTCCTTCTCGCGCCTCAGAGTCTCCTTCTCCTCGTCCAGTGACAAATCAGATGAAGGCTGTGAATAGTTAGAATCCGCTGATCCCTGAAAAAATACATGATAATAAATACAGGGTTACTGAGTAACAGCATAAAATCAATGTTTAATAATATACTTTTACTTGCTAATTCTACAAGAACAAAATACAATATATCACTACATAAGCAAATAATTTAGGTTTTATCTACAGTATTTTTTTTCTTAATGAAAATAGAAAGATTTTTCAACTTATTTAAATTCTAGATTTACCTAAACAGAAATCACAATACGATTTACTAGTGTGAATTGCATGCGATCACTATAAATCTTACTCAATTTGTAGGATATATTTTCGTTAATTCGTTCAAGATATACATTTTTCATGTAAAAAATAATTGTTATGATTTTCTACCAAAATAATTGTAAAAAAATGTTATCAGAAAAATCAACAAATCCATCATAGCTTTCATTATTTGGGTCCCAACTGAGTTCCAGGTAGTATAAAAATGCTGTGTTTACAGCAAAAATTAAATGTATGCCGTATGTACATGCTGTGTACATATTTACCGCAGCATACCGTACTAATACGTATACGGTATTATTGTATTACCATATACAGTTATACACATACGATAGTACTATATAGCCTACGTGTTATATAGAGAAATAATGTAAAATGCATTTTTAATTTTACAGAGCATCTCCGTATGTTAATTGTAAGAAAAATCTTAAAAAGAAAATGTGCAGGTAGTCCAGTGGGTGTAGTAATACACATATTGCTGTTCTATCCCTATTCTAGGGAACCCGTTACTGAATCTAGTAACAAAACAAACTATTTGGAAACAATTAAGTTATAAAGCGACTTATAGATTACTGTCTGTCTGACAGTTCTACAACTGGTGTATTACAGTCAGTTGGGTATATTGGCCTGCTGACAAATGTAGAAATAAATACGACGCTTAAATACCAGTGATGGGGGGGGGGGTCTGCCTAGATCGTCTATTTACTGTCACTGACCTCAGTTGCTTTTTGATCCTACTAGTGAACTGTTAGTTTTGTTTGTATTCATTGCGTGATGTGTGTATTAAGTGCAAAAGGAATCTTGTGTGTTTGGATATTAAATTACAATCCATCAACAGACGCGATTAAAACAAAAACAATTTAAAATCTTCCAGATTTAGTTGTGGAAGAAAAAACCATAGGGTACTGAAGGTACCCCATGAATGCAGGAAAGTTAGAAAACATTTTGTGCCTTTTTAGTGTACCGTAGTTTAAAAAGTTCTAAAATAAAGAAAGTCTAGTGAGCGGGCTACAGAAGAAGGCTATTGAATTTCACGAAAATTTTAAAGATGAATTAGAGGAATTTACAGCTCTCATAAAGTGGCTTTATCACTGGAAAACAAAATTTTTTCTAGCAGGAAATCATGAGGTCATGTTGTTGTGCTAAAGTTCTAGGGCGAATTTGAAGCTTTGATTAAAATCTTACCCTTAAAGAGATTTTTAACTGTGATGAAACAAGGTTGAACTACCAATAGTTCTTACAAGAACCTTTGCTTATAAAAAAGAGGTTCTGCTTCTGATTTTAAAAGGAGAATTGAGGGAATAATGCTATGGGGGATTAATGATAGGAAAGTATGGGAAGCCCAATGCTTTGACATAAGGCCAAAATATTATCTATTTATAGTCTGCCTATGATGATAGAAAGTCATACATGGATGGACGCTAAAGTTTTAAAGGCTGGTATTTTCTGACTTTGTATCACAGAAAAGTTTTTAAAAGAAAATAACGAGCCTCGAGAAGCACATTTAGTTATGGACAACTATCCTGCTGATTCTACTAGAGAAAAAATGGTTTCTGGATATATTAAAACCATATTTTTATCCAAAAAAGTGTTATTACTTCTTCTCCAGCCCGTGAGCCAAGGTGTGATAGAAAGTCTGATGTATAAATATAATAAACTTTTGAAAAGCTTCATTAGTTAAGGAAACAATACACAAACTTTTAACAAAATTACCATGAAAGATGTTCTAATTTCCATGCTGAGGCATGGAGCAAGGAGGAAATTTCTATTTTTCAAATTTTATGCAGGAAGTTAGTAAATGTTACTGAAAATCAAGAAACTTTATCCGTGACATACGACCATGGATCCAGTTGACTGAATCAACGCAGGTATACAATAGATAAGATGGTAGTCAGGGCGGAGAATATAGAAGTTGAAAAGTGAAAGTGACAATGGAGGAATTAAAATGGAAATGAGAAAATCGACCATAGTGAAGGATGCAAAGTGATAGAAAAGGGCATAGAGTAGGCCTACATGGAGCAACAGTCTGAGAAAACCTCAACAGGGTTCTTTTGTGAAACCATAATCGGCAGAAAATATGACTTACCGTTGCTATTGAAGGATTCCAGTAAATAGAAAACACCTACGGACATCTTCAAAAATAACTTATTCAACTGGAACATGTACTGCATGTAACAAATACTGGAATACGCAAAAGCTTGTATATGTATTATACGTACTATATTGTATGCATGGCTTCATTTTTATTTTGTTATACTCTTTTCACTTTTCATTTGCCAATACAGTAGATGGCTTTTTTAAATTCTTTGACTATATTTTTATTAATTTCACTCATTTGCCATGTATTTCCATCTTTTTTTTGCCCAGTCCTTGTTTTCAATTATCTGAGGTATCCTTAGTGCAAATATTTTGGATAATCTAGACCCGACTGTATTTCAAATTATTTTATGAATTTTTAAATGTAATTAAAACGTTATAGTTATCACGATGTATTATTAAATTAAATTAGGAGGAGGCATGTAACATCATTACGGTAAAACCATTTACAGAAAAAATGTTACTATATGGCTTTCGAAGTTAGTTAGGCCTACAAAGTGGAGCATCAAAAGTTTCCCATTGTAATGTTGTAAAGATATTGTGGGTTAGCATAATAAACAAGTTATAGAAGATCCTTGTTTGTTGAAAACGATTTGGTCTTGGCCACAAATCATTTTATTTTAGAGCCAAATTTAGATTTGTGTAAGAATGGAGAAGTAGGTAACTCAGAAGAAAACTAAATTATAGATCCTAGTTGTTCTATAATGGTGGGATTGTAAGTAAAAAACCTAAATCTACGGAGAGCTAGCCAGTCATTAACAGCTCGGTGGTCTTGTGTATTACATACAATACCATAGTATATATACCATACATATATGGTGGGTCGCACGAAGCACTATTCTCCATTCAGTCTCGGAAGTGGTCCAGAGGATTAGGAACCCGTCTCTCTTTCTCACTCTCTCTCTCTCTCACGCACACTCCTACATACAAACACACACATAAACAAGCACGCACACACTCCAAACCCACCCCCCCACACACACACACGCGCGCGCGCGCGAGAGTAAATCGTTTTTTTATGAGTTACCTATTAAGTCTAGCTTTACGAAAGTAAATTTCTTGAAACTATTAAATTTAGATAACTTTTATTGACATTTTTGGAATCTATATATTATTTAATTGAAATAGAGGCCAAACACGACGCTGCTATGTCACTGACAAAGATAATAAAGTACTGTAAATGAAAAAAATTATAGTTTACAAATTATTATACAAATTTCTCGGTAAGAATCTTTAGGTTCTACAAATTTCGTTGTGTTTGTCCTCTATTTCCAAAGAATAATATAGGATCTAATAATGTCAATAAACATTATATACATATAACCTAATCGTAAATGTAAAAAAAATTAGTTTTTTACTGGGACCTACCAAGTCCTAGTAGGCAGGTATGCATAACTATCAATGGCAGGTTAGCAGGTCAGAGTGTGGGTGTGATGGTCGCTTAACCCTCTGGAGTGATTCCGAGTCTGGATGGATAGTATTGTCATCCTCTCCCCTTTTGCCTATGCAGCAATACGTTTATCTCACAAAAAAAACATATATGTATATGAACATTTTTACGAACTCTAAGAAGTTCTGACTGATGAAGGTCCTCCGAAACGCGTCAACGAATAGTGTGTCAATGCTGGGAATGGCAGGAATTTATGATACTCTAAACAAGAATATAAATCCTAGGAAAAGTATAAAATTATCAAGTGTAGCCTACTTAGTTTGTTTAAATTAATATTTACTATTATTTTCAGTTACAACAAATATATTTAATTTTTAAAACTTCTAAGAAAATTGACAAGTTTACAGTGTGCATTTTCAATACATAATTAAGATTTTTTTAACAGCAAATATATGCATATATATATAAATATATATATATATATATATATATATATATATATATATATATTTATTAGAGAATCTTTCATATAAAGTTATGCTATAAATCTACAGCAAATAGGCTATATTAAATACAAAGTACTTGAATTGTTTCTCCTTGATGTAAATATTTGAGTATGGGTCTAAATTTAGGAAGATCGATTTGTTGTTCAGAATCAGAAAGACGATTTTTTTTCAATAGTATCATATAATACTGGTAAATATTAACATATTTTGGTTTAAATCTTAGTCTTTTCAATATCACTGCCATTAATGGGATAACTTTTAACGGCTCAACTTTCAGTCTCATTTATCTATTTTATTAAATGTTCTCGATCACTTTCCATTATAAATTATTATTAAAAGAATATAATTCACATTGGTAAAACCAATACCATTTAAAAAAAATAATTTCGTTATTTTAAAAAATCGGAACGAGTTTGGTTTCGTGAATAACAATTGTCCTCCAAAAAGACTTTTACAAATAAATTTCTAAAGATCATTAATGTTTCCACTCAGTAGACGAAGGCCTTACTACTATCTAGACTCTTAAGCACCAGAGAATTAAGCGACCAACACATACACTCGTGCTGACTCGGCCTGGCAGCCCACCTGCCGCCGATGAGTCACTTATCAGGACTTGGTCTAGGAAACTAATTTAGGCTGTAACATTTAGTTATTTTTATTGACAATTTTTTATTCTACATATTATTTCTTGGAAATAGAAGCCAAAAACGACGAAATTATATCACTCCTAAAGGTAATATAAAAGAAAACAATCATCCAATAACTATTTTCTATATTTAGTAAATTACAATTGACTAAATATCTACATAATTGTGTTGTGTGTTAACCCTCTATTTCCAATAAATAATATATAGTAGGTGACTCATAGAAAACCATCGGGAGCATATAAGAATGTAAGGGTGTGAGTGTGGTGCGCACGTGGATGTGGGAGGGTCGTTTAATCGTCTAGTGCGCTTCTGAATCTGGATGGACTGTAGTATTGAACGTTAGTAGACAAGTAAAAGTAGATAGTTGATCAAGGCTCTCATCAACGACAACTGAAGGCAGTGTAAACATAAAATTAAGTTGCGGACAATAATAAACTGCGCGACCATTGGTAAGAAGAAAAATGTGAATAACATTTCAAGTGTACTGGCTTAGTCTAAAATCTAAGTGTGAAAGGCAAAAGGGTTAAGAAAGCCTAAAGGGTTAAGAAAGGGTTTGTAGCAGCAGGTATGGTAAAAAAAGGAAAGAACTGTTAGGGAAGAGCTATATCTAAACATGTATTGTATGTACTTATGCATGTAATATTACATCATTATATTTGTAACACATTTTCTGTAGTTATATTTCTTTAAAATAGGCCAACAATTATAATGAAGTTTATTCATCTCTGAAATTGTTTTGCAATTATTTTTAATGCTATACTGAGTTATACTGTACCTTAACTGAAGTAAGAATGTCATAAATTAGTATTGTTAAAGTAACCGCATTGATTACATAATGTTTTGAAAATTGAATGAATTTTCTAGAATAAACAATCCTGAATAAACAAAAATAATCCTGAACCTTATTATCAAATCATTAATTCTTTAGAAAATTTTGAAGAATAGGTTTTTCTCTTGCCATGAATTGAGAATTGTAAAATAAATAAACTTTTCACTGTGTAATATAAAACATTTAATATTTGATGAAGGGAGACAGTCAAGATAGCACATACAAAATACAAAAAAGCCTTTCTCAGGTATGTTGAGAAAATATGGAGTGATGATAAAATTGAAAATAAAGGTATTAGCTTGAATCCACT